>CM050322.1:53999664-54173744 GCA_027475135.1 Bactrocera correcta
GCCATTACGTTCTACCTAAACCATTAGGTTGGGTGGGTTTTGAGGTTTGTCGATGTGTATTTGTGCTTTGGGTGGCTAATGCGATACTTGAAGCGTTATCAGGGTTCGAACCAGTAACTTTTCGTTTCAGTCTGCTCTTTTAAGAGTACCGGTGTGGAATGGGGATAATTTTGCTATTGATTTCGAGGGTTTTAAATTTGTGGGTTAACAAACTGTCAAAATTTTATCGCGTCGGTATGTTCGAATTATTTGCTAAGGTTTCTAAAGTTGGTTTTGTTAGTTTTTAACTACAAAGATATATCAATATCAGGTCTCAGCTGTCAATATCAAGGTTGGCTAAATTGGTTAAAACGTTATCAACCGTTACAACCTGCTTCTTGAGTCACTCGGTGTAGGTTAAAAGTGGTCTAATTTTCATATTGGTTCACTAAATGAACACAATGAAACCATAGTTTGTTAGGGACACGTTTTGAATTACCTCTATTGATTCCCCTAGAGTCTTCTGAGTGATGTAAATGGGTCTTTCGCTGTTAGCGTATCCCCAAAATCGGTAAAAGTGCTTTGCTTTTTCATAAAGCGTTGTTGTGATTTTGAAATCTCCCATTTCCATAGTTGAGTAAAAGTTATTTTTTTCAACATTTCATTATTTATTGGATCTGCTTTTCTTAAAGCCTAACAATAAGTTATAAAATCTTAAATCTATTTAAAGACTAGAAAAGTTCAAAGATATGATTGAGCTGTTTTGGTTGTACGTTGCTCTTTAGTACGCAGTCATATCTCTTTTCAGTCGTGTTTGATCGCAGGAATGTACCAAAGCATTACCGACAGGTTTGGACGATCTCGGAGTGTAGATAAATATTTCATTCTGCTGTCCTCTACTTCTTTGTTTATCATAGGAATACCGAGATCTTTATGAATATTTTCATTACGCATGTACCAAGATGAGCCCGTGATTGTTCTAAGCATTTTCGATTGGAACCTTTATATCAATATTAGTTACACAGGTCGTACCTCACAGTTGAATGCCATACATACAAATCGGTTTTATGATCGCAATGTATAAAAGCACGTTGTTGTCTAGGCTAAGTTCAGAGTGTTTATTTAAAAACCAATTTAAATTTTCAGCTAGTATCTTCATGCAAGTCATTAGTGTAGACATGTTTTCTCCACGTAACCAGAATGGTCTAGGTACCAAGATAAGTTACTTCGTCCACTTAGGGTACTAAAATAATGTTCATTTTTACTGCCGAATACCTTTTTGGTCTTAGTGAAAATGTAACATGCTTACACTTTTGATCATTACGTTTCTTCTTCGACAAAACTTTATTGCTCCGCTAATATACTTGATGCTACTCTGTGGCTTTTGTTATGGCTCACTAAAGTGTGTCATCCGCAAAAGTTGAAGTCAATACGTTATTAGCTGTTTGGAATGTCTACTGTAAACATTTTCCTTTGGTACACCAACTCTTTTCTGTCGTTCATTAGATATGAAATCTCACACTCAGGCCATGAATTATCTATTATTTAAATAAGACCCCCATGTATTATATAATTCTAGAGGTAGAATTTTTTTAATCTTATGTATTCATGCCACACCTCATCAAACGCCCGAGCTATCTCTAAATATTGCTGAACAGTACTCTCTATGCTCAAATTCACAGCAATTATATTATATATTTACTTGCACTATTGTGCTATGTTTCGCACGAAACCTGTATTAGTGCGCTGGTATTATGTTATTTTCGTGAAGGAAAGGAGTCATCTTTGATAGCAAAACTTTTTCAACCATTTTAGAAAGTCGGGGTAGAAGACTAAGAGAGACTAGTTTGTATGAATATTATCTATCAGAAAAATCTGCGATTTTTTCCATGTAGAGTATTCAAAACTAAGAAATGCATTGAAAAGCAAAGAAAGCACCTCTACGGCAGCATTTGGTAACTCAATTAGTATTTTTAGGGAAATATTATCCTATCTTAGCGACTTTTTTGGATTAAGTTCTTTTATTGTAGGTGATTTGCAAAACAATTGGCCTTTTCTTTTTCATTTCGAGCACAATTTCCACCCAAATCACATATTGGCATATTGAAGTTTACTGGTGACTTCATAAATCTTTGGGCTTTCCAAGGGAAATTCCGTTTGCTTGAATTTGGGCACAGCTTCTTAATATACAATACGTTTCGGTGCTGAGTTCTTCCTTGCGATTAGCGTTTTTTGTTAATTTACGTACAGCTGATTTCAATTTAAGCTGAATGGAAGATAAATGATTTATCTGCCATTCTCTTCTTGCACGCCTTTTTTCATTTACAAGCTTTTCTATTTCCCTTTTACTGATTTTTCTGGGACCAAGCGGCTTATAGTTGTGTTTGGTGTTGCTAAGATAACTGCGTTAGTTATTATATCATTAAGTTCTCTTTTGCTTTCGTCAATATCTCCTCCTGTACGCAATATTAATGTGGCTACTCGCGTATTTTTATTTTTGTTTTAGCCAGCTCGTTTTACAGACTATTAGACCCACTATTGGTTTAACGAATATGAGTTGTTCACATGTTTTTATTAGTACAGTAGAGTGGTCAGAAGATAGTTCAGTACATGTAACAATTGTTATGTGCGATTTTCCTACATATATTTTGGATTATAGCAAAATCAATTAAATCTGGCATTTTGTTACGTTCACTAGGCCGATATGTCGGCTTACCAGGAGATATTATGTCAAAGTAATTGTGCCTATTTATAATAGCGTGAGCCTCAATAAATATATTTTGCATTTTAATCTCCACCTGCTACAAATCTATGACCTAGCGCTGTAAAGAACTCTTTAAAATGAATGTCTATAACTTTAAACCGAGGTGGGCAGTATGTAGCCGTCAGGTTTAAGTCTCCGCAGCTATTTTAATAGTTTTGCAACCAGTTGCTACAGAGTATTATAGTTTTGTTTACCTAACGGTTGTACGTAACACGTAAAACTAATCAAGATAGATAGATAGATAGGTTATACAAGGTCTGTCGCAAAAGAAACAGAACATTTTAAATATAACTGTTTCCGGTGGCGCCAACTATTGGTGGGTATATGAAATAAAATGTTTGATCTCTTGTTGACATTTCGTACAAATTTTAAGACAGTTGGAAAACTACAATCGATGGTATCGATCAAAGGTAACAGCACCTTTTGGTCATCGGTCGTAAAATGCATTTTGAACAAAGAGAAAATATTAAATTTTGTTTTAAACTTGGTGATCAGTGCCTATCCCGTAGTGATGTGCATGAGTGGTTTAAGCGATTTCAAGAAGGTCGTGGGGACCTCTGTGACGATCACCGAAAAAAAATCATCTTCAGGAGTCAAAAATAAAGACAATGCTGATTTGTTTGTACGATTCCGAGGGTATTGTACACCGAGAGTTCGTCCTACCTGGCCAACCGATTAATTCTGTGTTTTACCTTGGTGTTATGAAGCGTCTTTTGTCACGCATTCGACGTGCTTGACCACAATACCGTGAGGCAGGGTCCTGGCGCCTGTTGCACGATAATGCGCCGTGTCTTGTCACTGATTTTTTGACAACAAACTCCATATTAACAATTAATCACTCACCCTATTCACCTGATCTGGCACCCTGTGATTTTTACCTATTTGGAAAATTCCATTTGCCCATGAAAGTATACTGGTTTCAGGACATTTCAGCTATCCAAAAGGCGACAACCGATATTCTCAAGAGCATTCCAAAAAATGACCTTAAACACTCATTGGAAATGCTAATTGACCGGACTAAACGTTGTATCGAAGCACAAGGAAACTACTTGGAAAAAAATTATAACTTTTGAAAAATATAAATTTTTCGTTGTGTTTTTTTAACAGTCCTGTTTCTTTTGCGACAGACCTTGTACATACATAAATGATTAGAATCACGAGAAGAGTTGATATCCGGTTGACTGTCTGTCTGTCCGTACAAGCTGCAACTTGAGTAAAATTAATATATTTTTATGAAATTTGCTACACAGGTTAGATATCGAAGATGGGCGTAATCGATGTGCCACTCCCACAAATCACCATCCACCGAAAACACATAAAGTGTTATAACTAATGACTAAATTAAGATATAGGTTTGTAATTTGGCACAGGGAATCGCATTAGTAAAAGGCACCTATGGTCAAAAAATTTGGAAAAACTGGGCGTGGCCCCGATCCCTAAAATTTATAATGCGCATATCTCCTAAACTACTACGACTCCTACTGATAATGTGAAAATGGATGAAATCGGATGAAAACCCCGCTCTCTCCTCATATAACGGTACTGTTTAAAACTACTAAGAGTGCGAAAATTCATCGTAAAAATTTTCCACCGGGATTATGAGAAGGCATTATAGGGGCCGGTGTAAAAGTTGGATTGGATTGAAATCCCATATCTCGGGCCCAACCAACCGATTTAGACAAAACTTGGAACGTGACATTCTTTTAATTTTTCTATGTGAAATGAGTGAAATCAGACAATAAACGCCTACTTCACAAATAGCACAATTTTAAATTCCACTTGATTTGTTCAGTTTTAAGTACACAAATCAAGAAGCAATTAATATAACGGTATTAAACTTTGCACGAATGTCTTTAATGTGTGCCTCCTTATAACAAAAAATTATTCAAATCCAACCAAAACTGTTCAAGACCCTAGGTGCTGAATAAGTGGACCTCTGAATTTATTGCTGACTTTGGACCGAAAATATCATTCAATGAGTGAGGTATACATTTGAAATTCAGACAGGATCCTTTCCTAACAATAGTAATTCTGTGTATCGAAGGTGGGTAGAAAAGGATCAATACTTGCCTGCTCACCATATATCTAATATAAAGATTTTCGAACTTCCCGGTGACTTTATGCTGGACATATCGGCCAATATTTGAGTTATCTTAATGAAAATTTCAGAACGTGGTTTACTCATAAGGTACTAAAATGGATACAATTGGGCGAAAACTTGACCTATCCCTCATAAAACCTCAGATTCCCGAGCATCCGGCTGATTTTGTATAATGATTATGGATAATGATTTTGGTTTTTCTAACAAATCTTATGTCGAATATATATGTAGGACAGTGTATAAGTTATATACCTGGTTCTCTGGTTGACGTTTTTTATCTTAAGGTATTTCCCTGGTTTTGATTCCTGCAAGTTGCAAGAGTATAAAATCTTCGAATGCAACCGAACTTAGCTAGCCCTTTCTTACTTGCTTTTTGATATTGTTGTAGCTTGAAATGCGCTGTAGCATGATTCTAATGCGTGGTGTGTCATATGCCTTTCCATCTCGGTGATTTGTAACATAGTGTCTAAATCCCGGTGTACAGAAACTGCTTTTACTCGTAAGATGAGTTAGAAAAGTTTTCAACATTTGGTTTTGGGATTTGATTATCTCTTCAATCATATTTTGCACTGTAGTTATAAGTTGTGTAATACATTAGGTGAGGTTGAAAATCATAGTTTCAAGGCTTCCATTTGGTTGGTCTTGGGGCAATTGCATTTGTGCAGTGTTTTCTTTCACCACTTTTTCATAACTTCAGTGTAGGTTTGAATTTTTGTTTTAACTATGTTACCTTTTTTCAAGGGCACTATGTGGAAATTGTTTTTATCTATTATGTTACTTAGTTTGGAGACAAACGCATTTGAGCTCCGCTCGCGCAAATAGATTGGGGGCGGTTTGGCATTCACGACCGTGGTGGTACCCTTTGCATTGTCGTTAAGTTCTTTACTCAGTAAGGCAAATCTATTACCATTTAGAATTTCCGGCTTTTTACTATTTGGCGTGCCTGGTTAAATTTTTTTGACATTGACCGCAGATTTAATTGGACTTGATTTCTTTTTTACGTTTATGTAGCGATCAATACCAGTCTGAACAGATGAAAATTTGTTTACTGTTTTCACTTGATTGTTTTTCTTTTTTTAAATTTAATAGATATGAAATTTGTATAATAAAAGTTTTATACAAACTCCAGGAACACACCAGCCCGATTTGCCAAAATAGTAAAAAACACTTTAATTGCCGTTTTAGTTAATTTTTATTTCACACAACCGCACGCTCTCGTTGTCTGGAAGTAAGTAAATAGGGCACGCATGTGCATACAAAATGGAAGCAAAAACGTTCTTAGGCAGAGAGGGAGATAACAAAGAGGAGAGAGAGCTTTGCCTCTCTCTGAGATCTTCATTGTTCATCCCCTTTCCACACTCACACAATGTGTATGGGTACAAGTGTGACTTTTGGTATTCTCAACCCGCCACCTCAAAAGTTACACTGATACAAAATTAAGGAATAACAAATGATAATTTTCAGACGAGTGTGTGCATATTCAAATGGTTGTATTATTTTTCTTCTCTGGGGACTCTTTCTTTTTTTATCCAGCATTTGCTGCAAAGAATTGGGGAAACCCGGTAAAACCCAATCAGATCAATAAAAAAAAAAACAAGAATTAACAAGACTCGTTTATATAAACAGCAATGGTTAGACTAGAAATTATTTTAGTTTGATTATTGTTAAATATGTATATATATATATATATATATATGCCAAGAGATTCAGTTTGTCTTGGTTTTAAGGTGAATTATCAATAAACAAAAAACCATATGAAGGTTCAGGCTGAAGGTCCAGTTAGCCCCAGTTGGTCTCGCAGTGCAGTGAATTCAGCTGTTGGTAGTGGCTTCGTTAAAATATCAGCCAATTGGAAATCTGTGGAAATATACTTGACGCAGATTAGTTTGTTTTCAATTTGTTCCCTGGTAAAATGATATTTAATATCTATGTGCTTAGTTCTCTTGTGGCAAGTAGGATTATTGGCTATACTAATACAACCTTGGTTGTCTTCAAAAATATCTATTGGGCCATTTAATTTTAACTTAATTTCATTTATTAATGACTTTAGCCATAATGCTTCTCTAACACTTTCAAATAAGGCCATATATTCAGCTTCGGTAGATGAAGCAGCAACTGATTTTTGTTTCATAGTACTCCAGGAAATTGAACTATTTCCAAACATTTTAAATATATCCTGTAGTACTTCTCCTATCAGTCTGATTTCCAGCTCTATCAGAATCGACATACCCTATAAGAATATTATCCACTTTAAGATTCCTTTTGAACAATAACTGTAAGTCAATCTGTAGGTATCTTAAAACTCATTTAAGACATTGCTATAATTCTTTGTTATAATTATTAGTATACCGGCTTAAGATACTTATTGATGTACTCAAGTCCGGACGTGTGCACAACATTATATACATTAAAGAGCCAATTAAATTCCTACATGGTGCTTCACATGATTCTTCAGCTTGCAAGTCCTCATAATTTAGTTCGCTTGGAAGAGGGGTACTAACTGTACTACATGATGAGAGGTTTCCCATGCTTATCTTTAATTTTAAAATCTTGCAAAAGAGCGGTTCCCAATGCTGATGCTACTCTGTCAAGCACACCAAATCTGTCACATACCAAGGCAAAGTTAAAAGAATCGTATCTCTCTGTGTATTGTGAACTTGTGCTTCTATCCATATCTTCTTGAACCGGTGACGGTGCGTATGTTGAATCATCGGGATCTTGGTATGTTGGCATTGATGACATAGACGTTGCTCCTTGCTCTTCACTTTCTATCATAAATGCATTCGTTGTTAGTCTTCTCTGATTATGTTGATCGTGCATAAACTCTTTGAGGCGTTCGGGAACCCAGCCGCATGCACATGGAGCTGCCTTCAAATCGCATTTACATGTTCCAATGTAAAAAATTGTTTCCAGAGATTTTACATACTCTGTAAATTGTTGAGTGTTGTTTCTTCTCTTGATTTGCTCTTGATACTTGTCAAGCAATTTATTCAATGTATTACATATGTACACTTTTTTCAGCATTATTTCCTTACCATGTTTTTCCCAAATTCCAATCAACTTATCTTGTACTTGAATAGTGAATGATTTATGGGAAAACTTTTTTTGTTCTGTTTTAGCACGTTCGCTTAGGTAAAAATAATATCTCAAGATATCGAGATGGGTTGGTAAATTAAGATCAGTCAAATCAGTAGACACACCAAAAACAGTAACATTATGCTTGAGTATATGACTCATTGGGTTTTCGATAGTTGTTGATGTAGTTGCTTCATCTTGCGGTGTAGAGGATGGTGGATTCACTGTAAACTTTTTGATTTGAAATGGTCACTTCACTTATTTTTGTTTTTCTGAAATACCATAGTGATTATTGCTTTAGTTCTCCTCACTTTCAGAGGTAATAAGAATGAAATGTTAATTTCAATTCTATTTCAAAATTTGCCCCTACCCAAAAGTTCAACCCAAATTGGGGGACATCAGAATTCGTTCCAGAGGTATGGTTCCTTCGGCAAAGTTTCTTATTTTGATCCCTATAATATGATTTTCATAGAGCAATGGGCGATTTTTTTGCCTCCCCACAAATCGACCGGGCGTAATGTATATACTTTATACTTACATATCCCTTCAAATGCCAAGTTACCATTTGATTACTTTTATACCATCCGGATTAAATTCGACGGACATTCCAGCATCTAGCATCTTCTTAGCGACATCTTCTTCCTTGCAATACCGCACATTTTGTAATGCAATGTTTTTTCCAGAACTACACAAATTCTAAACGCTTTGCAATCTCAATCGCCACACTTGGAATTATATTCTCATACTCGGAAAATAAAGTTATGTCATTTACTATATGATCTGACGCCCCTTAATCTAATATAAAATCTACGCCATCTGTCTTTTCACTTTTTCTCATCATAAATGCGAAAGCACAGTCCGGCTGCGTTGCTGCCGGTGGGGTGCAATAAAGCCATACGCAATAAAGCCATAAGGCAATAAAGCCATATTTTTTGGTAATAAAGCCAATACGGCTTTATATCCAATGGGAAAGAGAAATAAAGCCATACAAAAAATTTTACAAATTAGATATAAAGCCATATCTTGTAATAATATGTTGTACTAAAAGAACATGTCTGGCAATATACTCAATCAGCTTTCCGTGAAAGAAAGTTGTATATTCTCAGTAGATTTGGTCAATGAAATTCAAACATCCGATGACGACAGTGATGATGATGATGATGAGGGGGAGGAGGAAAGCTGTGAAAAAGAAAATAGTGAACAAAGCAATTCCTTATGTGTTTTATGCTGCGACAACGAACGTGAAGTTTTGTTTTTGCATGCAAGCATTGCAAAGTTTGTCGTGACTGCTTCGGCCGAATGAATGAACAGTCTCAAAAGTATGGAGTTAAACCATTTTGTCCAATTTGCCGAGCAATTATCAATGATTCCATGTTGATTTACATGTAAAGTCACATTCATATTTTTGTTTTTATTTTATATTGCTCATTCTGTGAAAGGTAGAATTTTTGTTAATAATGAAATACAAATGTGTTCTTACGTTAAAAAGGCGAATTTATTTTCGAGAATATTATTTTCATTTAATTTATGGCTTAAATACATACATATAATATATAAGTGATATATTAGGAACATAATTTTGAAAATGCGTAATACCGCTGCGGGCCGCGAACTCGCGCAAGCACGCGTCGCGCACCTCGCCGTCGCGGGCCACGTTCTCGCATCATCCACTCCGCGCGGCGCCGCGCTCCGCTGGCTCCATCTTCGCGCTAATGCAGATATATTTATTTCCTGTACACTTATGTACATGCGCGTTAATTGCCTAATATTAATTAATAGGAGTTGTTTGTATCCACATTGCGGAACAATACTGAAAGTGACGTCCATCAAATAGGGCTGGTAAGTTTTGTCTCACCAGCAACGCTAAACATTAACTAAAACCACTAAGCTAAGAAAGAAACAAGTTTGAAAGCGAAATAATGTCATATGGCTTAATTACCAATTGCAATTGGAAACAAAGCCATATAGGATTTATGGCTTTATTTCCAAAATAATATGGCTTTATTACCAATATGGCTTTATTGCGTATGGCCTTATTGCACCCCACCGTTGCTGCCATCTGAGTCTGTCTCTCTCTTACCGCTACGTTCATCATAAATGCAAACGAGCGTTCTGGCTACGTTGCTGTTACCATCTGAGCCTGTCTCTCTCTAACATTACTCTGGACATGAACATTCTGGTTGCCACCTTCCTGCCTTTTTAAGAAGAAACAGTCTTTCTTCATATGGCCTAATTTGCCGTAATGAAAACACTTCAGCTTAGGATTTGAGTTTTTACAAAGCCTAATGTTAAATTGCTCTCGGAGAGAGTTTCCATAACTGTTATTACTCCATCATAGCTAGTTGGAAGTGTTAGAAGCAAATGAGACACTTTGTCAATTTCATCTATCTTGGCTACTTCCGCAACTAACTCAGTAACCAAATCATCAAATGTACGAAAGTGGTTTACTAGCGGAGTATCACCCTTCAATTTTAAAGACAATAGTAGTTAGCGTAATGAAAGTTGAGATGCCAGGCTTTTACGCTCGAAAATAGTGTCTAAATTTTAAAAAATCTCCTTAGCCGAGTTCCCCTCGCTTCACTTCATCACTTTCTTATCACTTGGTTCCTCATCAATTACTTTCAACAACTCGTTTTCCTCTAACAAAGCCATGACTCTAAATTTCCATATAGAATACTTTTCCCCGTTAAAAGATGTTATGTTTCTCTTTCCTTTTTCCATCTTCCGAGAATAACTGTTCTTCTTTTTGTTTGTTATGCGCTTCTCAGAATTTTTGTTACTAGTCTGCTCTAACACTCGCACAGAAATTGAAAAAATGTTCGTCAATTTGGTGCATTGTTGTACTAATATGTATATGTACGTTGCTTACTTATAAGCACAAATTTCAATAGTAATTATTTTGTTTAGACTTGATTTAAGTTTTAATTGTTTCACTGTTTTTTATTTTAATTTTATTATTCGTTAACAAGCAAAGCATTTTACTATAGCACTTAGCTGTAAGTAATGACTGGGCCAATAACCTATGGAATTTATATAATAAAAGTTTTATACAAACTCTAGGAATACACCAGCCCGATTTGTCAAAATAGTAAAAAACACTTCAATGTTGTTGTCTGCAAGTAAGTAAATAGGGCACGCATGTGCATACAAAAAGGAAGCAAAAACGTTCTTAGGCTGTGACTTTTGGTATTCTCAACAATAAATTATTTTATTTTCTTTTTATAATGACGGAGTTCATGGAGCGAAGTAAAAAACACGTCCGTACATCTTGGACACAGAATATTTACGCAAATATATGGAGAGCATCGCCGAAGGTCCTGGCAGCCAGTGCTCCTTTTTTCGTGGAAAAGTAATTGTATTATTGTTTCACGTTTTATAAATAAATAAATATGGAGAGCTCATCCGACATGACCAACAAATTGTGTTTGTTTGTCTTCCAATTTTTTGGACTAACTTATGACGATTAGTGCAAATATTAAACGAGTTTTTCGTTCCATTAGAACTCTCTGAAGATTCCACGTCCATTCCTTCGGCTTCGTAATAGCAAACCGCATTCATACATGCAGCGTCATCAGAGAAACGCATTTTTAAATCTAAAACCTTAAAGGGTGGGTATGGCCAGTAGTGTCACGCATTCTACAGCATTCATCCTTTTATTAGTTCTTCCAGTAATTTGTTTGGATTCCAACTGGTCGGTACGTCTTGTTTAAGCTTTTTTTCCGTGTTGGTCTCTGCCAGTTAGTTTCATTAATACCCCAATTTTCGCATGTCTTCAACATTTCTATTGGGATGCGTATGTTGTTCGAACAAAACATCGATCCATCGGAATTAAGCAATTTATCACAATACAAAAACATCGATGGACTATTTTGCAATAGTGCTAATTGATCGTGTGGGACGATTGAAGTACTGGATCGCATCTTGCAATCGAATCTTGGGGGGAGGAGTGGTCTTTTTGGTGGGAGGCGATTTCCGGCAGACATTGCCGATTATGGAGCGAGGTACGCCGCCAGACACCGTTGTGGTCTGAGGTAGAGGGTTACAGCTGAATACTAATATGAGGTTCCACCTCTTCAATGAACAGAAGTCTGAACTCTTCGCACAAAGGCTCCTAGAGATCGGCGAAGGTCGGATGTCAACAGATACTAACGGGCAAATAACCTTTTATAGCCTATTTAGTTATGCTGTTCACTCAGAAGATAAGTTTAATGACGAATTTCCGATTTTACCAGAAACTCTTGTTAACGAGGAGTGGTAGCGGAAAAGAGCTATAATGGCGCTCACTAAATTGATAGCAAAAAATAGTAAAAAAATATTAGAGCTAGTTCGAGTTGAGGTGTGGTGAGGCACTAAATTTCTCTTGGCACGAAGATGACAGCTGATGGCGTAACTATATAGCCCATAGAATCTGATAGGGATTACTTCTCACAACTCGAAACTCTATGTTGGTGTACCTTGCATACTGATGGGTAAACCAGACGCGCACAACCTGATAATCGGCGCTGGGTTACGTATCACAGAGCTGAGACGCCATATCGTCCATGCAAAATTCTTACTGTAGAGACCAAAGGCGAGACGTTATTGATACCCAGAATACCCATTACACCCACAAACTTACCCTTTTAGTTCAAACGCCTGCAATTTCCTGTAAAAGTGTCTCTCTCTCCTTTTAAATAAAAGCCTTGAAAAAATCGAAAAAAGTGACATTCACTTGGCCACCCCTTGCTTCTCTCACGCACAACTGTGGATTGGTCGCGTGTCGATGCAATACCTTTTTTCAAAATGTGAGTTTCCGGGAGAAATAAATGGCCAGGTACCAACTCAGTTCGTTTTTCCTTAGTTATTAAAGGTTCATGAGTTTTTTCAATGGATTCTTCTCCAACTGTATTTTCTGAAAAAAAAAGTTTTCACGCTGAAGAGAGCTTTGGCAACACATGGTATTACCAATATTATTATCGGTTATGTCTTCCTCGATACCTCTGTTTTTTCTTTCTCAGTTTTAGAACATAGATGTTTTAACGAAAAGCGGTAAAAAATTTCCGATTCTTCTTCTATGGTAAATTCGTCTAACTGCATATCACGCCGAAAAGAACTATAAGTAATTTCGGGCTCTCCCTCTTGTATTCTTGTTTTACAATGTTTAATCAGCCGTTATTTCAAAGTACAATTTTTCGCAATCAAGAGAAGTTTCTTTTGAGTACTTTGTGAGAAAATTATGCATTTGAAGAAATAAGATTTTCAAAAGATTGATAGGATCATTTTTTTTTATAATTTTTATTTGTTGAGATCATCAACTATTTTTCTGAAGCGTTCAATTTTCCTCTTGAATTTGTAGATTTTTCTCAATGTCTTTTCTTAAAAATTGTTAGACGTATACAACACCTTCCCGAATAAATCTCACTAGGCATCCAAAATTTTCTTTCTGTTTATACTCATGATTTAGAAACACAGCCTTTGAATATATAGTTAATTAATCATCCGATTTTTATGCAATAATGTCGAATTCGAACTAAACTACAAAATGGTTACTTAAAAAAAACTTATAGACTACATTTTACAAGCCAATGGACGGTAGGAGACAAAATAAGTGTTGGAGCAAGAACTACATAAGTGCTGGTATATGGTAAAAAGATGTAATGTAACGTGTGCCAACGTTTCTTTCCAAGATTCGGAACAGTTGCTAAAGGCAATTTCCGGAATAGTTTTCAATACGCGTAACGATTCAAGTATAATGTCTTCATATATATCAAAATGGTTTCCCTGGAGCGGTCTTTTGAGCTCAGAAGTCACACGGAGTTAATCAGGCGAATATGATGATGGCAGCATGATATTTGTAGAAAGTTTGACGAAAAAGCAATTCTGTATGCGATGGTGCATTATGGTGGTATAAAAACAAAGAAATGGCGGCCCATAATTCCGGCCTCTTATGAATATGTTCGAGCAAATGACGCATAACACTCAAATGGTATTTTTTGTTGACTATTTTGTTGCTAATTGGATATTCCAAGCGAAGCCAGATCCTTCTCCAGTTGGCCCTTCTAACGGAGTGGAGGTCTTCCTCTTCCTCTGCTTCCCCCGGCGGGTACTGCATCGAACACTTTCAGATCTGGAGTGTATACGTCCATTCGAACAACATGACCTAGCCAGCGTA
Source organism: Bactrocera correcta (assembly GCA_027475135.1). Classification (NCBI taxonomy): domain Eukaryota; kingdom Metazoa; phylum Arthropoda; class Insecta; order Diptera; family Tephritidae; genus Bactrocera; species Bactrocera correcta. Next base: position 54,013,735 of record CM050322.1, read on the forward strand.
GCCGCTGTCTTTTAATTCGCTGAACTATGTCAATGTTTGGTTTTCGTTCGTCGAGAGGGGACTTTACTTCTTAGTTGCCTACTTAGTCTGAAATAGCACCTGTTGGCAAGAGTTATCCTGCTTTGGATTTCCAGGCTGACATTGTTGGTGGTATTTGGGCTGGTTCCAAAGTAAACGAAATTATCTACGACTTCAAAGTTATGACTCTCAACAGTGACGTGAGAGCCAAGTCGAGAGTGCGATGACTGTTTGTTTGATGACAGGAGATATTTCGTCTAGCTTTCGTTCATCGCCAAACCCATTTGCCTTGCTTCCTAGTCCAGTCTGGAGAAAGCAGAACTAACGGCGCTGGTGTTGAGGCCGATAATATCAATATCATCGGCGTACGCCAGCAGCTATACACTCTTATAAAAGATAGTACCTGCTCGATTCAGTTCTGCAGCTCGAATAATTTTCTCCAGCAGCAGATTGAAAAAGTCGTCCGATAGGGAGTCCCCTTGTCTGAAGCCTCGTTTGGTATCCAATGGCTCGGAGTGGTCCTTTTCGATCCTTATGGAGCTTTTGGTGTTGCTCAACGTCAGTTTACACAGCCGTATTAGTTTTGCGGGGACTTGCTTGCTTTAATGCGGTTTTTCAGCTCGGCTCACCTTAGCCACGGTATTCGGCCAACTGGTCATCTGTTTCCCTGTGGTAAGCATAGATCTAAGACTCATCTCTAGTAGGCAAACATTTCGTGACATCCTGGCTTAACAGACATTAAAACGAGGCTGTTTTTCGAAAAAATTTAGTAATTTTTTTTACCAATCGTGCTACTGCTCTTTCAAAATGGTGTTCTGCGATCCATTCCGATATTCCAACAATGCCAGTAAATTCTCTGGATGTTTGTCATCGATTCTAAATCACTAATTCTTTTATCTTTTTGAAGAGTTGATCATCAGCTGATGTTGATGGCTGTTGTGGGCGTGATTCGTCGTCAACGCGTTTTCGATCCTCTTTGAATAATTTCTACCAATCAAAAACATTCTGAACTTTTCGGCACCAGAAATTTTATTCCATACACAAAACTTGAACTTCTTTGTTTCAGACATATTAGCGTACATATACTGAACACTGATTTGACATTTGGCACAGATGTCACTGATAGTCATACCAACATAGAAACGAATAAAAAAAATGGACGAATAAATTTTCGCGTAAAAATTAAATTAAAAAGTCCTACAGTTATATGTGCATTTATCAAAAAAGGTCTTTTTTGTTCTGAAAAATATTTTATATCATTGATATTTGATGTTTTGAGTTTTTTGGAAAATGCAGATGTTTGCTCTTTTGTATATGCAGTAGATATAATTGTATATATAAAACGTTCATGTATTTTTATTGTGATACATCGCTTAATTTCAATGCAACCTATGTTGGTTTATAAAATGAGATTCAAAATAAAAATTATAACAACATTTGGGAAATAGTAATCAAATACACTAATGCGTTTGTATGTATTAATATATTTGATTAAAAATATAATGATAATTGCTAGCATCTATCTATGCACGTATTCAAAAATTATTTAAGTCTTGAACCATAAAAAATAAGAAATACTTGTTTTACAAAAATGCATTTGTTCAAAATAGTAAAATTTCTACTTTTCCCATCTGCTCATAAAAATAAATGTTCTTCTGTAGTTCAAATCTGCCTTTTTAATAAATCTACACAGTTAACGAAATCAAAACACTATTGCAATTACATTTTTTATGAAATTTTCGAACTACGCCCGCCATAAAATTTTCAAATATTGTTCAATAATTAAGACACTTTGTTCTACTGTGTAACGCTGTATTTTTACGAGGCCCAAACTCTCAGCTGTCGACTTTCGATACAGCGAAAATTCTATTCACCAATAAAGGTAGCAGACAAAATATGAGAGAGGTCGAAATGCGTCAGTACAAAGAGCTTGATAAGCTCGCCGACAAGGATAATACTCGAAAATTCTACGAAAGGATGCGGCGATTAACAGGAAGTTTCAAGACCGGGGCATACTCTTGTAGAACCAACAGAGGTGATCTAGTGACTGATACCCAGAGTCTACTAAAATTATGGAGGGAACACTTCTCCAGCCTACTGAATGGCACTAAATGCATAACACCAGGAGATTGCGAATCCGATTCCCCAATAGAGGACGATGCAGCACTTCTTGACCTGGAAGAAGTTCAAATAACAATTACCCGTCTATAGAAGAGAACGTGGACGAAAGCATGCCCAACGATTGGAATTTAAGTGTGCTATGCCCAATCTTTGAAAAGGGAGACCCCACAATCTGTGCCAACTATCGTGGTATAAGCCTCCTCAACATCGCATATAAGGTTCTATCGAGTGTATTGTGTAAAATATTAATGTCCACCGTTCACAAACTTATTGGACCATATAAGTGCGACTTAAGAACTGAACCATTAACAACTGACCAGATATTTACGGGGCGCCAAAATATGCAAAAGACCCATGAAAAGAAAATCGATATACACCACCTCTTCGTCGATTTGAATGCTGCACTTGACAGCATTTTAATACGGTTGTGTAAACTGACTTTGAGCAAGACCAAAAGCTCCGCCAGGATCGGGAAGGGCGTCTCAGAACTGTTTGATACCAAACAAGGTTTCAGAAAAGGTTACTCCCTATCGTGTGGTTTCTTCAATCTACTGCTGGAGAAAATAATTCGTGTTACAGCGCTTAATCTCAATCATCTATAAGAGTGTACAGCTGTTGGCATACGCCGATGATTATGATATTACTGGTCTCAACATATGCGCCGTTAGTTCTGCTTTCTCCAGGCTGGATAAGGAAGCGAAGCAGACGGGTCTGGTAATGAACGAGGATAAGACGAAATATTTCCTATCATGAAGCAAACGGTCTTCGTCAGTTTTATATGTCATATATAATTCTATCTATCTTGGAACCAGTTTCCGCACAAACAAAAATTACAGTTTTGAAATCGAACGCAGAATAACTCTTGCCAACATGCGCTACTTCGGACTGAGTAGGCAATTGAGAAATAAAGTCTTCTCCTGGCGAAGAAAACCCAAACTCTGTAAGTCACTCTGCCTGGACGATGACAAGCACTGATGAGTCGACGTTGCGAGTTTTCGAGCGAAAGATTTATGGGCCTTTGCGCATTGGCCAAAGCTAATATCGCATTCGATGTAAAGATGTGCTGTATAAGATTTACGACGACATTAACATAGTTCAGCGTATTAAACGACAGCGGCTATACTGGGTGGATCATGTCGTGCGTAAAAACGAAAACAAACCAGTTTTGAAAGTATTCGACACAGTAACCGCCCGGGGAAGAAGTGGAAGAGAAAGACTCTTTTGGAGAGATCAGGAGGAGAAGGACCTGACCTCGCTGCGAGAAGAAGAAACGACTGATCCAAGAGCAAGTAGAAAAGAAATCAAATGCGGTAGGTAGCGTGACCTAAGGTCTATTGTGCCCTCCCCTCTTTCGTAATGACTACCAAGGCTTAGCACACTCGATGTGAGCTGGCTACCGTGTAATTTAGTATCAGGCTTTGAAGTTTCTGGCTCTATGTGGCTGAACTGGCAGTTTGGGTAAGATGCTATACCAATATTAAAAAGGTGTTTCTTTAGCTTGCAGTGACCAGTTTAAAATGCGGCAAGTCGGTGCAGTTTGTCTCTCGGGAGGTTGATTAAACTCTTACATATATTACAATATTTCATATCACATGTTGCACCCTGTGCGGTGTTCCTCAATTACTTAGTATTCCTTACTCCTTATATTTCATTTAACTATTGTATTACTATCGTTGCCTTCTTCTACCTTTGTTTGCCGTAATAAAAGGACGTTCTCATCAGTTTAATTTCTTAACCTAATTTTTGGTGCCTCCTGTGAGGACTAAGAACTTTTTAATTTTGAGAACCTTAATTGGCGGTTTCGGTAGATAAATTGGTTTAATGCTATCCTAAAAGATTCACGCGATATTTTCGGATAAAAATAATAATAATTGTAAAGCATACGCGCACTTTACATACATACGTAATAAAACAAGGCAGAAATCAATCTTCGCCAGTTCCATGCATCTGCTATTTCTCGCACCATGGAACAGGTGCGTAAGGCAAACACGGGTGAATTAGATGCACCCAAGGTTGAGCAACTGTTGAATTCGGCGAGATCTCATTACGAGCGCATGCTCATAAACTACGAGGCGCTCCTGAGTCTGGCGAAAGAGGAGGAGTTGGAAGTACATTCAGCGTGGTGGGACGTCACCGAAGAGATGTACAATGAGTTATGTTCCAGCCTGATGCGCTTGCGTTTGAGCAAGAATGACGAGACATACGCTCCTACGGAGGGCAATATGAATTCGTCGGTCGAATTGAAATTGGAGCCGCTACATATTCCATCATTTGGTGGCGCGTTACACAATCGGTTGGCATTCAAGGACGCATTCGAGACCTTGGTGCACAACCGAGAATTGCCCACTGCGTACAAACTTGGTAAGCTGCGACAAGCTGTTCCCTGCTCAGCGGTGCCGTTGGTTGGTGGCATTTATTAACCAGGTTACGAAGAACTGTGGACAGCTTTGAAGGAACGATACGACAACCCTAAGAAGTTGGCTGAAATTCATGTTGGACGCATCATACTTCTGGCAACAGCATGTGCATATGTTTCTGGGGACAATTCGGAGGAACGGTTGGCAAGGATTTTGTGCGATCCTGGGTCACAAGTAAGTTTCATTACAGAACACTTTGCTAATTCTTTGAATCTTCACAGAAGCAGCTATGACGTAGCGGTCGAGGGTATTGGTGCGTTATCCTGTACACGCACCAAGGGCGTCGTGGCAATAACACTCAAGTCAACTCACTCGCAATTCTCTGTGGCAATCCATGCCTTTGTCATTCAATCTATTACATCGGTGCTTCCAACAGCACAAATCTTTGGTTATCAGTATAAACACTTGGCTGGCATTGACCTTCTGCTAGGAGCTGACGTCTGGGGTCTCATTTTGAAGGGAGACACGATCAAGGATGGTCCTAACGAACCACATGCACAACTTACGGGTTTGGGTTGGGTTATTTTTGGGCCCGCATCAACATCTTCAATAAACGATTCAGGCTTGCGTCAACATTTTGGAAGAGTCTCGTTTGGACGAGATTGTAAGCAGCTTTTGGAAGCTCGACGAAGGGTCTGATGGCGACGAGGTTATTGATGATGAATGTGAGCAAATATTCTCAACAACTTATTCACGAACATTGGAAGGGCGTTACATGGTGCGATTACTAATGCAAGCTAACGCACCACCCCTAGGCGACTCTTATGGCTGCGCTTTAAGGAAATTCTATCGCTTGGAGCGTCGACTCTCCTCCGATACACCACTACGTGACAAATACATCGCTTTCATGAAGGAGTATATCGGGCTAGGGCACATGGAGGCTCTAGGTACCTACAATGATTCCAATCGTGTGTATTATATTCCGCATCATGCCGTGCTGGACAAGCTTCGAGTCGTTTTTAATGCTTCAGCACCAACATCAAATGGTGTTTCTCTAAATGATATACAGCATGTGGGTCCAACCATTCAGAATTCGTTGAACGATATCATTTTCCGATTCCGAAGATACGCCATTGCTCTGACCGCTGACGTGGAAAAGATGTTTTAGTAGCACCGGAAGATCGAGAACGTTAAAATATATCAGCCTACGACGGTGACGTATGGCATGGCATGTAGCCCATACAACGCAGTGCTAGCGCTACAACAGTGTGCTGTCGATAATTCTGGAGTAGTTGCTGATCTTTATCAAGCCGAATCGGCACGGTCTGCCATTCTTTCTTCATTTTATGTGGACGATTTCCTTACGAGCTGTACTAACGTTGAAGACACAGTCACTTTAGCCAAGAATGTATCCATGATTTTGTCGAATGGTTGTTTTAGACTCCGGAAGTGGAATTCGAATGGAGCCGCCGTTCTAGCGAAAATTGGAGAATCCTCTTCTCTACATGAATGCAAAATATACCTACCTATAGCTACAGTGCTAGGACTGCGTTGGGACCCGGTGAGTGAGGAATTGTTATTTAAGGTATCACTGAAGCAGTATAATGAAATGCCGACAAAGCGGCGAGTTCTTAGTGATGTACCCCAACTGTATGACCCCACTGGATTTTTGGCACCAGTCGTTATATCGGGCAAGGTATTCATACAGGCTCTTTGGTCTACGGGTATATCTTGGGATATTCCACTACCTAAAGATCTGTGTCATATTTCTAAATTTCGCGATGACTTAAGTATTCTCGATAAGATTCGTGTACCTCGATGGCTTGGTATGGATGCAACTAATCGTACTTCCCTATATGGTTTTTGTGATGCCAGTCAGAAAGCCTATGCTGCTGTGGTTTACGCCCGCAGTATTGACAATGATGACAGAGCCAAGATATCCTTGCTTACCGCACGCACCAAGGTTGCGCCGTTGAATGGAGCCACAATCCCTCGACTGGAACTATGTGAAGCCCTATTATTAGCTAAGGCAATTTGTAATGTTCGCAAGGCGCTAAGTTTAAAGGATACCTCTGTGCACTTACTGACGGACTCCAATATTGTCTTGAGTTGGCTACGCAACCAGCCAGTGATGTTAAAGCCATATGTTGCCAACCGGGTCCGACAAATATAACAATTGCCACGAATCTAAGCATTATGTACGTTCAGCGCAGAATCCAGCGGATTGCGCCAGCCGTGGTGGTGGTTTGTGGTGGTTTGTGGTGGTCGGACCCAGATTGGTTACGTCAGAAAACAACCCCATTTGACCAGGCACCGGAGTTACAGGCTGACGAACGTATAACTATGCAGAGTGAAGAGAGGTCAAGAGTTTTCACCTTCGCATCCTCAATTAGATTGCAGCTTATCACCCGACGTATAGACGGACAATATATTCCACTAACACAGCGTTTTAGTTCCATCAGACGACTTATCCGAACTACAGCTATAGTTTTGCGCTGGTTACCAAGGTATCGCCATTTTCGACAAGATCTTGTTACAACCCCAGAAATGGATAACGCGCTTGAATTGCTCATTCATATTGATCAATCGTCCGCGTTTCCTCAAGACTTACGTTGTTTACGTGAAGCAACGAACTTATCAACTTCCAGTCCACTATTAGCATTTAACCCCTACATAGATGATCATGGTATCATCCGGGTAGGCGGCCGCATTTATAGATCAGCATTGGTTGAAGAACATCGTCATCCAACTATACTTCCGAAGGCAAGCGATTTAGTTAGGCTGCTTGTTCACCAAACTCATATCGACACCCTTCATGGCGGTACACAGCTGATGCTGCAGACACTACGCTACCGCTATTGGATTCTTCATGCAAGGCAAGTTGTCGCAGTATGGTACATAAATGTGTGATTCGCAGAAGACATCGGGGAGTTACCATTACTCAACAGATGGCCTCATTACCACGACATCGGGTCAGCGTATCTCGGCCATTTCTGGTGTCAGGCGTAGATTACTGCGGTCCTTTTTCACTCCGCATTGGCACTAAAAGATCTCGTAGTACAGTGAAAACCTATCTGTCAGTTTTCGTATGTATGGCTACCAAGGCTGTCCACATCGAGTTAGTGGATGACTTGTCATCAAAGGCGTTTATAGACGCTTTCACGCGTTTTGTTAGTCGACGGTTTGTGTCTTGACTTATATAGCGACAACGCTACAAATTTCGTCGGAGCCAATCGGATGATGAAGGAAGATCTAGCCGCTTGGCACAGTGAACAGAATCAAAAATATTTCGCCAATGTTGGGACGAGTTGGCACTTTATAACCCCAAGTGCCCCCCATCAAGGTGGATTGTGGGAGGCTGGCGTGAAGTCCGCGAAACGACATTTGGTTCGTGTCATCGGTAATCAGGCGATGTGGCATTCACAATTACAAACACTAACGACACGAATTGAAGCTTGTTTGAATTCGCGTCCTATTATACCGCTGACTGATGACCCTGAAGACAAATATGCGCTAACACCTGGAGACTTCCTCATTGGCGCCCCACTTATCGAAGTGCCAGAACCGACCGTGGCGGAAATTATCTAACCAACTAAAGCACTGGCAGTGGTTACGACGAATCCATCAATAGTTCTGGCATCGGTGGAGTGAAGAGTATTTGGCGACTCTACCATCACGAAGTAAGTGGCGCAGACGTACCGAAAATATTCAGGTGGGAGATATTGTCCTGGTCAGACATGAGAACCTCCTCCCAACACATTGGCGACTGGGTCGTGTAACAGAGGTACATCCTGGCAGTGATGGCCTTGTTCGAAACGCAACATTGATGACTTCTAATGGCGTGTGCACCCGGGCAGTACAAAAACTGTGCCTACTTTTACAACCGGACAAATTAGAAGCAGTTGCTTCGACCGGGCAGGATGTCTAAGATTTATTTTAAGTTTATTACAATATTTCATATCACACGGTGCACCCTGTGCGGTGTTCCTCAATTACTTAGTATTCCTTACTCCTTATATTTCATTTAACTATTGTATTACTATCGTTGCCTTCTTCTACCTTTGTTTGCCGTAATAAAAAGACGTGCTCATCAGTTTAATTTCTTAACACTGGGATTGGATTATGTGATTTCAGCGTCAGTCTAACATCCAGTATAGAAACCGTTGCATTCCTGTCTGGCTGCATCGCCCTGCTTATATACAACACTATCCTAGCTTGAAAAATATTTCAATCGGTGTTCTTAGGGATACTTTTAGAAGGAGTTGCATAACCATTACTTTTAATACGAATTTCATGATTTTGTGGTGTGGCATAGACTGTGAGATCAGTGTCACTCGTGCTGCAGTCCGTGATGCCACATCTTTTTCTTATTGCAGCATTTCACCGGGCTATGTATGCCCCGTGGGGGCTTAATGGACATCTGCCAAGGAAAACAGGTCACTGCCGGGACGAAGTCAGTACCTTCGGTGTCATTGGCGTGCATTGTGCCGAAGAATTCAACGCAGATGTTGAGAATCCATCCGGCATCCTCGAGGCGAGGTATTAATGCCCTCGTTTTGGTTCCTGTCGAGCGCGAGAGGGAACTTGAATGGCTCCGCAGCACTTCTTGGGAGAAACGCCGTCGTATTTTGCCTCATCCGAATATTATCACCCCTTTTTGCAAAGAGGATGGAATCTTTATAGCTTTAGAGCGATCTTCTTTAACAAATTAGCAGCACTCTACACCTGCAGTCGACCAGCAACATTCCAGCTCTGAAATATATGCAATGGAAAGATTCTGGATAGCCACGTACCCAAAACATCTTTTTCATGATGAGATATTGTAGATCGATAGCTCCTTCGACCCCAGCGACTCCAACGAAGAGTGAAGGAGTGCAGCTGTCCGTAGGCCTTATAGGGCGTTCAAGTATTGCACTATCCCTCCACTATTTGAGGAGAATTTGTAGAATAGTGTTGGCTTCCGGTTGCCTTCGAATTGATGGTTTTCTACCGATTGGAATTTTAGTCGAAATTCTGACGATAGTGCGTCTATCAAGCTAAGTTTTCGTTACGATCCTGCTCTGCCCGTTTATTGTGCATTATTCTGGTTCGAACGAACGTTGGTTTATCAGAACTTTTCTCTCGAAAACTCGCAACGTCGACTCATCAGTTGTTGTCATCGTCCAAGCCTCTGCACCATATAGCAAGACGAGTATAATAAGTGACGTATAGACATTTAATTTTGTTCGTCGAGAGAAGACTTTACTTCTCAATTGCCTACTTAGCCCAGAGAAGCCCCTGTTGGCAAGAGATATTCTGCGTTGGTTTTCGAGACTGACGTTGCTGTTTGTGTTGATGCTGGTTCCAAAGATAGACGAAACTATTTTCGACTTCAAAGTTATGACTGCCAAAAGTGATATGGGAGCCTAGTCGCGAGTCTGACGACTGTTTGCTTGATGACAGGAAATATTTCGTTTTGCCTTCGACCCCTACCAGACCTATTTTCTTCGCTGCCTTATAAAATCTGGAGAAAGCAGAACTAAGGCCCGGTTATAAAGGCCTATAATGTCAATATCATCGGCATACGCCAGCAGCGCTCTTATAGAAGATTGTACCTTCTCGGTTTTGTGCTGCAGCTCGAATTATTTTCTCCACAAGTAAGTGGAGGAAGTCACACGAAAGAGAGTCGCCTTGTCTGAAAGTTCGTTTGATACCGAAAGGCTCGGAAACGTTCTTTCCGATCCTGACGGAGCTTGTGGTGTTGCTCAACGTCAGTTTACACAGTAGGGTGGGTCGATTCCGGACTTTTTTAGATTCGGGATTTCTAATAGTGCGAAAAAGTTGCCTTAGTACTTCCTGATTCCAATGCAACTTTTTGTTTTGAGATCGGATTGCATCTTCATCCCCAACTCCGGCCTTGAAATTTCGGAAATTCGCCTAAAGTCTTGAAATTGTCTATCTAGCGCTTGAAATACGCATCTCATGGCAAAATGTATTAAACAGGAGTTATTTGTCACGTCATTTGCTACCGAAATGTTATATTTGACCATAGCCGTAGGGCGAACCGTTCCTGAGATACGAGCGAAAAGGCGGCGCGCCACAGCGCAAGGTGAAAATTGATGCAGCTCTCAGCTAACCTGTATTGGTCACCCAGAACCCACCGCGTGGAGGTGGCTGGGTTCCTCCCAAGCCCAACCCAACCAACCAACCATATGTCAAGCTTGTTTTAGTCTGATTCTGTGCCAAATTTATTGTTAAAATCAGATTTTGTACTAAACTTTGGCACTTGTTGCCTAGATTTCAGTGTAGAGCTTATAAAACGATCACGAGATTGGGGACTAATAACTTCAGAAGATGCCTCTGTCACCAGTTTAACGGTCCTCTCGACTGCCTCGGTGTGAGAGGGGAATTCACTAAATTTCCATACCTCTCCAGTGTCTCTCGACAGCCCTTTTATGAGTTCTTCCTTAGAAACTGAACAATGAACTGGTGGAACAGTCAAGGTAATAGTCTTCAAGTTAATCATATCGTAATAATTATTAACTTTGAAGTTCAGCTTTGGCACTTTGTTACATCTAACCCTTCCATTTACAGTGTCAAACTCTGCTTCTCTGGCTGCCAGAAGACGGTCAAGGGCCAACTTTCTGAATTCTATCCTTTCGTCAGTCATCATACTAAGGAGAATATTTTCTGGAAGAGCAAAGAAAGCATTCTGTTGAATGGAGGAATCGACAACCTGGCGCAGTTTAGCGGGTAAGTATCTCGACCTTTGAATTGCAGCATAGAGATGGCGTGAGCCATCATTAGAAATGTATAATCTCAGAATTCTATTTGCACAGGTGAGCCAGCGAGATTTGCACATGTTACCTGGATGCATCGACGCTAAATCTGAGAAGCATTGACCGGAAATAACAGCTTCTGATATTTTATAGAGATAAGCTTGGTATGTGCTAAGTTGGGTCGGATTAATAAACTCAGAAGTAATTGGCAGGATGGAAAACGTTCAAATTTGACAACAGGCAACTTTCCACAATCAGGGAGCAGTTAACCTATGTCGCCAGAGAATGTATTTGGACTTTTTGAGACACCATCTATGTGTTCGAAAGGAGCACGAAATGGAAGTTCGTTGAAATGTAGAACACAAACAACCCACTGTAATGGCTGCCACCTTTCCAACCTGTGTTCGTGTTGGTGCACATCAACTGAATTGTCTTGTAAATGTTGCCATATAGCTTGCGTCTCATCCTCAGCTAACCCGGAAGGAGAGGTGACGTGGCCAAAGTAATGACAACCAGGTTCCGCTATAAGAGAAATATGTTCCTCTTTGACAGTGTCGCGGTAGTACTTTTCACCTTCGCTGACTTGTGTAAGTGTACGGTCTTTGCGGCCGTCAAAATACAGCCCATATACAGAGTCAATACTTTCGGTGTTTTGGAGCGTAACACCAACACTTTTTTTTTGCCCGACTAATCTTGCATTTTTTTCATTGGGGGTGATTTTTTACGTGGCGGGTCCCAAACCCAGCGCACAACCCTATGCAGGGGTGCTTCGCCTTCTCACTTTAGCTCGCCTTCAAACGGATGCTCTTAGGCTACCCAGAGGATACTTGGTCAAAGACCAGGAGTCGTGAGCTGCTTGAGTCATATGTAAAAGAGTCGTTTCTGGCCACTCCCAAGTGAATGGCGATCAGAGAACATTCCTCACTTGCGTGAACTTCTACATATGACTCCATCCTCCATTCAGCCTCCACGAGGAAACATCCCCAAATGGGCTGAAGCTGATCGACGTCGTCGGGGCCCGAAATATGGTTATCTGTAGTACTAGATTCCAGCATAAGGAGATACATCAAGCTACCTGGCTGTCTCCGGATCGAAAACCACCAACCAGATCGATCATGTTGTGATAGACGGAAGACACGTCTCCAGTGTTTTAGATGTGCGTGCGCTCCGAGGTCCTAACATCGACTCGGACCACTATATTGTTGCAAAGAAGAATCGCACCCGCCTGTGTGCAGCAAAAAACGCACGCCAACAAACACAAAGAAGGTTCGACGTCGAGAAGCTGCAATCACAACAGACAGCCGAACGTTTTTCTACTCGGCTTGCACTCCTGCTCTCTGGGAGCACTTGTAAACAACTCGGTATAAGGGAACTGAGGGACGGTATTTCAAGCTCCTTACATACAGCTGCAACCGAAACCATTGGTTTTCGGAAAGTACAAAAGAACAGCTAGTACGACGGGGAGTGCCGTGTCGTAGCGGAGAGAAAACAGGCTGCCTAACTCGCAACGTTACGATCGACCACAACAGAAAAACAACAAAGCGGCAGGGGCCGATGGATTGCCGGCCGAGCTATTCAAACACGGCAGCGAAGAGCTGATGAGGTGCATGCATCAGCCTCTTTGCAAAATATGGTCGGACGGAAGTATGCCCAACGATTGGAATTTAAGTGTGCTATGCCCAATCCACAAAAAAGGAGACCCCACAATCTGTGCCAACTACCGTGGGATTAGCCTCCTCAACATCGCATATAAGGTTCTGTCGAGCGTATTGTGTGAAAGATTAAAGCCCACCGTCAAAAAATTAATTGGACCTTATCAGTGTAGCTTTAGACCTGGTTAATCAACAACCGACCAGATATTCACGATGCGCCAAATCTTGAAAAAGACCCGTGAAAGGAGAATCGACGCACACCACCTCTTCGTCGATTTCAAAGCTTTCGACAGCTTTCGACAGCACGAAAAGGAGCTGCCTTTTTGCCGCGATGTCTGAATTTGGTATCCCCGCAAAACTAATACGGCTGTGTAAGCTGACGCTGAGCAACACGAAAAGCTCCGTCAGAATCGGGAAGGACCTCTCCGAGCCGTTCGATACCAAACGAGGTTTCAGACAAGGCGATTCCTTATCGTGCGACTTTTTCAACCTGCTTCTGGAGAAAATAGTTCGAGCTGCAGAACTCAACAGAGTAGGTACCATCTTCTATAAGAGTGTACAACTGCTGGCGTATGCCGATGATATTGATATCATCGGCCTCAACACCCGCGCCGTTAGTTCTGCTTTCTCCAGACTGGACAAGGAAGCAAAAGAAATGGGTCTGGCAGTGAACGAGGGCAAGACGAAATATCTCCTGTCATCAAACAAACAGGCGTCGCACTCGCGACTTGACACTCACGTCACTGTTGACAGTCATAACTTTGAAGTTGTAGATAATTTCGTCTATCTTGGAACCAGCGTAAACACCACCAAGAATGTCAGCCTAGAAATCCAACGCAGGATAACCCTTGCCAACAGGTGCTACTACGGACTAAGTAGGCAATTGAGAAGCAAAGTCCTCTCTCGACAAACAAAAACCAAACTTTATAAGTCACTCATAATTCCCGTCCTGCTATATGTTGCAGAGGCTTGGACGATGTCAACAACGGATGAGTCGACGTTGCAAGTTTTCGAGAGAAAGGTTCTGCGAAAGATTTATGGTCCTTTGCGCGTTGGCCACGGCGAATATCGCATTCGATGGAACGATGAGCTGTACGAGATATACGACGACATTGACATAGTTCAGCGCATTAAAAGACAGCGGCTACGCTGGCTAGGTCATGTTGTCCGGATGGATGAAAACACTCCAGCTCTGAAAGTACTCGACGCAGTACCCGCCGCCGGAAGCAGAGGAAGACCTCCACTCCGTTGGAAGGACCAAGTGGAGAAGGACCTGGCCTCGCTTGGAATATCCAATTGGCGCCACGTAGCGAAGAGAAGAAACGACTGGCGCGCTGTTGTTGACTCGGCTATAATCGCGTAAGCGGTGTCTACGCCAGTAAAGACGAAGAAGAATCTTGCATTTGTCAGTGACAAAGCTAGCCTGATCCTTTGTTATCAAACCTGCTTCTTTGGCATCCAGAAAAGCAGATGAAACAATCAAGGCCGCTGCTCTATCACTTACTCCAAATCTTTGGGCAGCTAAAGCAGTGTGTTCTAATACTAGTGTGTTTTGTCTGGTTTTAGAGGATGGAAGAGAAAATTCATCATCTGCATCGCTTTTGGAAGAATTCATGTGAAAGCTTTTCTTTACGTTCCTTTTTTTTTTAATCTTTTTTGTTTCAGGTAGATCAACACTTCCAATGCGACCAATTCTTCTGGTTCTCTGGTCCAAGAGAAATGGTTGTTCATTGATAGGAACTTTCATTTCCTTTGGAAAAGTGCAAGAAGAAAATTAAATGCATTTACAAGCAGCGATGTCAAATAATTTTCCGGCAGAAGAGACAAAGTCGTCTCTTTTAGAGCTCAAACCTATTGGGTTCCTTAAAAACATTTGTTTAAGAGTCAGAAATTTCTTATGGTATGTGGTGAGCATTTCAACAACTCTGGTGTGTGAAACTGTCGAAATAGATGACTTTTTGAAAGTATTTTCAACCTTTTTTGCAACTATTTCTGTCGCCTCGGAGTCCCCTTATACGAAATCTTTCGAACTGATAACACAAAAGAACATCCTGGTAAGTAGGTAACTGGGACTCGGAGAGATTGTACAGATATATGCCAAACACAGGACATTTCTGTCTAAATTTAAATTTAGATACAGATATTTTGAGTTCTGTGTTCTGTTGAGAGAATATAAGTAATAGCACTCGGCGAAATCAACGACAACAGTGAAAGAACTCGATGAAAAAATATTTATGTGGAGACCAGTCCGAATGTTTCGTATGGCGCAGGGAAATAAATGTAAGTGATAGAACTCGGCGAAATCACCGACAAGAGTGAAGAAACTCGATGAAAAAATATTTGTATGGAGACCTATCCGAACGTGTGCTTTGGCGTGGGTGAATGAATGTGAGTGATAGCACTCGGCGAAATCAACGTCAAGAAGTGTGGCCGCAAGCCGATTTTCACCTTGCGCTGCGTCGCGCCGCCATTTCGCTCGCATCTCGGGAACGGTTCGTCCTACGTGACAAATAACTTTTGTTTAATACATTTTGCCATGAGATGCGTAGTTCAGGCGCTAGGTAGACAATTTCACGATTTTAGGCGAATTTCCGAAACTTCAAGGCCGGAGTTGGGGTTGAAGATGCAATCCGATCTCAAAACCAAAAGTTGCGTTGGAATCAGGAAATACTAAGGCAACTTTTCCGCACTATTAGAAATCCCGAATCGAAAAAAGTCCGGAATCGACCCACCTTAACACACACTACACTGGGTGCCATCCAACAAAAAGTGTCGTCACCAGTTCTTTTTTTCGTCTGCACTCGAAGTTGCACGTCGCCTGTTCGTCCGTTGGCTGCCGTATTTATCATCAGTTTTCTTATGGTTCAACATAATTAATACAATTGTCTGAATTTGAATCATACTCGAAACATAAGAACCGGAACTAAAATTGTCACAGGGACAGCTACTGAAACAGAGGTTGAGTGAGCCGTTTTCCCACAATTTAATAGAGTTGCAACAATTCCGGAAAACGTAACTGCCTTTGCTTTTCTTCCCGATTGTAGTACTTTAGGCCACCCTTGGTATTTTCCACACTTTTTATTATAGCTTCGAATGTTGTTTATTGATCTGCAACCAACTTGGGTACATTTGAGTTGACAAATACCAATAATGCGTTAACATCGTATATACAGCTCGGTATGGCATTAACTACATTTTGTAGTGAGGGATTCCTATATAATAACCCAAAGCCTCTGAAATTTTGTCGCTCAATTTTAAAAGTTTGTTCTGTCGATCTGTATCAAGTGTTCATTATTAACACCAAAATCTTGACATTCTTGTTAACTATGTGCCTGATATCTTCACGCAAATCGTCTTTAAAAGTGGCCCATAAGTTGATAGGCTCCGAGCAATATAATAATATCACCACAAACAATTCTCTTAGCTTTAACGGACATTGGGAAATCTAAGTTTCTCTCAAAGATACTTCCAATTGGATAACATTTTCCAGCAAGCCTCCATCTCGACAAGCGTCTTGGTAAGTTTCTCTAACAATACCATCAACTGTTTTTAAGTCCTGAAACGAAGTTGAGTTGAGTCTGACTGTGACAATGCCGCATCTTTCTTTATGCCGACGTGTCCAACTACATCTTGACCACGTTTTCTTCTGGAAAATTTATTGTTTACCCATGTATAGTGATAAGGAACTTCGTGATAGAGTATTGTTTTGGCAAATTTGTCACAACTGCACGGAGAGGTCAAATTTTCTTGCCAAAATTTTGTGACAATTTCAAACAACTATGTGTTTTCATTTTTATTATGTAGCTCGGCAACTATTATTTCACAATATTTTTGAGTCCAGACAAAATAACCTATGACAATGCGGCTCACTCTACGGTGAGCATATGACATTTGACCGGTCAAAAATCGCGTATTTTGTAATTATTTTTATGAGTTTTTTTTAGTTTACGTGAAACACTCTAGCGATGATGTCATGCCGGTCGAAGGATCGCTGACCGGGAAAAAGTTCCTGCTTTATTTCTTTCCGTTCCGGATTATCACTGGAAGTTATAAAAAGGTCAGGCCTTCCAAAATTGCGCACATATGTCATAGCATCTTGCATCTTTTCATGCAGATACCTCGGTGTTTAAATGAGTAATGCCTCCACCCACTCTTCCGGGGAAAAACTTGCGCACCCTAGCTAGACACAACGCAAATACACCACATCTGGGGACACATTGGATATCGCCAAAGCAGATGTCAACTATCAAAAGGATTGGATCATCGCTGTTTATTATTACATTCGCCTCTACACTGCGCCGAGTCGACACCTTTCCACACAATTCGTTTGATCAATTCGCACATCAACATTCATACATATTATACTCGCTTAAACACTGCGCTGGGTCGACACCTACGCTTCTCTACGGCGATTATACGTTTTGACTTCGATGCGCGGAAACTTGATCGCCAACAAAATCAAATCATCTTCGACATTGGATTCTCGCCGCCCCTCTTGGTGACCTTTAATTTTATTATAATTAAAATATATAACATTTTTGATATTAAAATTTATAAGTTCGTTAATTTATATTGTCCAAATAAAAACAAAACTTATTTTTATTTAAGACCGTGTGTCCTATATAAATTTTTTATCCTTTTAAAAATGGTCCTTCGAGCCATAGTGAGAGACACTATTAGTGAAACAATTATAAAACAAAAACCCTAGTGCAGTGAGAAAAAAAAAAAAAAACAGAACAAAACCGTATGTACTTACATATATAATGAATAAACAGCCATGTATACATACATATGAATGTATTTACCATTTATCAGTGAGGTGACAAAAAATGTGAACAGAGTGGAAAGAAACTAAAAACAACACAAAAACCGAGCGTGAAACCTCCATGCCAAAAATATATATAGTATAAACAATAAACAGTATGTATATAATATATAATATATAATATATAATGTAATAAACAAAATAAAAAACGTGAAAGCTCCTAAAAAATAAAAAAACACAAAATACCTACAGTAGAATCCCGATTATCCGGATCAATTAAAACCAGGGCTATTCCGTATAATCGAAAATCCGGATAATCGATTTCAAAGCAAATCAAACAATATTTAAAATATAATAAAGTTTTATTATGTAATAAGTTTTACAAGTGTAGTTCAGATAATACATATGTACGATATATAAAAACCGAGCTATAACGATAAATAATGTACAGGGTAGGCCATTTAAAGTTGACCCATCTGGCAACGCTGTAACTTTTAACAGCGCTGACATATCGGCTAATGTCATACCGCGTTAGAAGCGTCATTTGAAGACAATTTATGCCATGGAACAGTACACTCCGAAAGAACGCGCTGAAATTGTTCAGCTTTATATTCAAAATAACTTTTCAATTGTGTTAACTCAACGTGCGTTTCGCAAAAAAAATAAAGTGAAAAGTGCTCCAGTTAAGAACACAATTAAGTCTTTATACGCAAAAACACCGGTAATCTCAGTAATGCCAGTCATGCATCCAGACAACGCACAAGACGTTCTGATGAAAATATCGAAGCTGTACGAGCCAGTATTGAGGAGACTCCATCGACATCGAGTTATCGCCGCTCTCAGGAATTAGACATCTCTCGCACCACTCTCCGACGCATAATTCATAAAGATTTGAAGATGTTTCCATATAAAATTCAAATGGCACAAAAACTAAACCCAGCTGATTATCCGCGACGCCTTAATTTTGGCAAACAAACAAATGGGTCAACTTTAAATGGCCTACCCTGTATTACATAATGCCTATGTAATTTAAAATTTTGGTTGGAAATAACTTGTTATTGGTCTTTGACGCAAAGAATCCTTTCGTTTCATTGCGGCCAAGTCCCTGATGCGTTTCAGTTGTAACAACTGTATGGGATCCGATACATCCTGTCTTTCAAGCCACTTAAAAGCAATGTCAAGAGCTTCAAAAGCTTCAGCGTGAGATGGTACTTGACATACATCCCCAGTTTCAGTATCTTCTTCATCTTCTCTTTCGTTATTGTTCAAATCCTCAATGATTTCTTCATCAGTTAATATTTGGAACTCAGGGTCTTCATAATCGCAGTTCAGCCATTCCTTAATATTTTCTTCATCGCACCCTTCACCAATGCTACTGCTTCTGTTATTTCTTTCTTTCTGTCGTAACATGTATCATCGCGCCGTTAAAACATTTTCAAATTGACAATTAGAGTCGAGACGAATGAGTCCGGATAATACGAACAGGCATGCATAAACCCTACAAAACAACAGTTCATTTAATTTAATTTTACCATGCAAATTAATAACTCGGTCGAGTTCTCGTGAGCAACTACGGGCAACTGCTCATGGTCAACTGCCTGTGGGCAACTGCCTGCGGTCAACTACCTCGTTTTCTTTATTATGTTTTCTTATATACAATATTTTGCTTAAGTCTAGATACAGATATTAATCTTCCATTGTAGGAAGTATATCTACAATCCACTTGAGATAGGACACATGTTACAAGTGGAAAGATTCATCTTACAACCTATAAATTACATTTTGGGACCACCTAAGGCGGACAGTATTAGCAAAGTACATATTATATAATGTTTCAATACGGACCATATGGGCGTAAGTGTCATGTTACATATTTATGACAGATAAAGAATATGTTCATGTAATATGAACTGGTGGTATTAACTTGCAGATACATTATGTACATATGGGAAACTCACAACGTGTCTTAAAGCAGCGTAAAATCATAAAATCATGAGTTTTTATACTAGTGTAAAAAATTTGTTGTTGGATTGCATACTAAAATAAGTTTACGCAAATACAACTCTGAACGCTATGTATTCGGTTCGTCATTACTGATCAGCTGATTTCTGTTTACATCAGTTTGCTTTTGCGTTGTGGTTACATTTGTGTTTAAATTTAAATTTCTTTCAAATTTCTTTTGTCGAGGGTTTTCGGAATAATGGAGCAATATAATGTTATACAGGTAATATAAAAATGCATAATAAATACAATTTAACTAATAAAATGCGCTTTTAGACAAAAGCAAAGCGGGTGCGTTCCAATCCAACCAGAAAGTGGCTGTTTGAAGAAGAAAAGGCGTTGATTAAATTTTTGACACAAAACGGCGATTGTGAGGTAAATCTATTAACTAAAATACAACTTTGAAGTAATCTATTATAATATTAATTATAGAAGCCAATGTTTCAAATGTATTATATATGATTTTCAAAGGAGAGCAACATTGCGGTGGACTGGGAGCTGACACGCTTGAAGGTTCGTTATATGCGTACAACATATAAGAAAGCAAAAGCATGGGAAGGCTCGACGGGTGCAGGGAGTATGGAAGGCGAAACTATGAAGGGTAAGATTTTGTTTTGTAAATAAAACAAAATTTTCACGGTTTGTGCGTGCGTATAGAAATAAAGCAAATAGTATTCAGGACAATTGCGAATTTGTGTAAATGGTTTAAACCATAAAATAAAGCGGAGCGACTAGTAAATCGCATCAGAACTTGAGAATTTAAATGTTATTCATTCTTCTAGTGGTACTTAGAATAACTAGACATTTTTATTTCAGCCACTTTACTTAAAATGTGTACGTTTTTTATGAAATGGAAGAAATTTTCGGCAGTAGAGTGGTTGTCAGCAGTAATAAACGACAGTTTGGAGAACAATAAAAACTATTCGGAAGTAGACCTCAACGAGTCAGCGTCTTCTGCGGCTGTATGCGAAGACAAATGCATAGATAAGACAATTCGTAAAGTAATATATTCCAGAACTGCGGCATCAGATATTATGCAATTTCAGTCTGAAATGATACAGCTGAAAACGCAGAAAATGGAGCAAGAAATGAGTTTTAAGGAGAAAGCGTTGGAATTAAGAGAAAGGGTATTGAGGATTAAAGAAAAAAAAGTGGAGTTAAGGAAAAGCAAGAATTATTACTAAAGGACAAAGTAATGGAGATGAAACTAAAAGAATTTGAAAGTAATGAAAAGTTTAAAATAATGGAAATACAAATGAAGGAAAGATTGGCAATGGAAGAATTGAAACACAAATACAATTAAGTAGAAGAATTGGAAGAAGTGTACCTGAAGTTTATTTTTAATAATTACTTTTTATGTTAATTTTTAAATTAAAAAAAACACATTTTTATATATGAATACTAATACTAATGAATAGTAAATTTACGTTTAAATAATGATGTATTTTAAGTTAATCTATTATTTTGTATGAAGTCAAGAGGGCTTGATCTTGTGTTACTTCAACGCTTTCTTCGTTTTCAGTTTGGAAATTGGTTAGCATGTCATGGAGAATGCAGCATACCATGATCCAATCATTGCATTCTTTTCTATTTTGCTCATTTATCATTCTAAACTTCAATTCCTTCAAGCTACCGAATTTTTCTTTTAAAATGCCAAAACAATTCGCACACGATATTTTAAAAAGTACTTATTGAAACTTTCTATTTCTTCTGTAGTGTATTCCGTACTATTTTGCCTGAACGGTGTCAATAAAAATTCCTTGAGTGGATAGGCGCTATCTCCAGCAATCCACTGAGAGTCAGATAAATATCGTTGAGGATGTATTGCAAGAGGGCTTTTCAAGAAGATTTTTGTGTCATGCACACTTCCAGGGTATCCTATTGTGACTTGTCTAGTTCGAAGCCTATAGTCACAAATAGCTTGCATTTTAATAGCATATTGGCGTTTTCGTGAATAAAAACTTTATGTTTTTTGGTTGGCGCTTCAGCCAACTTAAATTCGGATCCCTCAATATGTTCTATACAACCTGGCATCTCTTTTTGTTTTGCTGTAACAATTTCTAACCGTTCATTTTCATTTGGCCAAAATATAAACTTCTCTTTTAATTTCAATACTGCTTTAAATACGCCTTTAGATATAATTTGAATAGTGCCCCCATCACCCACGCCAAACAATGAAGCAACCTTTCATATAGATAATCCATCCCCGGAAGATCCCAACCTAAATAGCACTATTATTATTTATTTTATTTCTAAATCTAAAGGAAGTTGTGCTTCACTAGAATTTATGATAAGTACACTATCGGTTTGTATATGTGACCTGGTCTACGGAAAGGGTCTTAGGTGTCAAAAAATCAATTTTCACTTTTTAGTTGATTCGGATGGAAGATGAGATACTTTTTCACGTGATAGAATCCAAAAAGTCATAACTTGTTTGAAATTTCACTAAAAATGTAGAGAAAGAAGAGTAAAAATGCGAAAAAATATAATTTTTTTGTAATGAACAAAATGCATTGAATTATAAGCTATAAAGACATGATATACACTGGAAAAACGTATTATGGGCCAAAAATAATAATGCTGAGTAGTTTATGTATTTTCTTTTGTTGTCGTTTTCCTTGTGATCTTTTCACGTGTTGATCCTGAGCAAGATGGACCTGGTTCCTCGTCTGGTTTGAGAACATCTTAACTAGTTTTTGCCTTCCGTTTCTTCGATGGCAAATCTTTCGGCAATGGAGCCACAATATCTACTTTAGATATATCCGAAACTAAGCTGCGAAGATTGTGATAGATTTACCACTGACGTTCCAAAGGTAAACCGGCTGGTTGTATAACTTTCGGCATTTCAGGATCGATAGGTTTTAACAGAAGCTTAAAGGACTGCACTTTTTCACTGTCTGCGAATTTTTTTGTTTTTTCACAATCTGTAGAGATTATGAAATGATGGAATTGCGTTATTCCAACAAGTGACTTGTACAGTGGTTTAAAATAGCTGTCCCATTCATACCAGACGACTTTTTCAGGCGATACAGCTTTATTATAACCCCCAGGTGATGATGCCTCGACACACTGCAGTAAATCTGCATACGTGTCGACGTTTCTGACAGCATATGTTAGCAGTGTTATTCTTATTCTGCCCAACACAATTGTCACAGAAAAGAACAAGTGTTTCAATGTCTTTATAGTAGGTTTTCAGGTGATAATGCAGGATGCTCATAACACAGTTCGGTCCTTTACCAACGTCTTTTTTTCGTCTAGCATGTAATTGTACTGTAAAAAAAAATTGTAAGTAAGATCCTGTAAAGGCGAGCAATTTGAGTTCCTATGATTCAGTTTGAAATTCTAACCTGAACTTTTTGTTTTTCGTCTGTAATTCTGAAGACTCCGCACCTCTTGGTTGATTTGAAGTATGCTGTACCATTTGATAATATTCTCGTTGATTTCGGGCTCGGTGGAGGTGATCAAGGAATCAAGCTTCTGTTCGCGTTCAATGTCAGTAACACCTTTGGCTTGCGCAATCGATATTGCGTTTCCTTTTAAAAGAAAAAATACTGAATTTAATCACAACGTTTGATACAACTATAAAATGAGCAAATAATGAGCTACTTACCACGGCAGACATCGCAGAGATCATCCGCTGGTTTCATAACTGTAACGTAGGGTATGTATTTGGACCATATCCGTCGAAAACTGCGATTACTCATCTTCAATTCGTCATCACTGAGTGAAGAAATGTATTTTCGATAAATTGAGGACTTCGTCTCGCTGGAGGGCAGTTTCATTATCCGAAAATCCTTAAATTTTGGGAATCGTCCGGGCAGTGGAAGAGCCATAAAATCGGCTATAGACTCGATGAATTTAAGAGCGTTTTTGATGTCAGCCGGTTTAAATGACTTTGGATGTGTACTCGGTTTATTTGCCAGTCCGTGTTGGCGCACTGTTACACCCTGTGAGGCAAAATGACGTACTAAATGTTGGTAACGCTTCTTCCCACACGCATGTACAAAAAAGAAAAATGAACGACAAACAGGTACTCTGTAGAAGGTAAATGTAAGTTTATGCCTCATAACTTCTGTATCGTTCTAGTATCTCTAAACAAGTTCCTTTTTCGACATCTCTAAACAATTGTTCCGCGTACTCTCGACCATTTCCCGTAGTATCAGTGTATGACATTTATTATTACAACAATCTTTTGACAGAAATTTTGTTACCAGCTTCTCCTCCTTTACTTCAACAACCGACAGGTCAATCTTTACAAAAGTTTGTTCGGTATCATCTTCTGCCTGAGATACACATACTTCGTCTTCATTGTTTTCATCATCCTTTTCATGGAAATATTGTCCATATACGGCACTTTACCATAGGAATACCAAGGTCTTTATGGATATTTTCGTTACGCATGTACCATCGCGAACACGTGATTGTTCTAAGCATTTTTGATTGGAACCTTTGTAATATATCAATATTAGTTGCACAGGTCGTACCCCACAGTTGAATGCCATACATCCAAATCGGCTTTATGACCGCATTATATAAAAGCACTTTGTTGTCTAGGCTAAGTTTGGAGTTTTTATTTAAAAGCCAATATAAATTTGCAGCTCTAATCTTCACACATTTTATTCTACTAGATATGTGTTTTCTCCACGTGAGCCTTCTATCTAGGTGAATACCAAGATATGTTACTTCGTTCGCTTGGGGTACCGAAATATTGTTTATTTTTACTGCCGGGCATATCTTTGGTCTTAGCGAAAATGTAATATGCTTACACTTCTGCTCATTCACATTTATACGCCAGTTCGCTAGGAATTCTTCGACAGAACTTAAATGATCCGTTAATATTCTTGATGCTAAAATGTGGCATTTGTTACGGCTCACTATAGCTGTGTCGTCCGAAAAGGTTGAAGTTAGTACAATATTAGCTGTTGGAAGATCTGCTGTATATATTATGTATAGTGTTGGGCCTAAAACACTGCTATGAAATCTCCCACTTTTACCATAAACTTTCTATTTTTTTAAAAAGACTTCAAGGTTTTATACAATTCTAAAGATAGAATTTTTTTAATCTTACAATATATAAAAGACCTTCGTGCCGCACCTTATCAAACGCCTGAGCTACATTTTGAAATGTTGCTGAACAGTGATTCCTGTGCTCAAATGCTTTCCCTATCTCGTTAGTAATTCTATTTACATGCTCTAATGTGCCATGTTTCGTACGAAATCCGAATAAATGCATTGGTATTGTGTTATTTTCGTGGAGGAAAGAAGCTATCTTTGATAGTAATACTTTTTCAAATCCTTTTGAAAGATAGGGTAGAAGACTGATTGGTCTGAATGAAGCTGTGTTAAGTCTTTCCCACCAAGATAATCTGCAACTTTTTCCATGAAATTGAATAGTATCCGAAACTAAGAATTGCATTGAAGAGCAAAGAGAGCACTTCTTCAGCAGTAATTGGTAACTCCATTAGCATTTTTGGGGAAATATTATCACGTCCCGGCGACTTTTTTGGATTAAGTTCTTTGATGACATCAATGATTTCAGAAGGTGAAGTCATAAGACACTCGAGCGACTCTTTAGCTGTGTTTAGCTTAAAGTTGTTCTTTTGCAAAGTGGGTTGAAATACCTTTTCTAGGTGATTTGCAAAGCAATTAGCCTTTTCCTCGTCACTTCGAGCCCAATTTCCACCCAAGTCTCGCATAGGCATGTTGGTGGCTTCATGGACTTTTGGGCTTTCCAAAGGGAATTTTGCTTGTTTGAATTCGGACACAGCTTTTTATATACATGTCGGTGTTCAATTCTTCCTCACGTTTAAGCTTCTTCTTCTTTACTGGCTTAGGCACCGTTTACGCGATTAAAGCCGAGTCAACAACAGCGCGCCAGTCATTTCTTCTCTTCGCTACGTGGCGCCAATTGGATATTCCAAGCGAAGCCAGGTCCTTCTCCACTTGGTCCTTCCAACGGAGTGGAGGTCTTCCTCTTCCTCTGCTTCCCGCGGCGGGTACTGCGTCGAATACTTTCAGAGCTGGAGTGTTTTCATCCATCCGGACAACATAACCTAGCCAGCTTAGCCGCTGTATTTTAATTCGCTGAACTATGTCAATGTCGTCGTATATCTCGTACAGCTAATCGTTCCATCGAATGCGATATTCGCCGTGGCCAATGCGCAAAGGACCATAAATCTTTCGCAGATTTTTCTCTCGAAAACTCGCAACGTCGACTCATCGGTGGTTGTCATCGTTCAAGCCTCTGCACCATATAGCAGGACGAGAATTATGAGCGACTTATAGAGTTCTGCTTTTGTTCGTCGAGAGAAGACTTTACTTTTCAATTGCTTACTCAGTCCGAAGTAGAAGAAGAGTAATCCTGCGTTGGATTTCCAGGCTGACATTGTTGGTGGTGTTAATGCTGGTTCCTAAATAGACGAAATTATCTAGAACTTCAAAGTTATGCCTGTCAACAGTGACGATTCGTTAGTTGACTGTCGACGCGGATAGACGTGCGTGCGCATCGTTGCGATTTTTCGAAGTGTTTTTTCGGTGATTTTTCGATTCTCTTTTGTCCGGTCATTTTTTTATGCGATTTAGTTGGCACCGTTATTGCCTGGCGCGTGTGCGGTGAAATTGTTTGTACGATCGTGGGTAGTGAGGGTTAGCAACCGCGAGTGTTGTGTGCGAGTACACATTTTTGTGCATTTTTGTGTACTGACTCGGCGTGATATAACGGGTGAGTAGTCTTTCTTAATACTACCCTATATACGGACAACGTGGTCATCCAAGCTGTTATTGGCGGAAGCTTCGCACGGTTCCAGTGTAGCTCCGTGCAGTTGGCATTCTTTCTGACTGGACTGCCTGCCAGTAGTTCTGTGCTGAGTATCTGGCGTTTAGTCGGCTCGGTGTCAGGGGAGTCTGGACTGAATTGTCCAAAGGGTGCAAGCGTCTATCCAGTGTTGGAGAGTGCGACTCCTGTGAGGACCAACGGTCGTAAAAGCGTACCGTTTAGCCCACGGTGCGATTCGGTTCAGCGCCATATCGGCTGACTCCAGGCCATTACGGGGACATTGTCCGTCCGGCGGCCAATTGAGTGGCCTTTGTCCGACCACTGGTTGGGGTTGTGGGCTGCACCACTACGATCACGCGATAATCGACCGCTTGGGTGGTCGCTATTACTGAGCGGGCCTGCGCGCGAGTCGCATTTTTCAGCGCGTTCAGACGTAAACACCTGGAGAGCAGCTGCTCCGGATTCGTTCTGTCCGTGAGCCTTCTGCGCTAGTGGTACGCCAGCGGATCAGTTCGGCTGAGAGGTTAGTGGGGCAGCGGGATGCCCCTTGTACGAATAAAGAGGACGAAGGCCCTCGCTGGAAGCGGACAATCCGCCGCTTCAACAGTCGTGGATGATTCCACGTCGGGAGGCGAGGGTGAAACGACGGGAGAGGTAAGGTCTCCACCGCGGAGTAAGGCGCGTTTGGGGTCGCCGCGAAAAGAGGGCGGAACGGGGGGCAGTTGTTGCTGGGGGTGGGGCAGTCAGCCATCTGGCGGTTGCCAAACGGATTATGGGGGAGCTCAACGAGCTGGTGTTCGAATCGAAGAATTTCGATGTGGGTACTGCGAAGGGGCTGCTGGAGCTTGCCTCAAAGTATGAGGCGCTCTTGATGACGGTCATTACCGAGAATGCCCATCTTCGCGGTCAAATTGATGCCCTTAAGGGAGGTTGCGGGGGTCACTCCTCGACGCCGAGCAGGTCAATGCCGACTCCGTCGGCACCGATGCCTGCGCCTCCAGCACCTGTGCTGGAAGTTATTGCACCGGTGGCGCCGAAGCCTGTGGAGACTTGGTCGGTCGTTGTCAGGAGTAAGGTTCCTGAAACCTCCTCCAAAGAGGTTATTAACAATGTGCTGAAGGAGGTGGGTCCCTAACATAGGGACAAATTGATGTCCGCCCTTTTGGAGGCAGGTCGGTGCTACATAAAGTGGTTCTCCTTCAGGGTGCGACCGGATAGCCCCGTCACCGGATGCTTCCGCTGTATGGGATTTGACCACAGGGTGCGTGAGTGTAGGGCTACGTCTGATGTCTGTCGGAGGTGCGGTCAGGAAGCCCACAAAGCCGCCAGTTGCGTCAGTGCACCGCATTGTCGCAACTGTGAGTTTAAGGGTAGGCCAGCTGGGCATCTGATGATGTCAGCTGTCTGCCCTATCTATTGTGGCATCGTTGAGCGCGCCCTCGCCAGACACTGATGGGGGGGATTATCCAGCTCAACTGTCAGGGCTCTTATGCCGTAATGTGTGAGTTGTGGGGTTGTATGGTTGAGGGTGGGTGCAGTATTGCTCTACTCCAGGAGCCCTAAGCCACCAATGAAGTGGTTCGGGGACTTCCTAGGGGTTTTAAGGTCTTCATTGACCTTAGGGCTAACGCTGCAATAGTTGTGAATAATCCACGCTACGATTGCGTAGTTGTGGATTCTTCACAACTGGGTATATGTGTAGCTGTAGAAGAGGAGTTCGGTAGGATGTTTGTCGCTAGTATTTATTGTAAATATAGCGAGCCCCTAGAGCCCTACCTGGGCTACATGGATAAGTTACTACTACTTGCGAGTAGTAGCCCATTTATCCTAGGGTTCGATGCGAATGCCTCGTCCTCGATATGGGTTAGTAAGGTATCCCGGATTTCGTCTGGATACCAAAGCCACAGTCGAGGCGAGGCATTAAGCGAATGGGTGGTGGCTAATAGCCTCCACGTCTTGAATGAGCCGAGCGAGTGGTATAGGTTCGATGCGCCTGGGGGCGTGAGCGACATTGACGTGAGGCTTATGGACGAGGCAGCAAGTAGGGCTTTTAGTGTTGGTTGGGTGGTTAGGGGAGGGTGGGGATTATGTGACCATAATTTGCTTCAAATTGTGGTTACCCCTCGATCCCCTCCCTTACCTTATGAGAGTCCATTGCGGCGATGGCGTACCTCTGGTACTGACTGGTACCAATATGGACTCTCGGTTAGGGAAGCGGTATTCAGTATACCGGTTAGGGAAGCGGTATTCAGTATTCAGTTTGAGGAGTTGGGGGTTGTTGAGCAAATCGCTCGTCTATATGAGGTAGTATGGGTGGTGAATGATAGTGTTTTTGGTAGGTATGAGTGTTCTTTAAGTTAGTAAAATTAAATGGTGGACGCATGAGTTAACCTTGAAGAGGAGGACTGTCAAGCGATTGAGGCGTAAGTTTCAACGCGCTCGGCGGTCCAATTCTGATAGGCTATCCCAGCTTAGGTATGAGTTTAGTTGTGCGGATAGGGAATACAAGGAGATGTTGGTAAAAACCAAAGAAGATGAGTGGAGGAGCTTTGTAAGGGAAAATAGGAACGACCCCTGGGGCCAGGTATATAGGATCTGCAGGGGTCGTAGGAGGGAGGATGTCACCTCTCTTCGCGTCGGTGACACTCTGTTATCGTCGTGGAGAGAGTGTGCAGAGGTTCTATTAGGTGCGTTCTTTCCTAGGTCGGAGGTGCAGGTACCTCAAGCACAAGAGGTGCCTGTCCCTCCATTAGATGATGGGGAGTTGGGGTACGCCTTTGCCCTGGTTAGGTCTAAACGGTCCCCAGGTTTTGATGGTTTGAACGGAGAGATGTTTAAAAGCTTATGGAAGTTCATTCCGGAATATCTGGAGGCCATTTACAATAAGTGCGTCTGGGAGGGATATTTTCCACGCGAGTGGAAAAGTGCTAGGGTTGTTCCTCTCCTGAAGTCCCCTGATAAGGTCAGGAGCGATCCTCGATCTTATCAGTCTCCAGTCTCCTTCCAGTACTTGGAAAAGTGGTGGAAAGAGTCATGGTGGAACGGCTTCAGGAGCTAACGCGGGGTATGTGGTCGGATAGGCAATTTGGGTTCAGGAAAGGACGTTGTTTTTCGTTCAGAATGTCGTTAGGGAGAATGTCAACAAATATGTCCTTGGCATAACTAAGCCAAAAAAGCAAATAAAAAATATAATTTGGTCCAGAGAAACGCAGCGGAAAGGGCAACCACGCCTCCAAATAAATTTAATGTTAGAATCTCATAAATGTTGAAGATAAAACGTTTTACTAATTCCTATGTTTTGTTTTTTAACAAGAGCTATAATTTATTTTGACTTGAGTTTCAAATATCAAAAACATGTTTCGTATTTCTTTGTTGAGAACAATTTATAATTTTGGCTATTCGTAATGATAAACTTACTAAAAATATGCAATCAATACTTGGAAATAGATGTTACTTAAACGAACTGACGGCACCTAATCTGTAGAAAAGTCTCAGTTTTGTCCTTATGAATGCTGACGCTTTCACTTATCCGTCGACAGACACATAAGTGTCGTTAAATTATCGACAATAAAACTACCCGTTTGTGGTTTTTAGTTTTTCTCGTGTGTTTTATACAGGCTCTGGGACTTTTATATACTCTGTAAACGTCGGACAGTTCGAACTAACGTCATTGTGGAATCTGTAAAGGTAGCTTCTAAAGTATCCATGTCAACTAAGTATTTGCGTCTGATGGAAGTCCAGGTCTCCATGTCGTCTGTCTATCCACTAGGTGCTCCGCGAGATCCAGACCCACAGAAGAGAACATTGGCTTAGACCATTTAAGCACTAATTGCATTTATTTCTTATGTCTCTAATTGTTTGACCACGGCTACCACCATGAGATCGTCTGCATATGCTATTAATTTCAGGTATGTTGATTGCACAAAATTGGAGTTATAATTGCCATATTATCACGATTTGTGTATATTTTTGACATTGCCCACTCTTTTGTGCCTGCTGAGCGAATCACTTCCGATCATAATGTCAATTATTGATCCTTTATTTCCTCTTTGGTACGCGTTTTGAGTTTCGCTGTTCTTTATTGCTAAGGTCGTTTGGCACACGTATTTTTGAATTAGCCGCCCGTGATGGTTTGTATATCTGCTGCCCCATGCAGTTGACTAATGTTTAAGAATTAACTGTGGTATCCTCATTTACTTAAATACTTCATAATCTCGAGACACTTGGGGCGAATTGTGCCTAATAATGAGTGCTCCCCTTGCAGAACATGCAGCTCGAAACGTTTGTGAATGACTTTGCTAAATGTCCTGCGGTTCCACAACGTGTGCATTGAGAAAGTCTGTCTGTCGAGCTACATCATTTACGCGCCATGTGACCTAGTTGGAAACACTTATAACACCTCGGAATAGTCAATATTCTCGAAGATGACAGATCGGTCACTCAACCTTTACTTTACCAATTTGAGTGCAGCCTTGCCATCTTGAGCATGCATGTATACAAGTGCTGTTTGTGTGCCACGGTGACACTTGACTTTTATGTAATACTTTGACATTTATGTAATATCTCCAGATTTTGGAATCCGCTCTCCCTTTTCAGTGCTGCTCAAATTTCTTCGGGAGTTGTTATTTCGTCCAGGCCTTTTAACGCAATCGTAACGATATGTGTTTTAAGCTGTGTCATAGCCACTTCGGGAACCACTCCCTACAAAGCGCTTTGGGAAGGTTCGGCTTTCGTGCCTGCTCGAGTTTTCAATTCTAAATGCATTTGAGTGTATTCCGAATATAGGTTACGTTTGAACTCAGCTACTTAAATCCGAGATCACTTTTTATTTTTCGCAGGATATCTGCATACGACGCACCATCCTCCTTCTTAATAATAATGGCATCTAGCTTTGTTCTGATTTTTTTCCATTGGTTTCTTCTTTTATCCACGTTTACGCATCTGACATTTGCCCTTTGAATAACCGTTTGCTGCTCCACTATACGATAATTGCGCTTTCTCACTTAAGTTTTTTGGCTTTTTTGTTGGTGGCAAAAAGCCTGATGTCTCGCACATTCTTTTTGGGGTATTATCATCTCTATTAATAAGTACTTTAGATGGTTTCCCTATCATCACTCTTTTCTATGGATTTTCGGATTTTCCCGGATTGGCATGTAATGACACTATGTTGCTTACAAGTTCTTATTCTTTTGCCCGGTTTGCTAAAGATGCCAGCCGTTTCTAAGTTTTGCAGTTCCTCAGGTATACCCCTTATTTAGTCGGCAGTATCACATTGGTTCAGCAGCGGTGGACTCCTCAGTTTTACCATTAGGCCCAATATTATATTCAGAAGCCATACCTTAGCGAAAAAAAGTTTGGGAACACCAGTCGATGTGTATGTTCAGCCCTTAGCTTTAGCAGATAATTTAAATGTGAAATTGTAAGCAATGCACAAACCAAAAGAAAACCGAAACACGAGAAGGGGAACAGCTAATCGATCAAAATAAAAACGGTAGAACAAAAAAAATGTAATTAAGTGAAGCGTATTATAAGGGGAAAATTTATATTTATTTTTTTGCAAATTGGATAATATTCGACCGAATACTCCACGTCCAGCACGCGGTGAAGAAAAAAGAGCAGCCGTAGCTGAAAGTGTACACAAAGACCGGGTAGAGTCGATTTGGCGCCGTTCACAGCAACTCTGATTGACATATGGGACGAAAAAAGCAGGAACTGAAGCCGCTCGACCTTCTCAAGCGACATCGCTTTGTACTATGGGCTCTTGAAAATTTCCCAGAAGATCCGCTGTTTTCGAGCCTAAATTTGTGCAGCGATGAGGCCCTGTTCTGGTTCAAATGGGGGTATGTAAACAAGCGAAATTTCCGCATTTGAGGCGAAGAGCAGCGAGAATCCAATGCCGAAGATGATTTGTTTTGTTGGCGATCAAGTTTCCGCACATCGAGGTTTTAATATATAAATATGCAGCATAGAAGCGTAGATGTCGACCCGGCGCAGTGTTTAAGCGAATGTATCATAATATATATGAATGTTGATGTGCGAATTGATCAAGCGAGTTGTGTCTGCTATTCCGTTATCCATTCTTTTTGTTTAGTGGCTTGGTGTACAGGTATGGTGAGTTGTGTTGGTAATGTGTAGTGTTAGGGTGTCATCGGTTGTGGTATATTAGCTGTGTCTTGCTAGAATGCGCCAGTTTTTCCAGGGTAGAGTGGGTGGATGCTTAACTCATTTAAACATCCTGTTCCCCTAGCCGAATATTTTGCCTAGTATTACACGTATATGCTGTTTCATGTACTTCGGCGTATTGATGGTAGAGTTGGCGAGGGCGCAGAATACATGCTGTAAATCTTGAAATGCCTTTGGTTTTAAATATAGTTTTTGGTATGTATTAACTTTTAGGTGCGTATGGCAAGGTAATCTCGCGAGTTTATCTGACTTATTATTATAGTAAAAAAGTGCTTGCGTTGATTGCATTTATTAATTGTATTTGCGGTTTTTTACATTTTTTTTAACGGTTTAGTATAAAAATTATTTATTATTTGCCTCTTCTGCATTATCGGCTTATTAAGGATAGTAACTCCACGCCTGGCTCAGAAGTGGCCAGAATGGGTACTCTTTAATCTTGGAGTTAGAACTACGAAATTAGAGGGATCTTGCGAGATAATTGTCGTGAAGGGAGAACGCCTTCGATTCGTAGAGTTGGGAATTCTTCATAATAAATTTGGTGCTTTGTATAGCTGATTCCCATAACCCGTCCATATGAGGAGTGCTTGGGTAGATCGATAAGAGGAACCTTTGCCTTTTGTAAGTGTAGTTGCGTCACTATATGGCATTGGCAGTATGGTGATCCCTTAACTTCCTTTTGAGATTTTATTTATTTTTGAATTTTTCTGAAAAGTGTCGATTTTTCGACTTTTCGATACAACTTTGTTATTTTTATGTTTTAGTGCGTATGCACTAATTTGGTGTTTAGTAGCCCGCCACCGCTCTAGGAATTTTTCAGAATTTTTTTTTTTTTGCATTATTGGCGAAAGCAATCCCGCGGTCCCGAGAAGTTGTATGTGCTTTTAATATATGGACTGTCAGAGATAACTCTGACTTTGTTTTTTAAAACAATTTGAGGAGTGTTAGAAAATTGTGGCTCTAGTAGTAGTCGTACGTCGGCCATTATTTGATCGAGTAGTTGTTGCTTTAGAGAAGTCTTCACAATATTGATCATCTAGTATTTTGTTTGTTATAGGGGAAGTTTCCTTAACTTTTGAAATTTCCTTAATTGCCCACTCTGTGCTTCGCTGTGCAGCGTTTGAGCTTTTTGTGCCTTTGAGTAATATGGTGTCTCTTGGCAATTTTTATTATTATTGATTTCGAAATTTGCTTTTACAATTAAACACGTGTTTCTTTTTGTGTAAGCGCAGAAAACACTCTTCAAAATGCTTCTGTACTGTGAGAGTTCACGTTTGATTCTGATCTTCTTTATTAAAATTTCTTTCCTCGATACATTTCTTAATTGTAATCTCTTAACTATGTACATGTGTATGTATATGTGTTTGTGCTTAGTGTACATATATATATATATATATATATATGTAAATAGGTACTATATGTTTATTGTATACTTCAGATACCTACGCATTGATATTTTAAAACTGTTTAGAATCACTGAGTGACTTAATGCATCTAACGCACTTATACACATACGTACACACCAAAGATACTCTGTTATCAGTTGCTGCTTGTGTGCATTACTATTTGGAGTATATATGTTTGTATATTTATATTAGTTTTATGTATATACTAAATTATGAGATTTATTTAATAGGCAATGGTATTCACATTTTTATGAGCAAATTTCATATTACAATTTTGTTGCTTATTATTGCACTTGACATTTAGTTTACTGTATTTTCTTTTTATTTCATGTATTGTTTACATGTGAATATTAATGTATTAATGTACTTGTGTCACAAATATAATTTCCTATATATTATATAATTCTATCTTAAGAAATAAAAGTGTCATGTTCAAATGTTTATGAACACGCTTCTTTGGAATGAGTGGGGATATCTGCTGTAATGAAGCATTGAATGGTGTATTTTACATAGCACGCATGATGCATTTTTCACTAGTTTCTTTCTTAATTTCTGGCAAGCTCATTAGTGTCGTTACTTGTTTATCGACCAGTATTATTTCATTTTCGTATCTTGCTTCCCAAACCAAATTGAAATTATCGTCATTAAAAGCGAACCGATTTAGTATTATGCCTGCTTGACCTTTGGTTTTGTATCTGAGGTGATATGTACAATTTTTGTGCTTTTGATAGTTGCGGATGGTTGACGTAAACGGTTGTAAACATGTCCCGGAAAGACGGTCATTCTTCATAACCTCCATAAAATTTTTATGTGTCACATGCGGGCACCTCGAGGTGAATGCCTGAACTTGCCTCGTGATATTGTTGCATTTGTGGCAGCGCTACTCTCGCGTGTGGAATAGGTGCAATTGCTTTTATTAGCTTTAATTGATCGGAGATCATAGCTTTCGTTTCTTCATATTGGTCTTAGCAATTTTCGTAAATATCGTAAACCGATGATTTAAAATTATGTAGTAGATCTGAATAGTCAGAATCTACTATGGCGTCATGAACCGCATGAAGACGAGTTCAAAAATTGTTAAGACTTTGACTTTTTATTTCTAATAACGATTCAGAGTTTTCTTGAATCGGTGAAGAGGCAAGTCTGGTGGAGTATCTTGTTAAACTGTCACTTTCTGAAATAAATTTAGCAACCTGTTTTGAGCGTGTAGCTCCTGCAGTTGTATTTTGACTGATATCAACTTTAATAATTTTTTTGTGTAGTATATTAAAACCTTTGTCATATAAGGGTTTATTTATTTACTTATTTATTTGTTTTGTTGGAAAATATGTTTAAATTTTTTTATTGTTAGTGTGTTTGTCCTAAAACTTACTTTTATATATATTTTTTATATTTTTGTGTCCTTATGTAGGTATTTAGTTACGCCCTAATCATTGGACTTGTATGTACGTGCTTTTGTGCAATTGAGAGCTCGTTGAAGAGATCAATATGCTTTGTACAGCAAAGAATATGCTGTAATTATTTATTTGTTTTTTTTCCAATTCTGCTTGTTGTGTTTGTCAAAGAACAAGTGGGATTGCAGAATACATGCCAATGTGGACTTTAAAATAATGTGTATATTTAAATATACATATATGTATATACATATGTTTGAATAAATATTGTTCAAGTTAATATTATTTTGTATACCCGAGCTTTTTGTATGGTTGTGTTCACAAACTTATTTTTAGTGAAAATTTTTTTTTGTCTTTCAATAAACGTAATTTGTGAGTTTTACTTAACCGTTCCGTTTAGTTATTTACGTAAAGTTACCTTTTTTTGAAAATTAATTTAAATGTATATATTTAATAATTTGGTACCCAGTGTAAGATAAATAAATGCAGATTCTATGCCGTATGTAAGCATAAGGTACGCTTCTATTTTTTTCAATTGAATTTTTTTTTCAATGGAATTGAAAAAAAGTTATTTTCCTTTGTGCTGTTATGTGTGTATGTTCGTATGTAAGTAAATATGCACTACAGTCCTGCTCATTACTTTATTAAGCATAAGGGATACTGTAGGAACTTTGCAACAAGTAAATTTTTGAATTTTTCTTTATTTTTGGTAATTTAGTGTGTTTTAAGTACGTAAAAGTAAGCTTCTATATTTTTATATACAGTTGCAATCAAACTTAAGTGAACATTAATAATAAAAAGCTTCATGAACTTATGTTTGTTTTTATCATAGCTTTTATTCAATTCATTTCTACTTATTTTTTAAACGTATTATCCATAGTTTATTATAAGTTAAAACTTAAACCATGTTATGTTAATAACAACAAAACGTAATAAAGAAATGTACAGAAGAGAAAATATAATGAATCAAAATTAAGTGAACATGTAATTTAACACCATTACTTTGTGAAAGCTTCGACCAACGCAAGGCAACGAAAGGCGATATTTTTTATGTTGGCCATATTTCTATAAATTTATCCTTAAATTAAAATTTGAGTCATTCTCTCAGTGACCTTACTTTTTAACCACACAGATACACTTTCAATGGGGGAACGGTCAAGGCTTTGTGGGGGCCATTCCAGCAACCTCACGATACTATTTGCAAGGTATTGGCTAACAATTTTGGTCTTATAAATAGGTGCGTTGTCCTGTTGAAGGATAAAATTCTTGACATTAAATCACCTGCCTTCAGGAATGATGACTTCTTTTTTTAAATTAAGATAGACTTGGGCGTTACCTTTGCCTTCAAGTACCACTTTTTGCCTACACCTTCTGCTGAAATGCAGCTCCATACCATGTGTGCTATATTGTATTCTTTAAGTGTAGGTTTTACACACTTTAAAGTCAATGCTTCGCCTTGTTTACGCCACGCATACGTTAGGCCACCACTGTACTTCATCCTTGTCATTGATTCGTCAATCCAAAGAATTTTTGACTAAACATTGAGAGAGATAATAATTTTACGCTTTGGCCCAGTTGATTTGCCACCAAAATAGTGTAATATCGCACCGTTAGACTTTTCTGTGGGGATGTGTAAAGTCCCCACGTTCTTTCGATTGATAATAAACATTGCCCTTTAAATTTGGAGTTTATGTGTTTCTTTTTAAGTAGAGAACCTTGAAATGGATCACCCTTTACAAACGATCACATCGTGTTATTTTAAAATACATCTGTATTAGGGTGATTCAAAAATTTTTTTTTTGGTTGGTACTCGGAAAAATAGGATCCTAGATACCTCTAAGAAAACCTCTCCAAGCATGAGTTCTTAATTTTCACCGTGAGGTCCTTCTACACACAGTTTTCTATTTATTCTTATTATCAGATAGAAAAATTTATATTTCGCTTCAAACTACTTGAAAAAATATCCTGTTCCTTAGATTTTGTAGAAAGTTGAATGCTCTACAAAAAAGGTTCCCACGATTTTTTCGTAAACCCAACCGTTTAAAAGATATTAACGGTTGAAGTTTGATTATTCTTGGGAAATTTTTTTATTTCTTATGAATTTTATTACTCAATTAATATATATGTATATGTTTATTTACCTTTACATAATAGCGTGTACCTTCCTTTGATAACCGTTTATATGAGCACCAATCACTAAACAATATACATACTGATGCGTCAGCACGTCTCTAAATAAAACAAATCGACTTTTTATCTTAACGCAGTGTTTCCAAAAAGAATGAAGGTAAAATACCTGGGAAGTGATGCCATTTTTTCTGGTAAGTCTTATCAAGTAGGAAACTCTCAAACTACTGAATTTATTTAAACGAGACTAAGTAACAACATTCCTACTTAACCAAGGAAGGTCAGTGGTGCATCTGGATGGAATCTAACCGTAGCCACACCCTCAAAATGCCGATAGGTGAAAACCTATAAAGTGCTATAATTAAGCCTCAAATTAAAAAAACACGCAAACTGTAATTTGTCCAGGGCATCGAACATGGTCGATCCTTATTTGGTTCATATTTGTTTTCACATTTTTGTGTTTACAAATAAAGATAAATTACATTATATGTACAGTAGAATCATGCAAAAGTTAACTCGCGTAAAGTTAACCCTTCGGCTAAGTTGACCGATTTTGAGCGTCCACGTACCGAGCTTTTATTTTTTTTTTTAAACCTAACCATTTGTTTAGCGAGAAAAACAATTACTATGAAATTCGGTTCTATGTAAAAAAATTATTGTCGGTGTCGCGAGGTACATACGTAGTTTGTCATGAACGTTTGAGCTTGTGAGTTTTTTTATAGTTAAAAAATGCGTTAAAAAATGTCAATCAAAAAGCTGAGGTTTTAAGAAAATCGATGAAGATATTCATGGAAATCGATTGGCGTTGGATTATAATGTATCTAAGGCGGCCGTCTCAAAAATAAAGAAAAAACGTTATGTAATTATGGAGGCAGTGGCAAACATACATGGAATCCCGACTAAGAAAACTTACATAAATCGGAATTTCCTGTTCTTGAGGCAAGGTTGTATGAGTTGTTCTCAAGACAAAGACGTAATTGCGCAATGAGTGGTTTAATTTTAAAGGCAAGAGCTAAGCTCGAATTCAAATTGACACTTAAAAATTTGTGGGGAAATACTCCCAAGCGACAAGTTAAAAATGAGAGAAATGGAAATTTCGGACATGCAGCTATATAACGCAGATGAATCTGGATACGATAAAAAAGTTTTCTGCCCGATAAAACATTTGTCGCGGAAAACGAAAAGATGGCACCTGGTCTTAGATGATATCTGAGCTATTCTTCCGCTGGTTCCATCATTCGTTTATTAAGCAGGGAAATTTATTTATTTTTTATCATTTTAAATTTTTAAATGTGCCAAAGTGAGATGATGGAAAGATTGCGGTGATGCTTTTACCACTAATATGACAGCTATCTTGCAGCCAAGGGTCAAAATCCTAAAAGACTGCTCAAGTTAGGATACCGGGCTAAACTGCTATGGAACATTATAGGACAAGAAAACAGTCCGGTTAAGAATATTTTGAAAAGTCGTTCAATTCGTGATGCCATCTTGCTTCTTAAATCAGCATGGGATGAATGCCAAGCGCTGCGCTTATAAAAGCTTGGAGAAAGATAAAAGAGTGCGACAACAGCGAAGACAAAATTCCATTGCTTACATTGATTAGATCAGATAGTTCTCACGATGATACACTTCGAGGGGTCCAATCGTTATTATTCAAGGTGGGTGGTGTTGAAGTCAGCAGCGAAGACAATGAAAATGGGAACGACGACCAAAGTACGGAAGATAATAAAGATTTCTGACAATGAAGTTGAAGAACCAGTCATCGAGAAAGATATGCAACAACAGAGATTGACTTTTTCGGAAGCAGTTGACTGCATCAATACCTTGATAAAGTGGTATAACAAAAATAATCATGCAAATCAGATATCACATCTTATTAATATGCGGAGGAATATTGTCAGGAGCTATTACACAAAAGCAAAGAAAAAAGTATGTATAAACTGAAAAATACAAATTAAATCCAAGTTTCTGTTTTGTTAGGAGTAAAAGTAAGTCATGCAAATAAATTAAACTATATCATCAAATTTATGTTTATTTCCGTGTTTTTTTTTTTCAAGTTCCAAAATGAAAAAAAAAGAGAGTTTGTGTTTTGTCTGATTATTTGTATGGTAAGTAGGAATGCAATAAATATTATTTATAAATACTATTTATTGTATATTTATTAAGTAGTCCTCATTTTTATACTTTTTTGAATAAATTGTTAATACGACTGCCTTATTTATTGTTGCAGAAAAATCATTAAAAGATTTTGCGTCCGTCAAGAGCACAAATTTATTTTATCGATTAAAAATTAATAAAAATGTTCTCCAGAGACCCGTTTTTAAATACATGAGATGAGGATATTGTCTATTCAGAGGCGAAAAGTAAAGTGCTTTCTTTAACGGCAGTTAATGATACAGCTGAAAGAGCTGTAAAACTTATGCAAGATTTTCATGGTTTGATCACTGCAAAATAAGTGCTACGCTGTATTCAGGAGGATAGAAATCTTTATCCATACTGTAAAAAAAGGACCCTCAGAAGAAAATATCCTGATTGATCAGTAATTTTATATTCTTTTAATTAATATTTCATAAAAAATTTAATATTTTAATTGATTTAGCTATATAACGTCAAGGGTTAAAAACAGCAGGAACGGGTTGACGTAGGTAGGTGGAATTTAGTATTTAATAAAGTCTGGGTAGCTTAAAAAGAAATAAGAGGTGTGCATTTCGATGTCTAAAAAAAAGTTCTCCCAAATAAGGGATACTCTAGTATATATATTTGAAAATATATCTGCAATAAATTTTATTAGTAAGTTTTTTTTCTTTTTAGCGAGCTGATCTGGCCGTTGCATCAATGACTATTAATTACGTCCGAGAGAGCGTCATTGATTTTACGAAGCCTTTCATGAACCTGGGAATAGGAATCTTATTTAAGGTAACGAGTATTTATTTTAGAAGAGTATAACATTTTTACGTCCAATTGATAGGAGTAGCTCTAAGTATAATTTATGATTAGCTGGAGTTTTAAGATTCATACAATTACGTTTTATTTATAAGGAACTAGAAGATTCAGATTTCACTAAACGTCAAGCAAATCCTAACGAGTAATCAGTTGTGGCGTTTCCACACTATTTGGCAAAGCCTGGCGATGCAACTTTCAATGCGATTTTCTAATGACCGTATATATTGTGGTACATACGATATATTTTATTTTTTCAACATAACGTAATCTACTAATCCAGTGGATAAATGAAGTCAGTTGTTAGAATCTTACAAATTGTGCAACAACTAATTGCAATAATAAATTGTCGAGACTAAAATTTGAGATATATACCATCCACAATTTTAAGTTGGATCAAAATGCATACAGGGTGGAAAACTTTTATATATATTATTTTTATATTAAAAAAAAGTATTGTTTATGGGGTTACATCTATAACTGATCAGGTTAACTATACGATTTGAGTATCTGTCCGCCCACAAATATATCTAAAATCATTCAAAATACATCAACCAAATTTTGACAGGAAAAACATTTTGACACTTCTCACAACAATATGAAAATATGTGAAATCGGATTATAACTCCGACCACAAACTTTATATCAGGTTTATTGAAAACTACTTAAAATGCGAAAAAACTATAACTAAATATGGTGATGCCATAGAGTTGTTTATGGGGAATGGCCTTATAGGGGCAGGTGTCAAAATTGGATTCCCGCTCACCTTTAGGTGAAATCACGGACGTATGCTATTTGTACATAGCAATGTTATGACACTTCTTTATAACAACAGGAAATCTGGCTGCAACCAACCCCAATCCCTTTTTACCACATTTAAAAAATTATAAAATAAATACATCGGGATAAAACTTTACAGAAATAGTGTTTTAACGTATAACATCTCAAGTATAAGTGTCGGACAAATTGGATCATAACTGTTGAAGCCTGCAATTGCCGAAAATGTGGACTCCAGTACCTATAGCTGATTTTCATCGAT
Organism: Bactrocera correcta; assembly: GCA_027475135.1. Classification (NCBI taxonomy): domain Eukaryota; kingdom Metazoa; phylum Arthropoda; class Insecta; order Diptera; family Tephritidae; genus Bactrocera; species Bactrocera correcta. The sequence continues at coordinate 54,055,268 of CM050322.1, forward strand.
AATATCGGCCAATATGTAAGATTTATAATTAAAATTCACAGAAAATGTTGTCCAGATAACAATACGCCTGCATGTAAATATGGTTTGAATCGGATGAATACCCTTAGCCGCCATGTCTGGATACCACGTAAATATAAATGTTCGTTTTTTTGAAGCAAACCATTGAGATAAGAAATGTTGCTCAAGCCAATCCGTGTTCGATGAAAATAAATTTTAATCAGAAGTCTGGCGAATACGGCGATTGAATAGCATCTCTCAGCCAAGGTCTTTGATGATATCTTGAACCGATTTTACGTTGTGTGTAGGGGCATTGTCCTTTGTCGTGTTTCCACGGTCGTTCTGGTCGTTTTTCGATCAATGCATGGTTCAAATAGATCACTCGTTATCAGTAGCTTTAGTATTAACAGTTTCAGAAGCTTATGTATGATATAATAAGCCCTTCTGATTGCTTCAAACACAGAGCATTGCCTTCTTACCGAATCAATCTGTTTTTGCAGTCGATGTTCATGGTTTTACTCATTTAATTTATGATTTCATACATTAAGAATTTCTAAAATAAATAATTTTTTCATTGCCAGTGGCAAATCGATGAAAACCTGAATTTATTTCGTATCTTTGAAGCAAACTTTCACAAGTGTTCATTGGTTTTCCATTTATCTCATATTCAAATCATGTGGCACCCGATTTACACACTTTTGAATCTTTCATAAAGCTTCAAAATGGTCTGAAATTGTCTTTTGTGCAACATTTGACAAGACTGCCATTTTCATTTGACTCAAAGTATCATCTTTGTCCAATATCGCTTGCAATCCTGCGTCTTCAAAAATTTTTAGTAATATTCGAGAAGTAGTAGAATAAGTAAAATTTCATGGAGGTTACTTTTTTATTTACGTTGGTTTTAGGGATATTAATTCGACTTGTTCAGTAAATCCCGTAAATCCGTTCTTTTCTTATTCTATTTTAATGTCCAACAATGTAGACACACATTCTCCATACTGAAAATTTAATTAGCGTGTGGCTAATGACATCCAATGTGGCTTAATATTCAAAAGCACATATATCCAATACCGTCCAAGAATTTCTGGAAAATATTTGCCAACGCTCTGCTTGTTCCTAAAGGACTGGGAGTTTGATCTACTGTGTTAGAAACATGTTGGATACCCCTTAGCTGTACATGCTCTTGGTGTCGAGAAATTGCTTTAGTAAGTGTTTGAGTAGACCGCCGAGTGACCATACGCTGTGAGTTTTCGTGACGCCGAAAAGTTGCCGGTTCAGGTGTCTTTGATGTACGCCAAGAAGCTATTTTGAAGCGTTTTCCTGACGCCTGTGCAGAAGTTTCTCTAGCTTTGACTTCTGCCTGACCTTCTCTTTGGTAATGTCTACAATTTTCATAGCTCGAGCGGTTGTGAGCGATTTGCGCTTGAGAGTCATAATTAAGTAGTATCCAAAAATATCCTACTCCTAGAAATATGTATGAAATATGAATCTATTAAAAAAGCAACCGAACTTATAGCTTTAAAAATAATCTAGTTGAATGACAAAAAATACCTCAGATACATAACTATATCAATACAAATTTTTTTTCGGTATAACTTATATTCTGCTAACAAAGTACCGTTATTCCGAATAAATTAAGTCACAACTTACAAGGTTTGTTCAAAAAGTATTGGAACTGAGTCGATTTAAGAAAAATTTATTGAATCAATCGTTACAATTCTTTAAAAACTTTCAAAATAGGCTCCTTCTGCGTCGATGAAGTGTCGCCGGCGCGACATCCAAGCATTGAAAGCGTCACGGAAGGCATTCTCCGGAATGCCGCTTGGATTCCATCTGTCGTCGGAAGATTGCTTTTATGTCTCGGGATCATGCTCAAAGATTCATGACTCGTCATCTGGTATTACGTTTTCCAAAAATTGCAGGTCACTTCCACTCATGCTCAAGTTGTCTTGACACACCACCACTCGCCCCGATTTCTGGTTGTCAGCGAGCACTTTTGGGATCATTTTCGCCCATACTTTGCGCAGGTTCAAGTTCTCCGTCACACTGTCATGAACCACAGATTTTGATAAATTTAACATCTGGGCAATTAAACGAATACTTATTCGACGATCTGAGTTCTACGGTCTTTAACAGCGAGCTCTTCCCGCTCTCCAAAAAGGCCTGGTGCGTGAACGTCTAGCCACAATTCACATCAGTGCGAAGTTCTTCAACATCTCGCTGATTTGCACCCCCACGCAGATCGAAGAGAAGGACGTTGGGACCAATGATGCCTGCTTGGTGCGCACATAAGAGAGCTGCTTGGCGACTTTAACGCCAGAATGGGCAAAAAGGTATCTTCGGCAAAACGATCGGTAAATTCACTATCCATGATAAAACATCCCCAAAAGAGATGAGGCTGATCGACTTCGTCCGGACCGGAAATACGGTTATCTGCAGGACTAGGCAGTGCCCGAATCGAAAAGCCACCTACCAGATCGATCATGTTGTTTTAAACGGAAGACACGTCTTGAGTATTTTAGACGTGCGTACGCTCCAAGGTGGTAACATTGACTCGACCACTTTCTTGTAGCAGCCACGACACGCAACCCTTCTCTGCGTGGCAAAAAACGCTTGTCAAGAGCCACAAAGAAGGTTCGACGTCGAGAAGTTGTAATCACAACAAACAGCCGAATGATTTTATACACAACTTGCACTCCTGTTCTTTAAGAGCATTCATCAATAACTCGGTAAAAGGGAACTATGGGACAGAATTTCAAGCTCCTTACGTACAGATGCGAACGAAACCATTGATTTTCGGAAAATGCAAAAGAATGGCTGGTTCAGAGAGGAGTGCCGTGTCGCAACGGAGAATAAAAATGCTGCCTACCTCGCATCGTTACGATCGACCACAACACGAGAGAGATGGAAAAAATACCGACAGTTGAAGAGGGAAGCGAGACGCATTTGCAAACAGAGAAAAAAAGAGGACGAAATGCGTGAGTATGAAGAGCTTGACAAGCTGACCGACAAGGATGATGCTCGAAAATTCTACGAAAAAATGATGCGACTAACAGAAGGTTTCAAGACAGGAGCATACTCTTGTACAACCCCAAGAGGTGATCTAGTAACCGATGCCCAGAGCATACTAAAATTATGCAGGGAACACTTCTCCAACCTACTGAATGACAGTGAAAGCTTAATGCTAGGAGAAGCCGAAACAGATTCCCCAATCTCTGACGATGGAGCAGAAGTTCCATTGCCCGACCAGGAAAAAGTTCAAATAGCAATTATCCACATGAAGAACAACAAAACGGAGGGGGCCGATGAATAACAGAGCTATTGAAACACGACAGCGAATAACTGATAAGGAGTATGCATCAGCTTCTTTGTAAAATATGGTCGGACAAAAGCATGTTCGATGACTGGAATTAAAGTGTGCTTTGCCATAATCCACAAAAAGTGTGACCCCTTATTGTGGCCACCAACTACCGTTCCACAAGTCCCCTCAACATCGCATATAAGGTTCTACTTAGCGTACTGTAGGAAATACGCCGCCCACCTGATTGGACCTTACCAGCTTACTTAAGGTGTGGAAAATCAACAACTAATCAGATATTCATCATGCGGCACCTTTTCGTCGATTTCAAAGCTGCTCTTGACGGAAAGAAAAGAAGATTCCTTTATTCCGTCATATCTAAATTTGGTATTCCCGTAAAACTAGTACGGCTTTGTAAATTGACTTTGGGCAACACCAAAAGCTCCATCAGGATCGGGAAAGACTTATCCGCATCGTTCGATACCAAACGTGGTTTCAGACAAGGCGACTCCCTTTCGCGTGACTTCTTTAGTCTACTGCTGGAGGAAAGAATCCAAGTTCCTGAGCTAAATAGAGAAGGCACAATCTTTAATAAGAGTTTATAGCTGATGGTGCATGCCGAAAATATTGATATCTTTAGCTTCACCAATGTGAAGTAAATGGATTTGGTAGTGAACGAGGACAAGACGAAATTTCTCCTGTAGTCGCTACTTGCCTCCCACGTCACTGTTCATAACTAAAAAGTTGTTTATAATTTCTTCAATCTTTGAACCAGTATTAACGCCAACAAAAACGTCAACCTCGAAATCCAACGCAGAATAACTCTTGCCAGCTTGAGCTGCTTCGGGCTGAGTAGGCAATTGAACCCTGAATGGGGAACCATATTGTGTTTGCTACTAACTCATTTTCTTCATACGTTTGATCGGCTTTTTTTGTTGAATGAAATTTCGATTTTTTTCTGTATTATTTTGATAGTTTTCATAGCCATTTTTCTTTGATTACTTCACTTTCAATGTGCTCACTCAAGTCTACCTGATCTCTACACGCATATCAAGCCTTAGTAACAACTTAAATTGGAAGGCCTTTGCGCTACGATTTGGATAATTGTTTAAACTTTTTTGTACATTATCGACGTTTTTCTATCATTGATCTGGATTGTTCAAAGAAATCACTTTACTAGTCCGTTTCCTTTCGGCACACTCGTCGCTATAAAGAGATGATATCATTGATCTGGATTGTTCAAAGAAATCACTTTACTAGTCCGTTTCCTTTCGGCACACTCGTCGCTATAAAGAGATGATCTATTTCCTGCTCACTACAATAGTCTTTAAAGGCTTGAGAAGTAAAAGTTGCTCCTCTGTCCGTGATGATTCTTCTTGGGTTTCCAAAAATAGCAGCTTGTTTACGTAACCTAACAAATACTGCTGATACACCAGTCTTTTTGGTTGGATATTACCAGACAAATTTGGAGAAGGCGTCTACAATCTAAGTTCCAGATCTGTGTATAATTTGGTAGTGAAATTCCTGTAAAAATAACACCCATCTTGAAACTTTGGGGGGTATGTCTTCTTTTCGCATCGTAAGCGCAATTGCATTACAATCTGTAACTATTGCAAATTTTACTCCTTTAAACTATTTTCTGCACTTTTCTTCTGTCTGACTTGCTTTTCTACTTAAAAACTGAACTGGATGAAACTTCGGGTCTTCACCACACTTTTGCATAAATATTGCTACATACCCAAATCCGGATGCATCTGTATGAATCTCGATTTCACCATGAGGGGGTTATGTAACCGAAGATCTGGTGAGGAGATTAAGGCACTCTTTAAATTTTGAATACACATTAGCTCTTCTGTTTCTATTGGGAAATTACAGTTCTTCTTTAGCAAATCTAACAAAGGATTTGCCAGTGATGAGTACCCAATAACAAATCGTTTAAAGTAAGAAGTTAATCCAAAGAATCGCTCGACACTTTTCCTATCGTTTGGCATCTGATAATTAAATGACATTTCCAAGGAAATTTCCGCTCTAAGAATTTACACTCTTTATATTTGATATGCACACCGTATCGCGATAATACTTCTTAAACGCGTCTCAATTTAATTATTCCTTCATCAACATCTTTGGATGGAATAAAGATGTTGTCCATATATATATACATCCATCGTTCGGTCCTTTCTGCAAATATAATTCCTCTCTAAAAATATAATTTATGAACCTACAAAATACAGCTGGTGAGTTACATATACCAAGTGGAGCGTATTTAAATTCGTAATGCCCATCTGGGTAACGAATGCTATGTATTTCATCGAATCTTCAGCTACAGGCACATGAAAAAAATCCCTCTTTCAAACCTAATGTTGCAAAAATTTTTGCTTCTTGCAACCTGTCTAAACGTCATCGATATGTGCCAAGGGAAAGTTATCTCGAATAATTTTCTAAATCAACAACCTGTAGTGGCACCACAACCTATTTGACCCATCTTTATCATTACCCATCGGAGATGCGTAATTCTAAAAACTTGGCTGAATAATTTCTGCCTTTAACCAATTTTCCACTTGCTGGTTTACGAAACTTTTGTCTTCTAAAGGCAATCTTCGTGGACGTTGTACTACCTGTATTTCGTCACATAAAACAATCTTCATTTTATATTGTCATTTTTCGATACATGTGGTTTATAACTGTTTATCGATTCCTCAATAACTATGTTTTCACTATATTCCCCTGCACTCAAACATAACTCCTGAAACTTTTCTATTAACTCTATTCTTTTTTCTTCACGTCTTCCTTCCACCTCTTGTTTAACATCACTCCTCTCTATGAATTCTGCACCTTCTAGCTTTATATTAATGTTGACTTTATGACTTTATCTAGTACTGATATGCCTCAGAATACTGAATTTGGAATGGCGGTATCGCTGGTGATGTGGAACTGCTGTAAGAATTTCAAACCATCAACTACCAATTCCGCGACAAAACTACCATATGTAGAAAAACTTTTGGCGCAAGCGACATACAAAGTTCGCTTATCATTGACCACTTCACCGTCAAATTTAATTTTTTCGAAAACATCGCGCCGAATTAAGCATAAGCATCGCCCCGTATCAACAAATGCATCAATTTTTAGTCCTCGTACTTTACCGTTTTCACCGACAAACTTATTCTTGCTTTTTCAATTTTCACAACATTAAATTTATCTGATTCCTTCTTTACTTTTGTATCCGCATTCAAAAGACTTGTGTCCTATACCATTACATTTGAAACATTTTGTATGTTGACTACTGCAGTCGCGAATGAGATGTGTAAAGCTTCCACCCCTGAACACGATTTTGAAACTTTTTGGTGTATTTACGTCGCTCTGTATTAAATTGAATGCTTTGCTACGGGTTTTTTTTTAATATTTAATATTTTCCTTTAAACGCTTTGTTAAGTTCATATCTATTATACCCTCAATGAAATACGTTATTAAACTTTCAGTACCAACATTTACTGGCTTAATTAAGTTCGCAGTAATTAGGAAAACTCCTCACAGACTTATTATCGAAAAGCTAAAAACTGGTTAAAGTACAAAAACTTCATCAACACACACATAGAACTCGAACCAAATGTAGATAACTGCCCGATATTGAAAACACCATCCCATCATTCGAATCAACCATCACAACTTCTTCTTCTTTACTGGCGTAGACACTGTTTACGCGATTATAGCCGAGTTAAAATCAGCGCGCCAGTCGTTTCTTCTTTTCCCTACGTGGCGTCAATTGGATATTCCACACGAAGCCAGATTCCTTCCCCACTTGATCCTTCCAACGGAGTGCCGGTCTTCCTCTTCCTCTGCTTCCCCCGGCGGATACAGCGTCGAATATTTTCAAAGCTGGTGTGTTTTCGACCATTCGGACAACATGACTTGGCCAAAGTGACCGCTGTCTTTTAATTCGCTAAACTATGTCAATGTCGTCATATATCTCAGACAGCTCATCGTTCCATCGAATACGATATTCGTCGTGGTCAATGCGTTAAGACCACAAATCTGTCACAGAACTTTTGTCTCGAAAACTCGCAACGTCTACTCATCAGTTGTTGTCATCGTCCAAGCCTCTGCATCATATAGCAGGACGGAAATTATGAGCAACTTATAGAGTTTAGTTTTTTTGTCGAGAGAGGACTTTGCTTCTCAATTGCCTACTCAGTCCGCAGCAGAAAACTGATTCCGTAAACAAAATTTAATGCAAATTCTTTGCTCAACAAATTTCGACATCGCAAAATACGAAAAACTCACTGTTCTCAGTTCACAGAACGACACGTATATCAAACACTAATGAATATTTTGATATGAAATTTGACATAAATTTGACTGACAGTGCCAACTTAAAAAAAAAAAATAATTCTCCAAATCCTCCGACGAGCGAAATTTAAATTCAAATGCCACCTTATTTTTTAATATAGCAGGAAGGGTATTATGAGCGACTTATAGAGTTTGCCTTTTGTTCGTCGAGAGAGGACTTTACTTTTAACTGCCTACTCAGTCCGAAGTAGCACCTGTTGGCAAGAGTTATCCTGCGTTGGATTTTCAGGCTCATATTGTTGGTGGTGTTTATACTGGTTCCCAAGTATAAATGACAAGACCGGTTGTTTATAAGTTCATAATGTTCTTTATTTCCCTTGCTTCGGAGCAAGGGCAGCCGTAAAGGTGAGCGAGTAAATACAACTGAACTTTTTAAAACTATTGCAGCGGCGACTACGCTTAAATACCTGTCTGAATAAACTGCACACGCTCTGCCGCGTGACTTGCAGTAGCAGCGATAGGTGTTTGTTGTTGTCACGCCCAACTCGTTGAGCGCGTCTTCAGCAATATCGTTGGCAGTGGAGTACCTGGCTTCTGTAGTTTGAAAAATAATTTTCCCACGCTCAGCTCCAGACGCATCGTCAGCGATTTCGGTGGAATTGAAATGTTGTCCGGAAGCGTGTTGTTGCTCTTGTTCTTTTGTTGTTGGCTACTATGGTGTGTTAACTACTCCCCCGCTAGAAGAGGGGACGTCCACGGATCCCTTAAGAACGCTGCTCAATATTGCAATATTAGCACTGCGCTTCCGTACTTTGTAGATTATGTAGGCTGATATGCAAACAATAAAAAATACTATTGTTAAGGTGTAGGCTATAAGCCACTGAGACGACTGTGCTTCGACAAGCCCCCTCAATGATGCAATGTGTCGCAGATTTTTTTGGTTAATGTTGTGCAGGTAAGGAAGTGACAAGAGTGTGGTATGATTTGTCAGGTTCACAAATTGTGCGGGTGCGGCCTCGGGATGCGCGCGCACAATCTTCCTCCAGTTGGTGTACGTAGTGCCATTGATGGTAGCATTTTCTGTGAACTTTATCATGAATGTCCCATTCAAAATTACTGGCGGGGAGTTTCCCTCGCGAACTTCAACCAATTTATCATTTATAATAATTAAACCGTCGTCAATTTCTTCCACCGCTTCGATATGATCAGCTGTAATAGTCTGGCAGGACGCTAGGCGCTGGCTTAACAAATTCAACACGCAAGAGCTATTCATGTTTGACATTTGACAAAATATTGTTGATAAAGAATTTTTACAATTCGCTAGTTGTTGATATGTATTGTTGCATTTAGATACTACACTGGTCTCTATCATAATTGACTTAAAATTTTTTACAACTGGTTTAATCCTAATTTTCTTACAATTTTGTTCTACCACTGGGTATTTAATTACGAAATATATTTTATTATAATTTTGCAAAATTTTTAATTTTGAGACTGTTAGTAAATCGCTTATTGTAATATCTGTAGAGTGCTCGTTAGTTAGTAAATTTTTAACCTATATATTTAACAATATTGGGTTAATTAATTGTATCTTACCTAAAGTGACGGAATAAAGAGCTGATTCTATTTCGTCTATTAACGCTCTGTTTCTTGCTGATATCAAGTCAAAAAGATGTCCAGTGTCAATCTCATGCTGTTTGGTCGAGCTAATCAATTTGTTTACGGTGTCGGTTAACTGGTTAATTTTAACTTGGAGCTGGCTATTAATGTAACCGTGCGATTCTGTAACGTGAGACAGTATCAAGTCTCTAAATTTGAGATTTTGAGTTAGAGACAATTTTTGAGACTTGAGACGATTTTGCTATTCTGTAAGTGACAGTCTCAAAATCTATTACATTTCGTTATTCAGAGATGTTTTTACACTTGAATGATAATAAATATGTCGATAACAAATATTAACTTTTCTATAAAATAGTCAAAAAACATAATTATCAACAAAAATAAAAATATATGTTGACTTTGTTTCATAATATTTACGAAATTTATGTAAAATTTATTTATTTTTAACCTTTTCGTGTTTGAATTGCTTACAAAATGTAAAAAAACGACAATCGATTAATATCTTTGATGATCTCTATTCAGTACATTGAAAATGGCAGCAAGAGTTCTTTTTAGTTTTGTGACCAGCTAACTACCAGGTCTCAATATTTTGAGACTAACGCTAGAGACTGTTTAGTGAATAGTAACTAGTATCAAATTGATACTTTGTCTCAAAATGTCTCAAATAGAGACTAGAGACTGGTTACAGAATCCCGCTGTAAATCTGTTGCTCGTTTGCTTCAATTAGGAATTCTGCCCGTGTTTGAAGTTGGTTAAAGTCATCGAAATCGGGAGTTCCAGCTACGTATTTGAGAGCGGTGCCAAGAAAGTTTGTGCTACGTGATTGTCGGTGATGAATTCTTAATGAATCTATTAATCGTAATATGCGGTCTATGTCCAGTTGAACGGTTTTCCTACTGTGAGACTGCGGGAAATTCTCAAGAAGATTATGCGTTTCTTCGGCTATGTTCTCGTAAATGGTCAAATTCAGGTGGTGAATGATGTGTTTGTATTGGCGGTAAGTTCCTCAATAGTCGTTTGGAAGTCTCGTCTCGTCTGCTCCGTTGCTGTCCGCACAGCGGCACCCAGCACGGCACGAAGAATATTTTCGTCCATGTTCCTTGATATTTCTTTTATTCTTTATTCACTTTAAAATTTTTTATTTTCAAATTAAAACAATTTTTACTTAAATTAATATTTATATTAATATTTTTTAAGCTGATGCTTTAATTCAACGAATATGTCAATATCTCGAGCACTCTACTTACATAGATTCTTTCATATTGTAGTAATAGTAATAGTTTAATCCCTCGATGGTTGTTAGTTTAGTCTGTCCATGGCTACGCCTCGACTTGGCGTTCGTCCGAGCACCGCAGCTACGAAATTATCCTTTACAAGGATTTTTTTGTGGCCCCACGTTGGGCGCTAATGGCAAGACCGGTTGCTTATAAGTTCATAATGTTCTTTATTTCCCTTGCTTCGAAGCAAGGGCAGCCGTAAAGGCTGAGCGAGTAAATACAACTGAACTTTTTAAAACTATTGCAGCGGCGACTACTCCTAAATACCTGTCTGAATAAACTGCACACGCTCTGCCGCGTGACGTGCCAGCGCAGAAGCAGCGATAGGTGTTTGTTGTTGTCACGCGCAACTCGCACGCTCAGCTCCAGACGCATCGTCAGCGATTTCGGTGGAAGCGTGTTGTTGCTTTTTTCTTTTGTTGTTGGCTACTATGGTGTGTTAACTTATACGAAACTATCTACAACTTCAAAGTTATGACTGTGCCAAGTCGCGAATGCGACGACTGTTTGTTTGATGACAGGAGATATTTCGTCTAGCTTTCGTTCACCGCCAGACCCATTTGTTTTGCTTCCTTTTCCAGCCTGGAGAAAGCAGAACTAACGGCGCGGGTGTGAGGCCGATGATATCAATATCATCGGCATACGCCAGCATTTGTACACTCTTATAGAAGATGGTGCCTTCTCTCATTAATTCTGCTGCTCGAACTATTTTCTCCAGAAGCAGGTTGAAAAAGTCGCACGATACCTTTTTTGAAACCTCGTTTGGTATCGAACGGTTCGGAGGGGTCCTTCCCGATCCTGACGGAGCTTTGGGTGTTGCTGAACGTCAGTTTACACAGCCGTATTAGTTTTGCGGGGATACCAAATTCAGACATCGCGGCATAAAGGCAGCTCCTTGTGTGTGTGTGTCGATTCTCCTTTTACGGGTCTTTTCCAAAATTTTGCACATGGTCAACATCTGGTCGGTTGTTGATTTGCCAGGTCTAAAGCCACACTGATAAGGTCCAATCAGTCGGCTCCATCGTCATCGATTGGGGAATCGGGTTCGCCTTCTCTTAGCATTGTACGTTCACTGCCATTCAGCAGGCTGGAAAAGGTGTTCCCTCCATATTTTAAGTATGGTCTTGGCATCGGTGACTAGAACACCTTTGGGAGTTCTACTAGAATTTGCTCCGGTCTTGAAATCTTCCGTAAGCTGCTGCATTTTTTCGTAGAATTTTCGTGCATTACCCCTGGCGGCCAGCTTTTCATACCGGCCTCTTTCTTGTGCTGTCTCCAAATGCGTCTCGCTTCCCTCTTCAACTCTCGGTATCTATCCCATTCCGCACGTGATGTGGTCGATCGCAACGTTGCGAGGTAGGCAGTCTCTTTTCTCTCCGTTGCGACACGGCACTCCTCGTCGTACCAACTGTTCTTTTGCACTTTCCGAAAACCAATGGTTTCGGTTGCAGCTGTACGTAAGGAGTTTGAAATGCCGCCCCACAGTTCCCTTATACAGAGTTGTTGCCGAGTGCTCTCAGAGAGAAGGAGTGCAAGCCGAGTAGAAAATCGTTCGGCTGTCTGTTGTGATTGCAGCTCCTCGAGGTCGAACCTTCCTTGTGTTTGATAACGTGCGCTTTTTGTTCCACAGAGACGGGTGCGAATCTTGGCTGCAACAAGGTAGTGGTCAGAGTCGATGTTAGGACCTCGGAGTGCACGCATATTCAAAACACTGGAGACGTGTCTTCCCTCTATCACAACATGATCGATCTGGTTGGTCCGGACCACAGCTTGGTGTATCTTCTTATGCTGGAATCTAGTACTACAGAATATGATTATTTCGGGCACCGGTGAAGTCCATCAGCCTCAACCCATTTGGGGATATTTCGTCGTGGAGGCTGAATTTACCGACTGTAGTGCCAAAGATACCTTCTTTTCCCATCTTGGCGTTAAAGGCGCCAAGCACGGTTCTGACATCGTGGCGGGAACAGCTCTCATAAGTGCGCTCCAAGCACTCATAAAAGACATCTTTGGTCACATCGTTCTTCTCTTACGTCGGGGCGTGGGCGCAAATCAGCGATATGTTGAAGAACCTCGCTTTGATGCGGATTGTAGCTAGACGTTCATTCACCAGAGTGAATGATAGTACTCGGCGACGGAGTCTCTCTCCCACCACGAGTCCCACATCAAACTTGCGCTCCTTTATATGGCCACTGTAGTAAATGCCTTGGACGGCGGTGATGTCCGCCTTTATTCTCACGAGGACATCAACCAGCTGGGCAGCGTCACCATCCCAATTAAGAAACCGGACATTCCAGGTGCATGCCCTCAATTCGTAGTCCTTATTTCGTTTGCCATGGTCGTTATCAAAAGGGGGTCTCTCGTCCGAGGCTGATTGCTGGTTTTTGTTGGGGTGTTTTTTTACGTGGCGGGTCCCGAACCCAGCGCACAACCCTATATAGGGGATGTTTCGCTTTCGAATGGATGTTCTTAGGCTACCCAGAGGATACTTAGTCAAAGACCGGAAGTCGTGAGCTGTTTGAGACATGTGTAAAATAATCGTTTCTGGTCATTCCCAAGTGAACGGCGATCAGAGAACTTTCCTCACTTGCGTGAATTACACATTACTCCATCTTCTATCCAACCATTATAACAGCCGCCTAAATTTCGACTCCACAAAAAGGATATATGGAAAACTATAAACATAGTTTACATAATAGGGAAATTGAAATACTAGTATTAAAAAATCGACGCCTAAGAAGCGAGTGTCAGGTTCATAGATCGCCAGCCTCAAAGCAACTGTTGAGAGCGGCCACACATGCACTGACGCGAACCCTCAAAAGCGCGGAACATCGTGCGCGGCACCAGCATATTCAAAATCTGTCACCAGCTAGTACAAAGCACCCGTTGTGGAAATCACATCAAACTCTAAGTGCGCCAATAGAGTGTGAAATGCCAATACGTGAAAATAATGGCAAAAGGGCTCGGGGTGATGCAGAAAAGTCAGAAACTTCGCTGCTCATCTAAAAAATGTCTTCCAGCCAAACCCAGAAACTATTGACTTTACACTTTCAACCGTACCCTATTTGATGGAATCTGCGCTAATGAAATTAGTACCTCAATACATATCAAAAATAATTATGGAAACCAAGAAAAGCTTCTGGGCACGACTTAATTACTCCAAAAATGATTATTGAGCTAAAAATTGTCCTATAATCTGCATCTGTATGTTTTTCAATGTAACCACAAACCATGCTCACTTTCCTCATCAGTGAAAAAGGTCAACTATAGTGATGATACCTAAGCCTGGAAAGGACAAAACGCAACCATCCTCCAATAGGCCCATAAGCTTGTCATCGTGCATGCCGAAATTATTTGAAAGATTTTTTTTTGCTCCACATTAGGAAAAGCATTGCTCTGCAATATTTCTTGATATCACGCAGGCTTTTGATCGATTATAGTTAGATGGTCTTATGTACAAAATAAAAACGCTACTCTCGCAAAACACCCACGAACTGTTTAAGTGCTACCCTTTACGATCGAAATTTTGTAGTTCGGTGTAACACTACTACATCTAAAGCCCAAACGATTGAAGCTGGTGTACCACAAGGCAGCGTTCTTTGCGCAATGCTTTATGTTTTGTACACTTCAGATATCCCCAGAAAACGACTGCTTGATCGCATTGCCTCGCAAGCACCCGCCCGTCTATTGGACTTCATTAATGCGCTGGGGCTAAGCGAGTCAATGTGAGTTAGGAGAGGGCACAATAGACCAAAGGTCGCGGTGCATTTCTCAACAACTTCATTCATTCATGTATACTTTTGCCGATGACACTGCAATAATCAGCCGCTCCAAGTGTCCAAATCGTATAAATGCGCTTCTAGGAAATAATATTTAAGCTGTGGCCAACTGGCTCGCAAGCTGGAGGATAAAGGTTAACAAGCAAAAATGTAAGCACAATACATTTACCCTAAAAAAGAGAAGTTGTTGGCCTTTGACACTGAACAAAGTACAAATACTACAAAGCAATCATATTACTTACCTAGGGGTCCATCTGGATAAGCGACTTACTAAGCGAAACCACATAGAGGCTAAAAAGACTTACCTTAAGTTAAAGGCAGTATAAAGTCATTACATACAACACAGTTTTAAAAGCAACATGGACCTATGGGTGTGCGCTATGGGGCAACGTGAGTAGCAGCGACATCGAAATTCTTCGTCATGCGCCATCAAAAATTCTTTGTACAGTCACCGGGATGCCGTGGTATATCCAAAATGAGAACATTCAACGCGATTTAAGAATTTCAGACGTACGAACTGAAATAGAGCAACGAAGCGCGAAATATGAATTGAAATTTTAATAGTAAAACTAAAAAGAAAATATTTACTGTCTTTTCAATTGCAGTAAGAACATACTCGCGAAACGTTTCGTTTACCCTCTTCTTACTATTTCTGAACTGATTATGCACTTCTGACGACGAAACTTTTTTCCCAAACTCACTGGTCAATTCTTCTTTGAGTGATTCCCAACTGACCAAGTCTCGTTGGCTTCTAACATACAATTTGGCAGCTCCTTTCAGCAACTTACTATAATTACATTTCTGCACACTATTCCCCCCTACTTCTAATGCATTCGCCTCAAATTCATTTGTCCATTGAATAAAATGGATGCCCAATTTAGTGGGAAACATCCAGCACTTAATTTTTAGGTTTTATTAAACCATTAACTATGCAAGGAAACCACATTATTTGATTAGTAAATAGTAAGCACTTAAAGAATTGACTTTGTCAATTTTTTATGACATTAGAAGAAATGATTGAACAAGGTAATGACAACCATATTGCAGAGGACCGCTGAGAACTAAATTGTATTTCCGAAGCGCACAGGATCGATGTTGATAGAAGTTGGGTAACGTAGGTGTCGACGCGGCGCAGTGTGTATGTTAAATTGCGAATTGTGTAGAACCAATTGTGTGAGCTTCCCCGTTGCCCATTCCGTTTGTTGGTTGGGTTGGTGTATAGGTGTGGTGAGTTATATTGGTGTTGTGTTGCAGTAGCATCCTGTTGTGAATTTCGCTGTTTTATTAGGATGCGCCAGTTTTACCGGGTAGAGGGGGTAGATGCTTAACTCATTTAAACAAATATCATTTTTATCGTCACCACTTTGTAAATTGGGTAGGCTTTCTTGAATATCATTAAACGCAAATAGATCTACCTATCGGTGCTTTAGCGGCAGCAAAATTTGTATTTGATACATCGTCGTAGGAGCGAACTGATTCAACATTTTTATCATCCTCATTTGTCTCATGTCCATGGTACAACAACAGACTATTTTGCAACTCCGCTTTACATCCACTAGTAGAAATATTTAGTTCATGTAGTACCTGCTGCAATTCCCTAATATTGAGTGTCAGTATTGCTTGTCTGTTAATTTTCGCAATGAACTGTTACAATTCAAAATCTTCACTTATAATTAAAAGGTGTTTCTAAACAAACCACTAGAAATGTTAGAAGTATTGAATAATATGTTTAAATCTCAAATTGGGTAGGGTATGCACAACGCACTTACACCCGCGATTAAGCATACAAATGAAAATGCGCGAGTAATTTTGTATACAATTAACTTTGATGTTTAATATATTAAAAATACAATATAATTTTCCAAATACATATCTAAGTAGAATTGGAACTGTGGTGTTTAAACCATCCCAGTGCAAAATTGTTGTTGAATCACGTAGAGTTCTGGCGAATTTTGTACGACGAACGAAAGCTGCCAACCGGGATAGAGCAGTATACTTAAGCGAAAGTAGTGTTTACGCGGCGCGGGGGGAAACAAATTGTATCTGCTTTCTCCTGTCCATCCTTTTTGATGAGTGAGTTGGTGTGTGGTGAGTTAAGTTGGTGTGGTATTATGGTGTCATCGGCTGTGGTGTATTTTACTGTCTTGCTAGGGTGCGCAAGTTTTTTCCAGATAGAGTGGGAAGAGGCTTAACTCATTTAAACATAATATATAAATATATCGATCCTATGTTCAACTTTTCTGCTTTCTGCCTTCAACTTGTCTACTTCTTTCTTCAAATTGCTCAACTTTTTTACTTCCCACGTTCAACTTCTCTGCTTCTTTGTTTAACTTCTCTGTTCCTTCCCTCAGCTTGCTCAACTTTTTGCTTCCCTCGTTCAACTTTTCTGCTTCTTCATTCAACTTTTCTTCTTCCCTTAGCTTATTCAATTTGTCTGTTTCTTTCTTTCTTCTCCTCTCAACTTCTCTATTTTTCCTTTGATTTATCTGCTTCTTTCTTCAGCTTATTTAAATTGTATGTTTCTTCTCTCAGCTTATTCCACTTTTCTGTTTTGCTCGTTCAACTTCTCTGCTTTCTTCTTTTAACTTCTCTGTCCAACGTATTCAAATTTTCTGTTTCTTATAGCAGAATTAGCGAATTCCGCTCCTCCCTTCTTCAGTTACCACCCGTAGCGAGCAAAATGTGTAAAAATTGAGCCCGTAGAAATCAGCCATTTGTTTTTATTTCCATTTGAACACGGTTGCCATTGCTCAATACGCATACATCGTTTTGTACACATTTAACTTTTCAATTACAATTTTTCATAAAATAAAATATCAAAACTGAAAAAAACTATTAAAAATAGTTTACATATTTATAAATAATTGCATTCATTATGAAAATTTCGAACATATTGAAGACAATTTTTATAATTACTGCAGTATATGGAGACTGACAACCCTGCGTTGTGAGAGAGCAATCAGCTGACACGTTTCTACGGGAAAATCTAAGGTATCCTACGGTAAAGCGGGCCGTAGATCCGGTTTTGGCTGATCATTTACATTGCCCTCAGCTGGTTCGGGATGCGGTTTTGCGGAACTCGCTAATTCAGCTATTACTTCAGCTAATTCAACTTTTTCGTTACTTTCAAATTGCTGGCCGTTGCCACCAATAGGCTTCTATTGTTCTGTCGCTCTAATTTTAATTCGCTGCTTTACTTGTAATGCTTCTTCGCTGTACTCGCACTTTATTTTATTTTTTTGCCACACTCCTTTATCATTGTGATTTTCCTTTCCACACCATCGTCGTTTTTTCTCTGCTGGATTTTTATTTCATACGAATAGAATACACCGGCTGCGTTTGAGCCGTTAATTTTAAAATGGCGACTTCGTATGACGACCAACATTTGATGACGCTTCCCGAACTTTCCAGAATTTTAGGATGCTTGAAAATAAAGAAATTTATATAGCGTTTGAAGACGCTTTCTTCATATTTTTTCAATAAGATGATTTTGATCACTGGCCCTTATCGAGGCTTGACAATGTTTTCTTATTTCAGCGTTTGAGGATCTTTATCTTTTAGCTATGCTATTTTTCACTGGCGACACTTGAAATATGTTCGTGTATTGCACTGCGTTTAACGACGCCATCAATTACATAATAACAGGGGATTAAATTTGAATTTCTGTAGCGTTTAACACGCAATTTCTCAAAGCACTGCAAACAAACTTTCAAAACTTTTTTCCCCAATATCCCGGTTGAGCCCTCAATTTGTGGGTGGGTTCATGTTTATTTTATAAAAGGTTTACAAGATGATTTTATTTTAATTTACAAATTGCCTTTATTTTGTTTTAACAAATTGATTTTTATTTTAATTTCACAAGATGGTTTCATTTTAATTTTACAATCTGATTTTATTTCAATTTTACCAGCTGCTTGCAACTTGAATCGTGCTAGTCCGCCTGTCGACTGACCTTCGTTTTAAAAGTCTTCGTTATGTGCTGAACACATAGAGCGCAACAGACTGCAAGCGACCTCTTTCACTTATAAAAATACACACGTTTCTATGGACACAGTTATTTAAACAGCTGCACGGTTACACGACTGCAGGCTCTCAGTTGTCGCTCTCGCTAACTTGAAAATATTTTTAAATTTCCCGACGACAATAGAGAGGAGAGCAGAGAGAAGAGGATGCCTCTAAAAGTATAAAATAGCTCTGTTATATCATTTGTAATAACAACTCATTATTTTAAACAAATAAATGTACCTATATACTTATTTTTTGCATAAAAAATTTAATTTTGAACAAAATATTAAAATTGTATTGAAGTGAAAAGTAGTTATTACTTGTAGTATGGCAAGAACGAAATTGTGTACAAACAAAATGGACAGCTGTGTTATTTGTGTTCGACATGCCGGCCATTGATATGTCGTTGGCTTCCTACATATGTTCATGTAGCAGGATTCACGACGCCATTTACAGTTCACAGAGCGTTAGTCGTCTCTTCGACGCTACTCGTTGTCTAGCTTCAGTCAGTGTTGCATGTTACGCCCGTACGTATATTTACTTTTATAGCGCTGACAGACGAAGAAAATTAATACGCTTTAAGCAACGCTAATGCGCATTGAAATTTTATGGTCACTGACGGCAGACTTGTGCATTTAGACAGCTGATTGTGAAAAGATGTGAAATAAAAATGAATAAGGAAATTATTAATAGAAATTTTGGTATTTTTGGAAAGTCAATATAAATTTAACGAAAAAAATCGTTTATTATTAATTACGTTCAAAGATGATAGTGAAATTAAAAGCAATAAATGATTGTAATGCGAAAAAAAGTGCGAAAAAGTTAAGAATATTGGAAAAATGGATAGCAAGTTTGTGCGTTGTTTATTTTCTGCCATCTAAAAATATTAAATTTGGTTTTATTAATATACTTGCACATAATTTAATTAGCAATATAAAACTGATTACCCAACCCAAATTTGGTAAATTAAGCTAAATGCACGAAATTCTTGTGCATTACAAATTTGCATTAACATGGGTCAAGTGCGCAACTAAATGCAAATTAAGCCCGCTTATGCAAATAAGCACTGTCGTCTGTCAGGGCTTTTAGTCTGTCCTTTTTCCGTTCCCGTATGTAGTGCAGAGGCGCGGACTATGGCAGCATCTCATTAGTCGGCATTGCGAATTTTCGAGAGAAAGGTTCTGCGGAAGATTTATGGTCCTTTGCTCATTGGCAACGGCAAATACCGTAGTCGATAGAAAGATGAGCTGTACGAGATATGCGACTACATTGACATAGTTCAGCAAATTAAGAGACAGCGGCTACGCTGGCTAGGTCATATCGCCCGAATAAATGAAAACACTTCAGCTCTGTATTTGAAGAAGTAGAGCAGAGGAAGACCTCCACTCTGTTGGAAATAGCAATTGTAGAAGTACCTGGCTACTCTTAGAATTATTAATTCAATAAAGGAGATGATGTACTAGTATATTGACTACCAATGTACACTTCTTTACAATTAATATAACAATTATGATTCCAAGCAAGCGATATAAACAGACTACCTCAGATTTAGTTAGAAGAAGTTTTAGACATGATTAAAAATGTATATGTGTATGTTACAAGATATATAGTACATACTACATACCATGTCTTAATACATACTATAATTACCTACGAACACACAGTTATTTTTTTATTTATGGATGAAATTTTGGATACCGTAAAAAATATTTTAATTTTATAAAATATCTGTACTTTTATGTACAATATATATTAGGGTGATTCAAAAAAAATTTTTTGTTTTTTTTTTTTTTTGATTGGTACTCGAAAAAATAGGTTCCTACACACCTCTAAGAAAACCTCTCCAAATATGAGTTTTTAATTGTTACGGGAAGGTCCTCCTGCATACAGTTTTCTATTTTTTCTTATTATCAGATAGAAAAATTTATATCTCGCTTCCAACAACTTGAAAAAATATCTTGTTTCTTAGATTTTGTAGGAAATTAAATGCTCTAAAAAAAAGGTCTCCACGATTTTTTCGTAAACCCAACCGTTTAAAATATATTAACGGTGAATTTTGATTATTTTTGGGAACATTTTTTATTTTTTTGAATTTTATAACTCAATAAAAAAATTATTATGAATGATGAAACTCATGGCTTTTGGAGAGGCTTTCTTAGAGGTGCCTAGGAACCTATTTTTCAAAGTACCTAACGAAAAAAAAATTTGTTTTTTTGATGTTCAACGATGAATATCTCGTAAACGCTTAACTCAATCGAAAAATCATAATATACCATTTTTATAGAGTGGCAAATTTCTTACAAAACTATGAGTTTCATCATTCAAAATAATTTTTTTTCATTGAGTTATAAAATTAATAAGAAATAAAGAATTTTTCCAAACATAATCAAACTTTAACTGTTAATATCATTTAAACGGTTGGGTCTACGAAAAATCATAGGAAACCTTTTTTGTAGAACATTCAATTTCCTAAAAAATCTAAGGAACAGGATATTTTTACAAGTAGTTGGAAGCAAGATATAAATTTTTCTATCTGATAATAAGAAAAAATAGAACATTGTATGTAGGAGGACCTTCCCGTACAATTAAACACTCATATTTGGAGAGGTTTTCTTAGAGGTGTGTAGGAACCTATTTTTCCGAGTACCAATCGAAAAAAAAAAATAATAAAAAATTTTTTGAATCACCCGAATATATATACATATATATTAATGTTCCAAAGCATTCCTGAAAAAACAAATGTATTTCAATTTAAACCTTGTTAATAATCACATACTTTTTTCTATTACATATTTTGAGTAACCAAGCCAACCACCACGAATATTTGAATGGTCACCTTTTAAAAGGGAACCTTCGTTTGTACATCAGATAGGACATTGTTTTGGTCCTCATTCAATAGCTTTCAAAAAGGGAAGCTGGCTAGTAAAATTAAAAAAAAAACAGCAACGAATTTTCCAATTTTTTTTCTGGGAAAACTTCTAAATTTATTAATCCATAAATTTGTGCACACATGTATATTATTGTGGTATTTTTTAACTGTATTTTAAGACATAGTATTAGTAAAAATTATTATTTGGATAGGGTCTAAAGCTGATTTCCGGGACTTCCTCTTAAAAAAGACGTTTTGCGATGACCACTATATCTCTGAACTGAATCCTCTGAAATCAAAAAACCAACCAATGTTAACTCTTTTCGTTACGGTGGCCACCACAGGTAACCACCTATATTTTAACCTTTTACTCAACACAGCGACATATTACGGAAATCATAGGTAACGTCGGCTGTCAATAAGCAAGCTATGCGATTCTTATGAAAAAAAAAACAAAGAATATTTGAAAATAAACAGAGCAACCGTCGATTACAGTTATGAAAGTTTAGTAAAATTCGTGAACTTCACAGTCGTGGTTGTGTATGCTAATTTTATCTTCCCTTGTGAGCACAAAATAAATATTGTGGTTTAATTTTGTGCAAATTGCGTACTTTGTTATTAACAAAAAAAAGTAAAATCTTTTAAAACTTTTAAGTAAATTAGACTTATTCAAAGTGGTTAGCAGCGGTAACCACCCTGCGGTAAGTGGCTAAATTATGAGAAAGTTCACGGTGAAGTCCAAGGTAGAATAAATTTACTCTTTTTAGGTAAAATGGCCAAGAACAAGTTGTCGGATCGGGAAATTGAAGCATTCTTTTTTGAAGATATACCTTCAGACATTGATAGCTGTGCAGGTGGTGATCTGTCTGATGAGAATGATCAATGGGAAGAGACCAGAATCTTCTTCGGTCAGATGACGAGTTTCATTCTAACGATGAAATTCCATTAGCTCAGCTACTTGGAAGAAATAAACCGGCTAACCAAGTTGCTCTGCTACCATTTCATTCATTGCAACCTCCCAAATGGAAGAAAGCGTATACAATTTTGGATCCTGATAACTTTGAGCCTCCACCTCATTTTCCCGTCGAAATATATGATTTAGTAGTGAGCCATAGTGTGACTCCTCTCAAAATTTTTAATTTGCCTTGGACGGATAACATTATGCAACATATAGTATTTCACACGAACCTATATGCTCAACAAAAGGGAGTTTCTTACAATCAAGTCAATGTAGAAGAGATGTCCATTTTTATTGCTCTGAATTTAATAATGGGCATAAAGAAAAGTCCAAGTTATAGAGACTACTGGTCATCCTCACCTGATTTGCATGACGAATATATATCACATTTTATGCCATTCAACCGTTTTGCATGGATTCTTGGACACTTACATTAAAATGACAACAATCATTTGTCTTCACGGAACGATCCGAATTATGACAAATTATATAAGGTGCGCCCTTTTATAGAAATGCTCCGAGAATCTTACAAAAAAAAACTACAACCACTCTGAAAAGATCGCTATCGACGAGTCAATGATCAAATTCAAAGGTAGAAACAGTCTGAAGCAATATATGCCGAAAAAGCCCATCAAAAGGGGGTACAAGGTATGGACAAAGTGTGCTTCTTCAGGATATTGTCAGGATTTCAATATATATGCAGGAAAAATCGGAAATAAGATGGAAACTAATTTAGGAGGCAATGTCTTAAAAAAATTTTTCGAGGGACTGTAAAACAAGAATCATAGAGTATTTTAATAGGTCGATTTACACCATAAACAGTGCAACAGTAAATGAATCGCGTAAACACCTTTCAAATTTGAAGCCAGATAATTAACTAAAGCGCGGCGAGTTCAATTATCGAGTCAGTGATAATCAAATGGTTTCATTTCTGAAATGGAAAGATAAACGGTCTGTTTTCATCTTAAGTAATTTCCACGATCCTAGAAATGAAGTTTGTGTCCGAAGAACAGAAAAAACTGAGGAGAAAGTGGAAGTGCTTTGCCCTCTAACATTGAAAGATTATAACGAAAACATGAACTTCGTAGATAAATTCGATCAATTGAAGGGTAGCTACGCGATTGATCGAAAATCTAAAAAGTGGTGGCACCGCATATTCTTTCATTTTTTAGATTTCACAGTGGAAAATGCATTCCTAATTTATAAAGAGTGCCAAAAGGACGAAACATCAGTGGCTAAATGAGCACCTGACCCCCCTTAATATAATAACGTACACACCATACTCAACACGGTTACACCATCCACATCATCCACACATCATACTCCACACCTCTACACCAATACTCATCGCACACACACCAACTCTACACATCATCCTCTCATCGCACACACACCAACTCCACACGTCATCATCTCATCCCACACACACCAACGCATCACGAATTCAACACATAAGAGGACACCGCACAAAAAATAACAAAAGGGACCGACGGACTTGGCGCCACCTTCTTTCGATTACGATCCGTGCGCTTGTAACCATCCGCCAACCGAATATCCCCCAGTTTTTAATTCGTTTTGACAAAAGGTCGTCGCTACGCGCAAAACTATTGGTAAGTGCCGCGAGTTTTGTATAAAAAAACCTCGTACTTAATTATGGTCCTTCGAAGCCGTACTGGACGGCAGTAGTGGTAACAGTGAAACATAAAAGATAAAAAACAAAAAAAAAAGTAATAATAACAATATTAATCTTAAAAATCGGTCACGGTAACGCGCGTGATTTTGTTAAATCAAAAAAAAAAAAAAAAAAAAATTGTGGTAGTGTCAACCCGGAGTTGCAACAGAATAAGGAAAAAAAAAAAAAAAAAAAAAACCCCGGTGTTTGCAACTGTTGAAACAAAAAGTGGAAATAACTGAGTTTAAAACTGTTTAAACAAATATGTGAAAAACCTGTTAAACCAAAAAAAAAAAAAATAAAAAGGGGAAAAAGCCGTTGGGGGAAAAAAAAAAGAGTGCAAAAATTTTGTGGAAAGACAACGGTAGTGAGGTGACACATTTTAAAACGGTTACTAAATAAGCCGTTAGTGGATACATATGTACATATAAGAAAGTGAAAAGACAACGGTGGTGAGGTGACGCTGTTAGGAAAACCGTTGGTGGATACAAGAAAAAAAAAAAAATTGTAAAAATTGCGCAAAACAACGTTGGTGACGTGGTTTAAATAAAAGCCAACATATTGGAAAAAAAAAAAAAAATTCATATCTACATATGTATGTATGTACAAATGTGCATGCTGGATAAAACCTTAAACAAAGTGTGGTGACAAAGTGCAGTGTTAATATTGATATACATACATACATACATACACATAATCGTTGATAGTGAAGTGACATATAACCTACAAACAAAAGAAAAAAAGGAATACAAAAATACAGGTTACAACACCAGCAACAATAGGACAGGAGAACTGGAGAAGCAAGCGAAGCACAAGCACTGGCACACATACAGGCACACGCACACCACCCACACATTAGATACACACGTAAACTCACAACATCCCCAAAAGCCTCTGGCGGAAAGCAAAGTGAGTTGTATCGTTTCATTTAAATTTTTATATTATATGTATACATATATGTATGTTCTGATATCAGACTATTAAAATTGCGGTCAGACCAAAATTACGGTCGGAAAAGTACTAAAGACCGTTTCCAGACTGTTTTCGGTTTATTTTACGGTAAAAACTGAAAAGCCGCTAACAAAACAGTTTGGTACAATCACAAAAAAAAAAAAAACAAGAATATATGCGCAAATAAATTGTATATCATACATACACACATACATATATGTTACATATACCTCTATAACATATAAAGAGCATAACTTGCTCTTCGCTAAATAAAACCATATACAAATCAACACATTTCAAATATACATATGTACATTCAGATCTAATATTAAAATATTATCAAACTCTCTTTTCGCGGCTTCTTATCTCTGCGAACATATGCATATACATACACTTGTATATGCGACGCGATTACTTAAATATATACATAAAACCTAGTGTATATGAGAAAATTACCTGCGGTGAGTTAATTCTCTTTTCGGTGTTTTTCGTACAAACACATAGACATATATATATATACGCGTATATATATATATGCACATACGGGCGCATATCAATATAGACAATATATACAAACACCCAATCGACATTGGGTACAATTATATAACATTAAATATAACAAAAAGGATTTTTATAAAATACAAAATTTGTACATAAGTATCGTCGCATATGTAGATACGCTCACTGCTTCAAAGTCCACATTGGCATATATTCCGCGATACCCCTTGGTTTTTGTCTAACAAAACCAAGCAGGATTGCGTATAAAAGATATTCAAAGTCTACATTGGCATATTTCCCGCAATACCCCTTGATTTTTGATCAACAAAAACAAGCAGGATTGTGCAAAAAACCAAAAGCGTAATACATATGTACATACATGCATATGTACAAAGTGCAGTGATCTCTAAAACGAGCGCTCATTAGCACATAATAGATAAAAGATCCACCTATAGGTATACCCTATAGGAAATTTGGACATAAAATATATATAAACCAAAAATACATAGAAAAATAAACATATAAAAATTTCCGGTCTATAATAAATAACAATATCAAATTTAAGCGAGATTCTTTACGTGATTTGGAAAACTCTTATTTATATAAAAGAGTTCACGTCTAAACATTTCGTTCAAAACTCTTATTTAAGCAAAAGAGTTCGCGTCCAAACATATAAGTACATATACATACATATATACAAAAACATTTTGAAAGTTCGGCTATCAAAAAGCCATTGGTTTTATTAATTCTCTTTGAAACTCTTGCATACAAAAGAGCTTTCGTTTCTATATTATATACAAAACTATTTCTGTACATCTATTAGTCTAGTACACTTAGACATTTTAAATTATTTCAAAACATTTTCTAAATGAGTTCAGATTCAAAAGAATCTAAAGCAATAGAATCACTAAAAGTTCCAAAAATGGTTTTAGAAGAAAAGAGCCCATGTACACCTGCTGAAGCTACACGCTCAAAGCAAGGTGCCACAAAACAAAAGAGGGGTAAAGACATTTCTTATACAAAATTCATTGCTGAGAGTGACAGTTTGATACGATACTGCACTCGATTTTCATCTTCACCGATTCAAGACAATTCTGAATCGGTCTTAGAAATCAAAAAAGATAATTTAGACAATTTCTGGACACGTCTCCAAGCGGCATATGACGCAATCGTAGAATCTGACGACTCAGATCTACCCGAAAATTTTAAATCATCAGCTTATACTAAGTATGAACACTGCCTAGACCAGTTCGAAGACACAAAAGCAATGATTTCTGATCAACTCAAGCTATTAAGAGCAATTGCACCTACTCCACAACCGAGAGTAGAGCTGCCACAAAGACAAGCCCAAGAGGCAAGTTCAGGCATTCACCTCAAAGTGCCAATATGCGATACAGATATATTTCATGGTGGTTATGAACAGTGGCCGTCCTTCCGGGACATGTTTACAGCTGTGTACATAAACCATCCTAAATTATCACAAGCGCAGAAATTGTATCATCTCAGATACAAAACCAAAGGTCAGGCAGGCGTAATAGTCAAACAGTTCGCTGTGAATGACGAAAATTTTAATTTTGCTTGGGAAGCTCTAAAAGCACGTTATGAAAACGAGAGAATATTGGTCGACAAGCAAGTGACGATACTAATGAATTTACCAAAAATTCAGAAAGAAACCAGTGAAGAGTTCATAAAGCTTCAATCCACGGTTTCAAATTGTTTGTCGATTTTATCGACACAGAATATTCCCACAGATAATTGGGACCCCATTCTGGTAAATATATGCACAGCTGCATTACCAGAAAAATCGTTACTTTTATGGGAGCAATCGCTCTCATCGCGAAGAAAGTGCCCAACGTGGCAGCAAATGAAAGAATTTCTTACTACCCAATACGAAATTGCAGAAAGGGTAGATAAAAAACTAGTAAGAACGAAAAACGTTCAAAACGACCTCAATAGAAGCTTCAATAGACCCCAAGCAAGTAGCCACAATAATTCAAATAGAAACTTTTTCAAAAATCAATCGTTCTCTTCCGAACAATATAAACAAACGTCATGCGAACTGTGCAGAGGAGGTCACAAATTAAAATTATGCGAAAAATTCAAAAAAATGAATGTTAGCGATCGAAACAATTTCGTAAGATCGAAAAAATTATGTACCAACTGTATGTCACATGCGCATACGCTTAAAGATTGCGAAAGCAAATTTAATTGCGTTTATTGCCATAAAAGACATCATTCTATGTTACATATAACAAATTTTTCCAGCTCACCCCCAAACAATGCAAACGTTAAACGAGCAACAGGATTAGTTGCCACAACAAATTCAGAAAACTGCCAAGAAGCACCATGCTGCTCAAAGGCGTTAAAAACCCAATCGCTACATAGCGAAAATCACAGTAGGGTACTTTTACCCACAGCAGTTGTCTCCATTGAGCACCGAGGAGAACTGTTTAAACTCCGAGCCTTAATAGACCAAGGATCACAACGATCCTTTATAGCGTCTAGGGCACAAAACAGGCTACAGTTACCAACAAAACTGGCCAACTTTGAAATCACGGGAATGGGCGGAAGAGTTGTTCAAAACTCAAATAAAATCTGCCCCATTACCCTCTTTTCCCCCAAAGCGGATAAGCGCATACAGGCAGAAGCTATTGTCTTACCGCAATTAACCAATATGTTACCTAGCTATCACATAAATAGCCAACATTGGCAAAAGGTTTCACACCTAAAGCTAGCAGATCCCAACTGCAACACCCCCGCTCAAATAGATCTACTATTAGGCAGCGATCTAATACCACAAATTATTCTCGAAGGTATTGAGAAAATTACCGAAACACTTCTGCCGCAAAATACCATTTTCGGATGGGTCCTAAGCGGGCTAGTTGCGGAACCAGTTACAACATTAACAACTCAAGTTGAGGAAGTCTCAAACGAGTACCTCAATTCACAATTGAAAAAATTTTGGGAACTAGAAGAACTCCCCCCCATATCAGTCACAACCGCCGAAGATCAGTATTGTGAGGAGTTTTACAAAGCCACAACTACTAGATCAGAAAATGGTCGGTACGTCGTACGACTACCACTTAAGCAACAATTTCCTAACACACTCGCCTTAGGTCACTCTCGCACCTCTGCAATTCAGCAGTTTCTAAGTATGGAAAGAAACCTACTTAAAAAAGGCGAACTCAAATCTGAATATGATGGTGTGTTAGAAGAATACCTCCATTTAGATCACATGGAGGAAATAAGCCCAGGGGAGAAAATCGTCAACGGCAAATACTACTCCTTTTATCTGCCACATCACGCAGTAGTGAAGCCAGACAAAAAAACAACAAAAGTAAGAGTTGTTTTTAATGCCTCGAAAACCACCAGTTCAGGGAATTCCCTAAATGATATCCTATTTACGGGACCCACTCTACAACCAGATTTAATGCTTCTGATATTAAATTGGCGTATATACAAATACGTATTCAATGGGGACGTTGAAAAAATGTATCGGCAAATAGGCGTACATAAAGACGACCAAGATTTTCAACGTATTATGTTCCGAAGATCCCCCACCAGTCCTTTACGCGACTTCAAATTAAAAACAGTTACATTTGGCGTTAACTGTGCACCATATTTAGCCATTCGAACTCTCCACGAATTGGCAGACATCACAAAGTCAGAATTTCCTCTGGCAACTGAAGTGTTGAAAACTCAAACGTATGTGGACGATATTCTGTCTGGAAGTCACACCCTTCCACAAGCATACGAGGCCTTATCACAGGTAAAAAAAGCCCTCAAATCCGCAGGGTTTCCTTTAAAAAAGATTACGGCAAATCACCCGAATATACTCAAAAATATTCCAAACGAAAATTTGTTGGACACCAATTTCCTTATATTCGAAAAGGAAAGTACAACAAAAACGCTAGGCATCCAATGGAATGCGATATCGGACCAGTTCTCATACACGACAGAGTCCATATCCGCATTATCAGCCATAACGAAAAGACAGATTTTATCCTCGGTGGCAAAACTTTTCGACCCCGCAGGATGGCTTTCGCCAATTATGATCCAAGCGAAAATCTTAATACAAGAATTATGGCTAGATGGAACCGACTGGGACGAACAAGTGAAACCTCTTCGCTTAGAAAAATGGTCCCAGTTCGCAAAAAATCTGAATGACATTTCTCAGATACAAATTCCACGATGGGTAAACTACTCCCCCGAACACAAAGTCGAATTACATGGCTTTTGTGACGCCTCAGAAAAGGCATATTGCGCTACTATCTATGTGCGCACGCAAAGTGATACCACGACCACAAGCCACTTATTAGTAGCAAAAGCAAAGGTGGCACCTTTAAAAACTATAAGTCTCCCACGACTTGAGTTATGTGGCGCACTACTACTTTCAAAATTAGTAGCCATGGTGCAAATGCATTTAAATATGACAAAATGCAAACTATATATGTGGTCCGATTCAGAAATTGTACTAGCCTGGTTGGAAAAACCACCACATGCATGGAAGACGTATATTTCTAACCGAACGTCTCAAATTCTTGACCTAGTGGGATCAGCCACTTGGCGTCACGTAGCCAGTGCTGACAATCCTGCCGATCTAGGTACAAGAGGGTGCAAGCCACTGCACCTTGCCACTACCACCCTCTGGTGGAATGGCCCCCGATGGTTGATAGAATCTCCTGATTCTTGGCCACAATCCCCCATGCGCAACATTATCGCCCCAGAAGGTCGAAAAATCGCCACCTTTCACACATTATTGGATGATGCCGACATCCTTGAACGATTTTCCTCGTTTCCAAAAGCGCTCAGAGTAGTCGCTTATATGTTCAAATTCATAGAACAACTCAAAAGCAAAGTTAAGGGATCACATAATTTCCCATGCAACACAGTGACGTACCTAGAGTTACAAAAGGCGAAGGTCGCACTAATAACATATACACAAGCGCGCTATTTCAGCCGCGACATATCACTACTAAGAGAATCGAAGCCGATTGATAAAAAGAGCTCACTCTTAGTCCTCAACCCATTTCTGGACACGAAAGGTCTGCTTCGTGCCAATGGTCGGCTTGCTAATTCGAGCCTAACATATAACGAACGCCATCCCATAATAATCCCAGAGAGGTCATCATTTGCCACACTGTTCCTCCACTACATCCACATCTTAATGCTACACGCCGAACATCGTCTCATGCAACAGATGGTACGCCAGGAGTATTATATCCCCCGTCTTAAGCCGCAAATCAAGAAGTGCATCTTCACATGAAAGATTTGCACTATGCACAAACAGAAGATGCGAACGCAGATCATGGCAGCACTTCCACCGGAACGCTGCAATTTCGCTCTGCCTTTCACCACAACAGGTGTTGATTTTGCTGGGCCTTTCCAAGTAAAGGCGTCCATGTTAAGGTCTCCCACTCTCATGAAAGGCTATGTGGCTGTCTTTGTATGTTTCACGACAAAGGCAGTACATCTTGAGCTATGTAGTAATCTGACGACGGATGCTTTTCTCGCGGCATTTGCTCGCTTCGTCGCTCGACGTGGCTATCCATCAAAAATCATGAGCGATAATGGCAAAACCTTTATCGGAGCTCAACGAGCCACAGAAAAGCAATTTGTGGATTTTTTAAAACAAGTGTCACCCGACATCGTACAAAAGTACGCCCCTCAAGGTATCAATTGGCAATTTATACCCCCAAGCGCTCCCCATATGGGCGGTTTATGGGAATCAGCTGTAAAAAGCTTCAAAACCCATTTCAAACGGGTAGCTGGAAATTATAAATTCAATTACGAAGAGTTCAC
The DNA here is from genome assembly GCA_027475135.1 of Bactrocera correcta. Taxonomy (NCBI): domain Eukaryota; kingdom Metazoa; phylum Arthropoda; class Insecta; order Diptera; family Tephritidae; genus Bactrocera; species Bactrocera correcta. The sequence goes on from CM050322.1 coordinate 54,086,278, forward strand.
GACGCTATTAAATCGAATTGAAGCCGTTCTCAATTCACGGCCCCTTACAGTACTATCGCAAGACCCCTCAGATTTCACCGCCTTAACTCCAGGGCATTTTCTAAAAGGAGCACCCATCCTGGCCATTCCTGAGCCAGGCGTGGAGTCGCTTTCTCTATTAAATCGATGGGAACGAATTAAAATTCTCCATCATGATTTCAGCCGCCGATGGAAGGACGAATATATAAAGGATCTCCACAAAAGATACCGCTGGAAGACTCCTGAACAGGCGCCTAAACTTGGAGACTGTGTCCTCATTCACGATGATTGTCTACCCCCAACCGAGTGGCGGCTTGGCCGCATTGAAAAGCTACATTATGTCTCCGACGGTCACATACGAGTCGTGGATCTCCGTACGCAAAACGGAACACTAACCCGACCGCTCGTGAAGCTATGCTTTCTGCCAACTTCCGATGATCGCGAATCCGAAAACCTCAAAAATAAACCGGTATTATCGCTACACAATAAACGAACCAAATGAAACCAATAAAACACGAGAAAGTACGCAAATAACAACCCGTTAAAAAATAACAACCGTCCGAAAATAACAAACCGTAAATAAAGATAACAAACCGTACATAAACTTAACAAACCGTAAAGAAAACTAACAAAAAATGGTCGATCCATACGACGGCCCACTCATGCCACATATCGTGGCACGATTGCCTATATCCAATTGTATGACAGATTTCTAATTGACAATCTCATTTATACATAGATCACCATGGATGTAGATACACCAGTCGCAACCGCGCCAACAGCTCGTGCTACCAATGCGCCACGCACCATGCCTACTCCAGCGCCCCGAACTGTGGTGGCAACGACGCCGGCAACTGCACCGGCAAAAACGCCGGCACCGGTACTGGCAACCGTGTCTGCAGCGGCCCCTCAATCCGCACTTCGTGGTGGCACTCAACCACCACCACCCCCATCACGGACCACGGAAGCCCTAAGGTGCCCCATCTGTCGGCGCCCACATCGCCTGCACCATTGTGGCATATTTAGGGGTATGCGACCCGTGCAACGGCAGCAAGTGGCCCAGGCCCACGGTTATTGCCATAACTGCCTGTCACATACCCATGGAACTGCAGCGTGTGAGTCACGAGGGCGGTGCCAAATATGCCACCGGCCGCATCACACGCTGCTACATCGCAGCACGGCACGCGAAATGAATCGGCCACCCATCCAGCACGGCCGCATACCCCGCTTCCAATCCGCAGCTCGCGGCGCGCCCCAGCGAAGCGTAACCTCGTTGCGGCGTCGGCAGGCTGGACCACCACCTCGTCGGTCTACGGGGCTGAGCAGCGTTGTGGCAACGCTGCAACAGTTGCAGCGCCTTTTAGACTAAACAGTCGTTTAGGGGGGCCGGGATGGCTAAATGAGCACCTGACCCCCCTTAATATAATAACGTACACACCATACTCAACACGGTTACACCATCCACATCATCCACACATCATACTCCACACCTCTACACCAATACTCATCGCACACACACCAACTCTACACATCATCCTCTCATCGCACACACACCAACTCCACACGTCATCATCTCATCCCACACACACCAACGCATCACGAATTCAACACACATGAGGACACCGCACAAAAAATAACCAAAGGGACCGACGGACTAGGCGCCACCCTCTTTCGATTACGATCCGTGCGCTTGTAACCATCCGCCAACCGAATATCCCGCAGTTTTTAATTCGTTTTGACAAAAGGTCGTCGCTACGCGCAAAACTATTGGTAAGTGCCGCGAGTTTTGTATAAAAAAACCTCGTACTTAATTAATCAGGATTAGATGAACTGTGTCTCAAGGACTTTAGACGCCAAGTTTATCAAGATATGCTTGCACCAGTCTACGTCAGCAATAAGAGAAGGTTTTCGCAAATCTCTGGCAAATCTTCACCTAAATGTGCTTTCAAGAAGCACAAACACGAGGTACCTGAATCAATACGACTTGCTGAAGGTAACCATCAACCCATAAAAGGTACTAAAAGGTGATGCAGTGCATGTAGCACGAAAAACAAACCAGTACGCACAGTATGGAGCTGCATAATACGCCAAGTACCTCTTTGCTACAGGGAAGGAGAACAATGTTTTAATATTCACCATCGTCGTTTGTAATATTTTATGTATTTTATTGTTTTAAACAAAGAAAAAAATCAAAAACGAAACACTTATTTCACAGTGGTGACCATAAGTAACCACCTTATAACGGTTTGTGTACATATCACGAACGTGATGACACTTGATCCTGATTATTGCTGTTGATTAAAGTAGGCCCAATAACTCAGAAATCCATTTCAGTGGGTAATTTTCGAAATTAGCTGTTTCTTTTGCCAAAGCAATATATTCTATATGCAGCCAGGTACAATCAGATCAATGACTGGTAATTCTTTGTTTTTACGCGTCTGCAGTCTAAACTATTACAGCTGACTTAAAAACCAGCAACTAACGGAGTAACTGCAGCCTTGCATCTTACACCGACAAAGCGGTACGTTGATGTATATTTTCAGGCATATCGTGATTGCTCCCGTCTCGCCTTCGCGCTCCATTTCCATCCCAAGGAAATACCTGAGCGGATCGCCATCCATTACGTCAAACACGCTAAAAATTCGCCCTTTAATCTTAACCATTTCATTCGGCTTCGAGAAACCTATAATCAAATCACTAACATATATTTATACGCATACTAATGCTAACAACATACGCACTGTCGCATTTCTTACAACTGCAGAGAACGTTTCGGTGAAATTGATACCATACTATTGGCTACAACCTTTCGCTACTAAACGACTCTTGAATCGCTCAACACTGCCATCTGCGTTTTGCTTGACTTTGAAAAACCACATGCAATTGATTGCCTTCTCGTTTAATGGTAACTCTATAATACTAATGACCAAGTTTTGTTCTTGACCAATGCATAGTACTCTTTCTGCACAGATCCCCGCCAATGTTTCGCGTAGTCATCAATAAGAGCCTCATTTACTGATTGTGGTAACTTGACGTCGATGTTTTTGCTGAAATTCAATGTCTGTTGCTCTTTTCGAGGACAGCTACTATTACCATTCCGAACTACTCTGAGTCTACACCGATCATACGTTATATACTTCTTGTTGCTGCTTACATACATACATACTTCAACGTTAACTTCGCTTTGCTCATCCACACCGATTTAATTATTGGTGCTTGCTTCATCTGCAAAATGTCCCCAACATTAAACTTAACAATGTCAAGACTGGTGTCATTACCGCCTATATATTTATTTTCTAAAAGTATAAGGTCTCTGCTCACTATCACCTTTCGTGTATCCGGATCCATTAACCTATACACTTTAGCCGTATCTGAATAACGAACCATTATCATTTCTTTGCCTTTTGCGCGAAACTTTTTAGAAATTGAGTTATTTGGGGAAATCGCTAACAAACCAAATACTTTAAGATGTGCAATTCTTGTTTTTCTATCCACAAACTCTTCATAGGGCGTTTTATCTACGAGTGTTTTGGTTGCAGGTCTGTTGCGAATGATATGCCGCTGTTGACAGTGCTTCAGACCAAAAAGGCTGTCTAACCCACTATGCACAATCAACGTGCTATTAGCACGCTCTTAAACTTTTGGTCATAAGGTGACACACACTAAAGACATTATTCATGCAAAGTTTTATCCCGTTATATTAAATGCTTCTTGATTTGTGTACTGGAAACTGAACGAATCAAGTGGAATTTAAAATTGTGCTATATAGGAGGTAGGCGTGGTTGTTGTAAGATTTCTTCCAATTTCACAATGTGGCATTAGAACGTGAGAAGAATTCCACGCACCAAATTTTGTCGAAATCGGTTTGGTCGGTCCCAAGATATGGTATTTCACCAAAAAGTGGGCGGTGTCACGCCCATTGTCCAATTTTCACACTTGCTCCCATAACTCTCTTTCATACTATATCGGTGGTAAAACAGCGAAGAGTACAAGATCGACGGCTACACACGTACAAAAGTGTAACAATCAGCGAGGTTGAGCGTCAGCAACAAGTCGGCAACAAACAGGTTGCGGTTGGCTCGTGGTTTCGAACGAGCAGTGTGAAAACGGTTGCGCCGCAACAGCGCAGCAGAATCGGCAACGCATAGGTTGCAGTTGGCTCGTGGTTTCGAACGAGTGTGTGAAAACGGTTGCGCCGTAACAGCGCAACAGAATCGGCAACGCATAGGTTGCAGTTGGCTCGTGTTTTCAAACGAGCAGTGTGTGGAAACGAGCAGTGTGTGAAAACGGTTGCACCGCAACAGCGCAGCAGAATCGGCAACACATTAATCGGAGAGAGTTCTGGTTGTCAAGCGAAACATTCATCAAAACGGTTGCGCCGCAATAGCGCAACAGAAGCAGTGGATACGACAACACAGGTGCATAGGCGTAACAGACAGCGAGCGTTACGCGTTACGATCAAGTTGGCAACGAACGGGTTGCAGCAGCAGAGTCGGCGTGAAGCGGTGAAAAGTGTATTTTCAACGGCAGCGTACATCGAGGATTACAGGTTACGTTCATATTATTAAGTTTTTAAATTGCTTATAATTTAATCCTATATTATACATTTAAATTAATTTTTATTAAATTAACATTGTAACATAAGGTCATAATACTTATATCAGTTGTTGTATTGAATATTGTAAAGGAGTACTCAAAATGGAGGCTCAGACCATATTAAACATGACAATGACAATTTTAAAAGAAATGTTAAAAGAAGCAGGGCTACCGACAAATGGACGCAAGAAGGAATTACGAGACAGACTTCTGACACACTACGGTCTTCTAAACGATGACGACAAAAGCGAGAGTGAGGTCGAATCAGTGGAACTGCTTTGTGAAAGTGTGTTGGGTAAAGGTCCGGTGCCACCCACGGTTCCTCATTTTACATTTGGAGAAATTGAAGAAAGTTTAGCGTCATTTAGCGGTACAGACGGGCAGGAAGTAAATCAATGGGCAGAATCTTTTGAAGAAAACGCACATATAGTAGGCTGGTCGGAAAGCCATAAATTTATTTACGCAAAACAACTTCTCAGAGGAGCAGCTAGGGCATTTATTCGAAGTCAAACCGGTATCCGTGATTGGATATCTTTGAAACAAGCTTTAATTGACGAATTCGAAATATCATTTTCATCAGCTGAGGCACATAGGCTTTTAAGGAATCGTCAAAAGAGACGGTTTTATACCAAGCAAGGAATATAAGGGAATTAAAAGAGCAAATAAAAATTTATGAGAAAATTAAATATAAACTAAAGGTGGAAGTTGAAAACAGAGTTAGTATCAAGGAAGATAGGAAGGAAAATACTCAACGTTCAATTCGAAACCTCGCATGTTTCAAATGTGGCGAAACTTCGCACATAGCAAAGAATTGCGCAAGTCAACAATTTAGATGTTACAAGTGCAACAAAGTCGGCCATAAACGCAACGAATGTCCGACAGTTCAAACGGAAGGGGGAAGAGACAATTTAAATACAATTACCGAAGTAGCGTTCAAACCTTCAGATGCAGATTTTGGTCTAAAGTTTAAAATGATAAAGGTAGGGAATGTAACTTTTCCTTCGTTGGTTGATACAGGTAGTCGTTTGTGTTTGATAAGGGTAGATACAGTCGAAAAACTTAATCTTAAAGTGAAGCCAAACAAAGATAAAAGAGTGTTAGGCGGAATCGGTAATTCAGAAGTGGTCACGTTAGGTAGTTTCGAAACCAGAGCTAAAGTAGATGATATTGAGATAAATATCATTTTTCATATTGTCAACAATAGGGATCTTTAATATCCGGCATTAATAGGACGTTCAATTTTGGGTCAAGTCGATTTAATTGTTAGCGAGGAGAGCGATAGGTTTCTAAGGAAGGATAAACCAGATATTTGTCAGGAGGACAACAAAAAGTATAATGGTAAAATTGCAGAAGAGGCAGAAATAGCAGCTTTTAGTATGATTTGTATAGATAAACAGGAGCCGGAATTAACGTATAATTCGTCACATCTCGATAAGGGAAAAATGTTAGAAGTGGAAAAGCTGATTGCTCAATATGAGCCAAAAGGAATCAAATTTTCCCCGGTAGAAATGAAAATTGTTTTAAAGAACGTTGTACCGGTGTATCAGCCACCTAGGCGTGTATCATTTCAAGACCAAATAATCGTAGATGCTCAAGTAAAGCAATGGCTAGATGAGGGTATTATTACTTCAAGCGTATCCGATTACGCGTCGCCGATTGTGCTTGTGTCTAAAAAAGATAAATCAAAACGGTTATGTTGCGATTATCGCAAATTAAATGAGAAAATTTTGCGCGATAATTTTCCAATGACATTAATTGACGAGGTAGTCGAGAAGCTCCAGGGACATAAAGTTTTTATCACATTAGATTTGGCTAACGGATTTTTGCATTTTCCTGTCGAAGAAAGTTCTAGAAAATATACATCGTTTGTTACAATGAAAGGCCAGTTTGAATTTAAATTTGTGCCGTTTGGTATCTCAAATTCACCAGCGGTATTCTGTAGATTTATCCATTCAATTTTTAAAGACCTAAAAGATGAGGGAAATGTAGTCACTTATATGGATGATTTAATTATTCCATCCACAGACGAGGAAGAGGGGTTAATAAAACTAAAGAAAGTTCTTAGAGTAGCATCAGATGCTGGACTACAAATTAAGTGGAAAAAGTGTAATTTTTTGAAGCGTAAAGTAAATTTTTTGGGGTATGTAATCGAAGATAGCACAATTCGTCCGTCTGATGAGAAAACCAAAGCGGTTAAAGCTTTCAAGCCACCTAGAGACAAGAAAGCCATTCAACAGTTTTTAGGATTAACATCATACTTTCGGAGATTTATTCAAAACTATGCGCTAGTGGCTAAGCCATTATCAGATCTTTTGAGAAAAGATCAACATTTCAAGTGGGAGGAAGAGCAGGCGATTGCTTTCGAGCAACTTAAGTCCTCGCTATCACGATCTCCAGTTTTAGAATTATATAATCCAAATGCAATTACGGAAGTTCATGCAGATGCAATTCATGAGCCAGAAAACAAATTCAGCGGAAGAGAACTATCATTCTTATTAACTTGAAGTACTCGCCATCGTCAACGCACTAAAGAAATGGAGAGTTTATTTATTAGGTTTGGAATTCAAAATTGTAACGGATTGCAACGCATTTGCTATGACATTAAAGAAGAAAGACGTTCCGCCACGAGTAGCTAGATGGGCAATGTTTTTGCAAAAATTTAATTATACTATAGAACATAGGTCAGGATCTAAAATGAAGCATGTCGATGCTTTAAGTAGGTTAGCGTGTATGTTAGTAGATGAATCGTTACAGCATAGATTAAAAGAGGCACAGGAAAAGGATGAATGGGCGCGGGCAATTCGGAAAATATTGGAAAACAATTCGTACGAAGACTTTTTTATCTCTCGTGACATATTGTACAAGGATCCGGCAAAGGAACTAATTGTGGTACCTAAACAAATGGAGAACGAGATCATTTTGTTAGCACATAAGCAAGGGCATTTTTCAATTAAAAAGACATGCGATTGTGTAGGGAAATACTACTACATTCCAGGGCTCGAGGCAAAAGTCAGAAATATAGTAAGCAGTTGTGTCGAATGTTTAATGATGAACACAAAGTGTGGTAAAATGGAAGGATTATTGTCGCCAATTGAGAAAGGAGATTATCCCTTAGGGACATTTCACATAGATCACGTAGGTTCAATGACAACGACTGGGAAACAGTACAAATATACTTTAGTTGTGATCGACGCTTTTACAAAATTTGTGTGGCTCTACCCAACAAAAGATACAAGCGCGGAGGTGGTTATAGATAGGCTTTCGAAACAAGCTGGCATTTTCGGCAAACCGCGTAGAATTATATCTGATAGGGGATCAGCGTTCACTTCACAACCTTTTAAAAGTTATTGCGATAATAACAGTATTCGGCATCTACTCATTACGACGGGGGTGCCAAGAGGAAACGGACATGTAGAACGAATACATAGGGTAGTAATACCAATGTTAGCTAAGTTATCTCATCCAAATACTTCACAGTGGTACAAGTATATCGGGAAGGTTCAGTAATTTATAAATAATTCCCCAAATCGAAGTACAAAACAGGCCCCATTTAAGATTTTAAGAGGTTGCGACATGCGGGTAAAAGAAGACCTTGACTTAAACGAAATTTTAGAAAACGAAGCAATTATGGAGTTAAACGATGGACGAGATAAGTTACGTGAAATAGCTAAAGAAAACATACATAAAATTCAAGAAGAGAATATGAAGTCATTTAATAGAAAACGTAAAAAGGCAATAGAATATAACATTAATGATTTGGTCGCAATCAGACGGACACAATTTGGTAACGGAATGAAGTTACGACCTAAATTCTTAGGACCATACAAAGTAACTAAACGATTAAAACACGGTCGATACGAAGTAGAAAGGGTTGGAAATAATGAGCGACCTAAAACAACATCGACCGCTGTGGACTATATGAAAAGGTGGTAGCAATATTCGAGGCGAATAAGTAGTCAGGAATGGCCGGGTTGTAGGACTAAGAAATGCAACCGTGCGGACTGGACATTTTTGACACGCGACAACACTGACTGAACGAAAAGGGGACGCGAACGGAAAAAAACTAATAACGGACGGCACTTGAATAGCGGACGGCGACCAGTAAAGTACATTAGCTACTTAAGAGTTATATTGTAAAGAGTAAAAGTATAAAAGAAAGCGTTGTAAAGTGTTAAAGAAATCGAACATTTGTGAAGATATAGTGAAGTTGTCTAAAGTGAGATTAAATAAAGGAAAATCTATTCGTGAAGCGAGATTGATACGATTTATTTGTGTTCATCAGTTTATAATTATATATCGGTCGGCTGGCCGTACGCTGTACTCGTCATTGGAGGCTCAACGTGAGCATTTCCTACATACATATTATTTATTGATATGAATTTCGTTTTGAAGTTTTTCGGAATGCATGCAAAACTTATAACCTTTCAGTTAAACTACATATGCTATTTCAAAGTAATATTTATTTACAATCTGCAAATAAGACCTACTTGAGTATTTTTTATGTTTGAAAATACTTTCATCATTTAACACCTACATACATACAAGTTAACGGCAGCAGCCACACAGAGACCTAATGGCCGGAACCATTAAACGTACATAAACCTCGTGCGAGAGGTAGTACGCTTTAAAAATTCTTTTTAAAAAAAACAAACAAGTATCCTAAAAATAGGGAGAAAAGTACAAAGAAAAACCAAAACAAGAAACTACAACAGCAAATATAAAGTGAATTCAAAGTTCGAGTGGAAGAAAGAAACTGAAAGTGAACATTATGAGCATTTGTGAGAATTTCAAGGAAATAAAAGGAAGTGTGTGGATCCATAATACATCCACATAAAAAACGCTGAAAGCCCATCATAAAAACAAAAGAATCAAAAAATTTTTGCAAAGCATAAATTTCGCCAAAAACATCTTATTTCATCTAAGCCGTGTGTGAGCCGCCAACGACGACCATCGCATAACCAACCGCCAAAAATCTACACAAAAAGCAACAGCAGCAGCAAAGGCAACAATAGCCGCAACAGTAGCGACAGCAACGATAACAACAGCAGCAATAGCAGCAACAACATAAAATTAGTTGTAAGTAAGGCCTATATTTATTAATTAAATGGGAAATAAACCCAATTATATTAAGTAATATATATTAAATATATACATATAATATTTAAGCCAATAAATTTAAGCAATTAAAATTAAACCATTAAGAATAATTGAAGGCTCGACCAGCCAAATAATAAAATATTTTTAAAACCGCGATTCACCACCGCAAGGGGGAACCTCCGGTTTATAACAAAAACTTAATTCTGCGATTCTGAACTCCAGACCCTCTAGAATAAAAGAGTCTCCTTTCCTAGTCAGGATCAAAAATAAAAAGTATAATATAAAAAACAACAAAATGACAGATGCTTTACCAACTGACTTGGACTATAACGAAATAGACAGAATAGTTAGAAATCTTGATGAATTTGTAGAAGTCATAAGGTTGAACAAAAAAGAAAGGGATCTAAATAGAGATAAACTTAAAATTAAATGTATGGAGGAAGTTTTTCAATACATAGGAAAAGATAAAAAGGCCACACTTGACGATTATTATAATCAGGAGACAATTTTGTCTGAAACTATAGAGATGATACAAGTATCAAAAAAGAAAGATTTGTTTTAAATGGGAAGTAATATAAGTGCTCCAAAATACGAAAGGTTGCATTATTGCGATTACTGTAAATGCAACCATTAATTTGAAAATTGTCCATGTTTAAAGAAAAGAAAAAAATAATTAATCAAAAATAGCTTTAAGTAGCGAAGGTGAGACCTTAGTCGCAAGACTAATTGCCGCAATGAACGCATCACTTAGATTAGAAATATGTGAGATGCGCAGGCAAATAGAAGACTTAACGAAGTCTACAACAATAACTGATTACAAACCTGAACTAATAAATTCAGAGATTCGCTGTGACGAATCCCTAAAAGTAGTAAAGTCTTTACCAGAATTTGGAGGAAAACAGAATAAATATGTTAGCTGGAGAGAATCGGCTAACAATGCAATGAGTTTATACGTAAGAGGCAGCCGTAGGTATTTTGCTGCATTGACTATATTAAGAAATAAAATTACTCACGATGCTAATGACATTTTGTCCAAAAACGGAACAGTTTTGAATTTTGAAGCTATTTTAGCACGATTAGATTTCGCTTACGCCGATAAGCGACCAGCTCATATAATTGAGCAAGAAATGAGTATCCTGCGTCAAGGAAATTACTCCATAATTGAATATTATAATAAAGTTAATGAGAAATTAACCTTGCTAATAAACAAAACCATAATGACTTACGGATCAGATAGTGCCGTAACTAAAGAATTTAATGCCAAACATAGGCGGGATGCCTTACGCACATGCATAACGGAACTAAACGGAAACTTAGCAAACATACTATTTTCACTATCGCCTAGCGATTTACCAAATGCTTTAGCAAAAGCACAAGAACTAGAATCTAACAATATGTGAGCGTCCTTTGCATTACAATTTGAAAAAAATCAAAATCATTCAAATCCTTACAACAATAACAGTCAACATACTTTTAATAACAACAGATCCAATAACGGTAATTTCAATAATAATTTACGGTTTCCACAAGTCCAGCCACAAAGAAATTACAACCAAAGAATGGGTTATCAAAATAACCAACCACGACCTACACCAATGGATGTCGATTCAAGCATCCATACACGCAACCGTATGTTGCAAAAGCCAACAACCTTTAACAAAAACAATTTAGAAAAAAGGCCACATGGAAGTACACAACAGAATGTGCAGCCACCGACTAAGACACAGCGTATTCATAACATTAAGGTGAATCATTTTTTAGACCAAAATTAACTCTGCCATATATTTTTCTAGATGACAGGGTTACTGGTGAAAATTTTAAAATATTAATGGATACGGGAGCAACTAGTTGCTATATTAAATCAGGAATATACAAAAATAAAAATAAATTGGACATACAAAAGAGAGTAAAAACAATAAATGGATTTTCGAGAATACGCTATTATCACATTATTACATTATTCGGTAAAAAAACAAATATTCTACGAAATCGAAAATTTGGAAGCAGACCTATTAATAGGATACAAATTTTTGAAGGATATTAATGCGGTGATTAACTTGGAAAAAAAGAAGTTATTAATAAATAATGAAAAAGAGGAGGATATATTTAACTTAGGATGCGAATATGAGCATCAGAAAAGTAAGGATAATTTAAAGTTCGTTAAGGAGGACGAAATTACTTTGGAAGCAAAGACTTCTAAAGCGCCAGCCGACGGAAATACCGGCAAATATAAAAAAATAAATACTGTGGAGCAGGAAAGCTCTACAACGCCAGCTGAAGATTTATACCAGCAAAGTAGAAGTAATAACTATACAAAAAATATTGTGGAACGAAGAAGTTCTACAACGCCAGCCGATGATAATACCGGCAAATTAAATAAAATATTTATTGTGGAACGAAAAAGTTCTACAACGCCAGCCGATGATAATACCGGCAATATAGAAGAGGAAAACTATGTAAATAAAATTACTTTAGAGGAAAAGTTCTCTAAAGCGCCAGTCGAAGAAAATACCGACACAAACGAAGATGAAATTGAAAATTTAAGAGAGGAAATTAGAAATGAAATATATCAAATACATTCTTCAATAAATATGAATTTACCGTTCCGAACGGATATAAAAGCGGAAATAACGACAATTGTTGAAACTCCTATATGGAGTAAACAATACCCATACCCTCTTTCTGCTGATTCCTTCATAAACGAAGAGGTAAAAAAAATGATGGAAGATAAAATAATAAGGCCAAGTAAGAGCGCATATAATTCACCAATTTGGGTTGTACCAAAAAAAGGTGTAAATGAAGACGATACGCCGAAATTGCAAATGGTAATCGATTATAAAAAATTAAATGAAGTAACAAAATCAGATAAATATCCAATTCCGGATAGCAATATAATACTATAGGAACATAAAAAACATTTAAGTATAATAATAGAAGTACTAAAAAACGCAAATATAAAAATTTCATTACAAAAATCTAAATTCTACCAAGAAGAAGTAGAATTTTTGGGATATGTTGTTGCAAATAATGTTATAAAGACAGATCCAAAAAAAGTTAAAACAATTTTAAATTTTCCGGTTCCAATAACTCTACGACAGTTACGAAGTTTCCTAGGAATGATTGGATATTACAGGAAGTTTATTAAAAAATATGCTAAAATAGCAAAACCATTAACAATACATTTATCAGATGAAAACGGAAGAGTTTCACAACATATGTCTAAAAAATTAAAATTAGATTGGAACAAGAAGGACTTATGGCAATTGAGAAATTTAAGTCTATATTAGTTAATCAAGTCGAATTAACTCAACCAAATTTTAACGAAACTTTTATATTAACGACAGACGCATCAAATGAAGCTATTGGTGGAGTCTTAAGCCAAGGCGGCAAACATATTACATTTATATCTAAAACATTAAATTCAACAGAAAAAAATTACGCGACTAATGAAAAAGAACTATACGCTATCGTATGGGAATTAAAAAATCTAAGAAATTATTTATACGGAGTTTCAGATTTGGAAATTCATACCGATCACCAACCACTAAAACTTGCAGTCTCACTTAGAAACCCAAATGATAAAATGAAAAGATGGCATGCTTTAATTGGAGAATATGGAGCAAAAATTATATATAAACCAGGTAAAACAAATGTGGTAGCAGATGCCCTATCACGACAGTTTCTTAATAATTTATCCGACGAATCGTCAACCACAGTAACTCAACATTCAGCTGAAAGTAGTGTTCATACTCGAGAAAAAAAACCATTAAACCAATTTAAACGACAAATTTTACTAAGTAAAAATAGATTTACAATACATGAGCAAATTCAAGAATTTGGAAAAATTAGACATTTAATTGAATATGATACTGTTGATAATTTAATCACAATATTAAAGGAATACATCAAACCAAATATAGTTACGGCAATACATTGCTCAATAGAGGATCTGTACGAAATACCAGCGAAAATAAGAGAAACATTTACTAATAAATTCATATATACGAAAAATTTTGCAACTGACATAACAAACAGAGAAGACCAAGGAATTATAATTGAACAAACGCATACACGAGCACATAGAAGTTACCAAGAAAATTTGGATCAAATTTACAAAAAATATTATTGGCCTGAAATGAAAAAACAATTTAAAGAATATGTAAGGAATTGCGACATATGTAATAAAAACAAATATGATAGACATCCTATAAAAACACCAATTGGAGAGGTCCCAATACCTACAGAGGAAGGAGTACAGATACATATGGATATATTCTATGTGCAAGCTTTAAAATTCATTACGTGTATAGATAGCTATTCCAAATTTTTGGTTATTAAGCAAATCGAAGATAAGATTAATTTAAAAGATAAAGTGCTAGAAATATTACAAAAGTTTCCCTAATGTAAAGAAGTTAACAATTGATAATGAACCAGGATTCACTACGGTACAATTTAAGTCCTTGATGCAGAGACTTCAAATAGTAATATTTTTTTGTAACCCAAATCATAGTACCACGAATGGTCAAATTGAGAGGGTACATTCAACAATAATTGAAATTTCGCGATGTATTAAACAAGAATATAATTTAATAAGCTTTTTTTAAGGAGAGAGAAATAAACTAAATCCTAGATACAGGAAACAGGTAGTAAAAGAAGACTTAGGGAATAAAGTTAGAATTAACTACAGGAATAGAATAGTACATAAAGATAATATTAAATCTTAATTATATATTTTTAGAGGATGATGCCCTTAGTTATTCTAACATTAATTACCAATACAATGACAGACATTGTGGACTACACAAGAGAGGATTACGTATTATTAGAAGACGGAGATGTAGCCCTGTATAATGACTACGGAAATATTTTTCACATCACTAATTTAACATACTTTAGAGAACTTATAGGTTCAGACAAAAATTATTATAATAAAAAATTCAAATATAAAAACTTTGAACAAAATAATGAACAAGATAAAGCATATATTAACGATTTAGACTCAGATGCAGAAATGGAACTCATAGAAGCTTTATTAGAGCAACTACAAATTAAAGATACAAGATATAGGAGAGGAATAAATGAAATAGGTACATTATGGAAGTGGATAGCAGGAACACTAAACCATGACGACCCAGTAGTTAGAAAATAATAAATTAAGCGAACTAATTGAAAATAATAATTAACAATACATAACAAATTCTAAAATTTTTGGAATTATTAACCAATTAACTGAAACAATTAATACTATTAACGAAAACTCAAATATTAAAATTCTAACGAAACGGAAAAATAAATTCCTAATAACTGAATTACAAAATATGATTAATACAATAGCTATAGGAAAAATGGGAATTTTAAACCCGACAATTTTAAATTTAGACGAAATTAAAAGTATAATTAAAAATGAAAATGGACGATTGACAATAACTGATTTAATAGATATTTCAAATTTTAAAATAGTAGCGAATAAAGATATAATAGTTATATATATTAAATACCCAAAAATTATATATGATTGTAAATAATTTGATGTAAGAGCAATTACAGAAAAAGATGGCAAATTAATAATTGATAATGAAATTGCGAAGTGCAAAAAAGAATATATAAATATAAAAAATTGCAAAAAAGAAATGATAAATACTTATTCTAAAATTAATAATAATAATACTTGCCTATCAGATATTTTGTCCAATAAAAAAGGAAAATGTAAAAAAATTAAAAAAAAAAACATAAAGACATAGATATAATTAAAGAAGGAGCAATATTAGTCTCTGGAAATCATACTATAGATGACTCTGTCATAAATGGAGTTTACCTTGTAACATTTGAAAATTATACAAATATTGATAATATAACTTACGAAAATATTGATTGTAAAATGTGGAATTATTTTGAATTATAGAATATGTTGAAACAAAGAATAAAGAATTTAAGTTTGAAAACATAAATATTTTGAGCGAAAGAATTAAAGAATTTGAAAATCATTCACTTTTCTGGTAAATGATTGTAATAATTGTACTATTAATAATAATATACATAATCTGTAAAATTTGAAAATTAAAAAAATCATATCAAACTAATAAGCGAAGTAAAAAAATAAAATTCCAAGAATTGTCATATAAAGCTATTTTAGAAAGAATCTACAATATATCAAAAAATGATATTGAATCGGGGACGATTCATCTTAGAGAGGGGGGAGTTAACGGCAGCAGCTACACAGAGACCTAATGATAAATGTAAACAAATTGTATCTTCCTACGGTATTACTGCTTGGTCAGCTGAATACTTTAATTAATAAGAAATCAATACATCACTTGTTTTGATAAGTAAGCATTATAAAATATTCCATTATTTGTTTTGATAATGAGAATAATTGGAAATTCAATGCTCTGGCATTTCATCGCTTAATGTAATGCCAAAGCATCTTTAGTAGTAAGCATAGAATTGTAAGAATATAAATATAAGTGCTTTTACGAATAAAGATCAGTGAGAGTACAGTGCGTAATCAGTGAGCAAGCGTTACCTCACTCAAACCAGAGAACATAAAACATAGAGAAGGTGCAGGTTCGACAGCGAACATTTTATAAAATTGTGATACGGAATTTCACCTCACAACCGCAGAATTCACGATGTGAAATGTTAATATTTTTAACAGTTCTCTCACATACTCCACCAGTGAGTATGAGGAGAAATAATATAAGTACGTACGGCATATGATGCCATAGCATGTACATACATACATATATTGAATATTGAAGAAAAATAAGTTCTTTGATATTGCATTTTTAACAGCTAAAAATGTGTACAAATACAGCTCTCTCACATACTCAAGAATATGAAGAGACATAAATATATATACGAGGGATGTCTGATAAATAACCGACCTCAGCGTGAAGCTAGCGGCACATCTGAAAAAAAGTTTCTACTTCAAATTGTGCATATTATAATAGCTACTCGCCAAAATTTCAGAAATTTATCTTGCGCAATTATCTGTTGACAGTCGTTTTTGTGAGTCTATTTCGGTGATTTCCCCAAAATGGAAAAAATTGAATATCGAGCTGTAATTAAATTTTTATTTTTGAACGGCAATACGCCTTCACAAATAAAAGATGAGTTGGACTCTGTGTATGGTGACTCTGCATCATCGTTTACCACCGTAAAATTTTGGGCAGCTGAATTTAAACGTGGTCGCAGGAGCTTGGAAGATGATGAACGTCCTGGGCGTCCAAAAACTGTAACCACTAACGATAACATCGCTAAAGTTCATCAATTGGTACTAGACGACCGCCGGATTAAAGTTAAAAAAAATAGCTGAGATTATGAAGATGTCAAAAGAACGTGTTTGTCACATATTAAACCAAGATTTGGGCATGAGAAAGCTGTCCGCGCATTGGGTGCCGCGTTTGCTTACGCTAGACCACAAACGTGCGCGCATGAACATTTCCAGCGCTCTGTTGGCTCAGTTTAGAGGCAATAAGACCGAGTTTTGGCCCGATTGATAACTGTAGACGAAACTTGGATTCATCATTATACGCCCGAAACAAAAATCCAATTTGAACAGTGGAGTGGAAAGGGGGAACCGGCCCCAAAATAACATAAAGCTGTGTATTCGGCTGGGAAAGTGATGGCGAGTGTTTTTTGGGACAGCCATGGAATTATTTTTATTGACTATTTTGAAAAAGGAAAAACTATAACAGGAGCATACTACGCATCATTCTTGGACAAGCTAAAGGAAGAAATTTCGAAAAATCGGCCACATGTGCAAAAAAAGAAAGTCTTGTTCCACCAAGACAACGCACCATCTCACACCTCAACAGTCGCCATGGCGAAAATCCACGAATTGCGGTTCGAACTGCTTGACCATCCACCTTATTCACCGGATCTAGCACCAAGCGACTTTTTTTTGTTTCCTCAACTTAAAACTGCGCTCGGCGGCCAGAGATTTTCGTCAAATGAGGAGGCAATCTCTTTCGTGAACTCGTATTTTGCGGACAAAGACGCCAAGTACTATTTGGAAGGGTTGCAGAGATGGGAGCATCGCTGGGAGAAGCGTGTGGAGTTACAAGGAGACTATGTAGAATAATAAAAAAAATATTTTGAAAAAGTCGCGTGTGTCATGGTTAGGTCGGTTATTTATCAGACAGCCCTCGTACATATGTATGTATGCATGCTCCTTATGAGCACATATGCTTTTGTGTTTTGCCGTCGGCATTTCCATATTGACATGTAAAAATAATTATGATATGAGGAATGAATGCATGCATAATAATATTTATAGTCAATTTGGACTTGCATATTTAATAATTTTATTGGATTTTTACAAAATAATGTATACTATAAATATTTTTGTATTATATTTCTTACTAATAGAAGTTAAATTTATCACAAAATTTATACATATGTATGTATGTACATATTCTATCATATTAATCTTATGTATCTGCACATGCTCATATGAATGCATGTATACGCATGTTCGCGTTCAGAAATTCAAATCATGGTTTTATCACTTATCAATATATTACATGTGCGCGCATTGATCTGCATATTCATACATTCTTATATACTTATATGTACATATATTTGTTTGCATTGCCGAACAAATAATGCACAAGCATACAAACATATATATATATTTTTTTTTTTTAAGTAGGGGGAAGCATCAAAAGCCGAAGAGCGGAACTTTAATCCGCTAAACCGAACCTACTCCCAACTCCAGACTCTCCCACGGAACCACCTGATTAAGTATTAATTCGTGGGAGTGATAAGACATTTAAGTCTCTTCTATGGCACGGACTGACGGACGACTACTCTGATCTATATGTCTCAGTTTTCAGTGGACTGACACATGAGTTCTCAGTGGACTGACACATGAGTGTCGTCAAATTTTCCACCGTAAAACTACCACCGAGTGTAGTTTTAAGTTTTTCCCTTGCACTTATAAAGCGCGGGCAATAAAAGAAAACATGCTAAACCAAGCACTCTGAACACGACGGACAATACGGACTAATGTCGTGCTGGAATCTGTATAGATAGCTTCTAAAGCATCCATGCCCACTTAATATTTGGGTTAGGTGGAAATCCAGGTCTCCATGTCGTCTGTCGATCCCGAAATGGATATCCGGTATGAGTCTGTAGGTCCACCGCCCTTTGAGTGAGGTTTGCCACCGCTGCTGCCATATAGTTAAGCTCTTCACTCTCTCTCTTCTTTTGGCTCCTGTAGTTGGCTCTGATAATTTGTACACCTGCTCATATTCGTCACCCTGGATGTCAGTGGGCATCATACTAGCTATTACTTCAGCAGCATCGCTTGAAATTGTTCGGAAAGCACTGATAACTCTTAGTGCCGACAGCCTGTGCACTGTGTTTATTTGTCTGGCATATGCTTTGATGTCCAGCGCCTGGATCCATATTGGAGCCGCATATAATACAACAGATCTCATTACCTTTGCGAGTAAAAAACGCCGGCTGGAACGCACGCAGCCTTTATTTGCCATCATTCTTGATAAGGCATTCAGGATTTTGTTCGCTTTACCTGCAATGTATTCTAGGTGGTCCTTAAATTTTAGCCTTGAGTCTACTATTACTCCCAAATATTTTAGGTGTGGCTGTGAGTGAATTTGGCACTCCCCTATGGTGAGGGATATACTTTCCTCCACTTTTCTTGTGCTTATGAGCAAGACTTCAGTCTTTTGCTCCGCCAGTTCTAAACTCTTTGAGGAGAACCATTGGCGCAGACCGTTTATGCACTCATTGCATTTGCTCCGGAGGTCATCGAGGTGTTTAGCAACTGCTACCACAATAAGGTCGTCTGCGTATGCAACTAATTTAATACCATTCGGTTGGTGTCTCCTTAGCACCCCATCATACATTATGTTCCATAAAAGGGGGCCTAGTACCGAGCCTTGCGGTACTCCACTCGAGATAGAGTAGCTCTTGGTGCCTTCATCTGTATCAAATAAAAGTCGCTTGTTTTCAAAATAACTTCTGACAATTTCCATCAGATATTGAGGAGTGCTTATGTCATACAGAGCTTTGATTATGTTTGCCCACTTTGCTGAGTTAAAGGCATTCTTCACATCCAGGGTGACCAGCGCACAATATTTTTTTGTTCCGCCTTTCAATCGCTTGCCACTTACTGCGCATTTCGCGGTGTCAACGAGATCGGTTAGTGCGTCCATGGTGGACCTCTTTTTCATAAAGCCGTATTGTCTTTCTGATAATCCGCCGGCTTTCTGGATTATTAACTCCAAGCGGTTTCTTACAATGCTTTCATATACTTTGCCAATAGTGTCAAGCATGCACAGAGGTCGATATGATGAAGGTTCCTCCGGGGGCTTTTTTGGTTTAGGGAGTAGAACCAAACGCTGGACTTTCCATGGATCGGAAAATATTCTTTCTTTTAAGCATGCATTATACATGTCCGCGAACAATTTTGATTTCAAAGTCAAAGCTTCCTTTAATGCTCTATTTGGTATGCCATCTAATCCAGGCGCTTTGCTGCTTTTAATTTTTCTGGTTATGGCTAATAATTCTTCTTCAATAACTAGCAGTGGTGCCTCTACGACTTCGGTTCGGGGCTTAGCATAAGAAGTAGTGTGGTGTTTTGGGAACAAAGTTTCTACGATATTTTTCATGAAGGATGCGCTTTTGGGTTGTTGTGCCTTGCTTTTGAATTTAGACATACAGATTTTGTATGCTGTTCCCCAGGGGTCTTCGTTTGCTTCCTCACAGAGTTGTTCAAAACACTTCTTTTTACTGCGGCCAATGGCTGATTTTAGAAGCTTCTTCTGTCTTTTAAATATTTTTCTGAGACTGCTTTCATTTTATTCCCGTTGATTACGTTGCAGGCGGCGTCTAGCTGAAAGGCAGAGCTTCCTAAGTCCAGCTATTTCTTCATTCCACCAATACGCTGGCTTCCGGTGGTTGTGGTGTACCGTCCTACGCATAGATGCGTCGCATGCTGTAAACAATTCTTTTCGCACTGAAGATACTAAGTGCATGCCGTCTTCGCCTTGTATTTTTGCTGAACTCCATACCATCCTAAAAAGTTCGGCATCAAAATCGTTTTGTTTCCATGTTCGTTTTTGGCATGTGCTCCTGCTGCGGCGTTCCGTTCCTACGGCATAAGAGACTTCAGCAATAATAGCCATGTGGTCACTATATGTAAATATGTCCGTCACTGCCCACTTAATGCGCCTGCTAAGACCGTCGTTGGCAAACATGAGATCGATTATAGAGCCTTTATTTCCCTTTTGAAAAGTATTTTGAGTTCCGCTATTCAAGATCGTAAGATTCGTCGAGGAATTCAAGTATCAGACGCCCACGAAGGTTTGTGCGCCTACTACCCCAAGTGGTCGACCACGCATTGAAGTCGCCTGCGATTATAATTGGGGATTTTCCTCTAGTTTCTAGAGCTAGTTCCAGGAGGAAGTCTTCAAAATCCTTAATCGGGGAGGAGCATAGCAGATAACAAAGTACCTTTACATGACCATATTGCAGCCTTGCCAGATGTGTCTGTAGTCCAGGTGCTTTCCGAATGCTGGGAGTATTGCTCGCTTAGTAAGGCGACATCAATATTTTTTTCAAATACTGTCTGTTTTAGTAGCTGCGCTGCTGCGCAATGATTTAGATTTAATTGTATTATTCTCATTTTTCTAACGATTTCGCCATCTCGAGATATTTGGGGCACGTAGTACTTAAGGCTGAGTGTGCTCCTTGGCAAAGCATGCAGCATGGATTGCTAGTACATGACTTCGCTACATGTCCACCTGCTCCACAACGAGTACATAAAGACGACCTGTTCACGGGGTTGAAACATTTGTGCGCCATGTGCCCAAGATGGAAACATCTGAAGCAGCGGGGAATAGGGGAGTATTCCCGGAGGCGACATACAGACCACCCGATCTTTATTTTGCCTACCTTGAGCGCAGTCTTGGCGTCCTGGGCCCGCAGGCATAATACTGCTATTTGAGTACCGCTACGGGTCTTTCGCATATTCTTAACGTTTATTTTCCCCAGATTTTCTATACCACACTCTTTTTGTATAGCTTCACAAACTTCTTCTGGAGAAGTTATCTCATCCAAATCCTTACAAATAATTATGCGTTGTGCGTTTTGGGCTGTATCACAGCCATTTCACCGACCACTCCTTCTAAGGCACTTTGGAACGCTTCGGCTCTCTTATCCGCCTGGTTTTTTAGCTCTAATATTTAGCAGGTCTCCTTTCAACGTTTTTCTTATATATGTGACGCTTGAACCCAATTCCTCTAAGCCACTGTCACATTTTATTTTTCGGAGAATATCCGCGAATGATGCACCATCCTTTTTAGTAAGTATGATGGCGTCTGGCCTCGATTTAATTTTCTTTTCTAGTGGTTTTCGCTTTTTAACAACGTCTACCCAATCTTCGCCTGCGCTGGGTCTAACAGTTGTATTGCCTTGCATCAATTTCGCTGCCTCGCTGTAGGTAGGCTGCTTCATTTCACTTGTATTTTTCGGCTTTTTAGTTGGAGGTAGAAAGCCGATTGTCTCACGCATCCTTTTCGGGGTACTTACCTCCTTAGCCATTGGGGAAACCTGGGATGCCTTCCCTACTATAATTCTTTTGGGTAGATTTCCGCCTTTCTCAGCCTTTGCATGTAGAGCCACTATGTTGCTTACTAGGTCGCGCATAGCCTGGTTTATGTGCCTTTGGCCAGCCATCATGTTCTCCAGTTCTTTTATTTTACTACCCAACTGGTTAAAGTTTTGGGAAGTTTCGCTACTTTGTATTTTATCTGAGAGCTTGCCACCTTCCACGATGTGGTTAGCATTTCCGAATTCTCCTTTTGATCCAGCAGCGGTGGATAACTCACTTTTTCCATTAGGAGGCGTTCTCATAATTTTTGAGTTCCTTCTAAATAGATTTTTAGGGGTGCAACCACTACTGTTGTCAGAGGCCATCGCTCAATGAGAAAACAGTTGGAAGCTACTGACAATATGTATGTTCAGTCACTGCCCCTAAAACCTTGCTTACATTTTATGTAGTTGGCAATGCCAAAACCAAAGGGAATACGAAAAAGGAGAAACGAATAGGAGAACAGCTGAGTGATCAAAACAAAAACGGCAATGCAAAAATATTAGCACGCGTTTTGTTACGACCGCTGTTTCCAGGGGAAAAATAATATATTTTGGTAAAAAAACCACAAAATATGTGTGAGTAAGTGCAAATGAATTTTAATTAATAAAATGCAAATTGTACTTATCTTATATTTAGTGTCCGTTTAGTTGGTCTAGCTTTCGAAAAGCCTCAGCAAAGAAATCGCTAACAAATGGTGGGAAAAAACTAGGATTTTAGACCAAACCCCTGGACCGCACCAAAAACACAACCACTTCACTTGAATTTTCACACCAGTGACTACAAACATATGCGTACACATGTGAATATGTCACCAACAAAAAATTGAAGCATTGTTCTACAAAAACAACAACTGCTCAAATAGCATAAGCATGCAAATCAATATGGCAGCAGAATTGGCGAAGTCCAAATGTAGTAAATTTTACAACAAAAACGATTTCATTCATAAACGCAGGCGCATATGCCACAAGCGACCTCGCTTCATTCATACAAACAGACGCCGTAACATCTCCCCGAGCATGCCTTTGCCTACAAGTGTCTTTTCGCGACGATGGCAGTATAGCTCTTGTCGATTTACAATATTTGTCAATTCTAAAATAAGTAAGTAAGTTTCCGTGGCTCCCAAAAATCTGCGTCGATATGTATGCAGGCTCATACATGTGCATTGTGGGCAAGGGAAGCGGTGACAATTGGAGGCCATTCGTTTATTTTTGTCGACACAGCTTGGATTTTCTATCATCACACAAGTGCTGACCACAATGAGCGCGACAGACTGCAAACGACAGCTGTCAAATATTAGAATACACATGTTCTTAGGGACACAGTTATTGAAGCAGCTGCATAACTGTGTCCTTAAGAACGTGTGTATTTTAATATTTGACAGAACAGTCTGTCGCGCTCAATGTGTTCAGCACTTGACTCTTTGACAGAACGCCAGTTTCGGCCTTTGGTTGATCGTGACAAGGGAGATGCAAAAGATGCCTGCGACACTTGTTATTATGAATGTATGTACATATGTATGCGGCTCGCATTTGCTTTCGTAAACATACAGACAAATGTGCCAAAGAAATAATATACATATGTACATATGTATATGCCATAGAAATTTTATTGGGGCAAATATGGAAATGATAACGAAATAATGCGAATATGCATATTTCATGAAGGTCATAAATTTTCTTTGAAGAAATGATGATCATTTGACACATCTTCACTTTGTAATAGTCGAAATAAAGATAACTTCTTTGAAATAATTTAAAAAATAAAAAATATAATTAAAATATTTTTTAACTAATTTATCACGATTTTGTAAAAAAAATTAAAATTTTTACAGTTTTTCTAAAAAAAATGGTTCATATGATATAAGATAATCACGCATATGTAATACAGAGAATGCTTCTTCACATTCTCTGTGTGACTTTCTATATTTTTCTTCATATCATTTCTCTTTACTTATTCTCGCATGAATTCAGTCGTTTTGCATATGTTTCTGCCTTTGAAAGTGCTTATTTCTGCTAAATAGCAGCGGAATGGTGAAATTCCGTGTCACAATCTTATAAGTTCTGTTAGCCGTCCAATCGAACATCATACAGATTTCGATTTGCACCTTCTCTGTGTTTTATGTTCTCTGCTCAAACCAACACGTTGTGTTTCATTTCTGCCGCACGTAGCGGACGAAAACATTTTTTTTATACTTCCCACGCAAGGGAAGTTAATTTACATATGTATATACATATGTACATAGATTCGCATGTATCATTGATAGTCAATTTGAACATTTAATATTTTCATTTTTTTGTACGTAATATACTTTCCTAATATTTTGCATTAAAATACTTACTAATAGAGATTAAGTTTATTACAACATATGTACATATGTATGCTTTTATATTTGCACGTGCAGATATGAATGTACATATGTATATATGCATTCAGAAATTTTATTATTTATCAATACACTATCATCAGCGCGCTTTAATGTATATGAACATACATATTTGCATGTGTGTAACATTGCCGTATAATGCATACATACATACAATGTAAATATGTCACCAACAAAAAATTGAAGCATTGTTCTACAAAAACAACAATTGTCTAAATAGAAAAAGCATCACAAGTCAATATGGCAGCCGAATTGGCGAAGCCCAAATGTATTAAATTTTACAACAAAAACGATTTCATTCATAAACGCAGGCGCATATGCCACAAGCGACCTCGCTTCATTCATATAAGCAGACGCCGTAACATCTCCCCGAGCATGCCTTTGCCTAGAAGCGTTTTTTCGCGACGATGGCAAAAGCTAAAAATCATAAACTGAACAACTTTCTGATGCTTCTTCAGAGAAAGAAGCGAGAAAAGTGGCACTATAGTTCTTGTCGATTTACAATATTTGTCAATTCTAAAATAAGTATTTTTCCGTGGCTCCCAAAAATTTGCGTTGATATGTATGCAAGCTCATACATATGCATACATAATTACGCTACCTTGTAGGCGATGCTGTTCCAGCAGCAAGGAAAGCGGTAACAATCGGCGATCCATTGTATATTTCTTTCATGCATAACCAAACCATAATTAGGACAAGGCAATATGAGTGTCAATGGTGGTGCTGGTGGTAAGCGCTTGAAAAGCCGCGATGAATCCGAATCTCGACAGAATTGATTTTTAATTTTTGCCTTTTATTTTATGGCAAAAGCTAAAAATCATAAATTGAACATTTTCTGGTGTTTGTTCTAAGAAAGAAGTGAGAAAAGTGACAACATAGTTGTTGTCGATTTAAAATATTTGTCTAAAATATTTTTCGTGATAAAAATCTGCGCCGATATGTATTCATGCTCATACATATATATATATATATATATATATATTTATGCACGTTGGATGCCGAAGCTGTTACGGGGGCAAGGGAATCGGTGACAATCGGCGGCCATTAGTTTATTTTTTTTGGCACAACTCGGATTTTCTACCAACAATACAATGTTGTGACGCGTCAGTCTTTCGACTCATTGACTCTTTGACATGAAGCAAAAAATATAAGCTTCGCCATTGGTTGTCCGCGTCAACGGAAATTTCGCATGAAGCATTGATTGTACATATTTACATACATTTGTTGCATGTAGACAAATGTACAAACATTATGCGTATGGTTCTTTTATATTTGTTTACATGCAAACATAATTATATATGGGCAAATGTGCGACCGCTTGGTCTTTAAACATGATATCGAAAAGTTTATTGGCCAAAGCAAATATTTATGTAAGTATACAAATATACATACATATGTATGTCGGACCAAACCCATATAAAATGCATATTTACGTAGTAATACAAATTTTATTGAATTGCACATTTGGAAAGATTTTATGGAATTCATCATAAAATAGCTCAATTTTAAAATATGTATGTACATACTTATGTATGTTCTTTCATAACAAATATATGTATACCGATCTATAAATTATATGCAGCATCAGTTGCGCATAGTAAAAACCACTAATAGAAAAGAGTACCCCTCCAAAAAATGAAATGTCGTAAATTTGGCAACGCGGTGAACCTTCTCTATATCAGAGAACGTTTATCATAGAGAAGGTTCACGTTTAAAATATCGTAACTTTTTGAACGGGTACTCGGCAGAGATGGAAGAGTCTCACCACAGACAAATTATAAGCGTGTTTCACCACGAAAATAGCAGAATTGGGCATTTTCAGTGTTAAATGAGAAAAATAATGCTAATTCAAATGTAAACAAATTTACAGGTTCGTTTATTTCCTTTGCGCAACCCACTCGGCACATGATTTATATATGATCCGTATGTATTTGGTATCAAAGCATATACTAAGTACATAAGTATATACATAGTTATGTTAAAATTTACCTATTTTGTGATGAATTCCATAAAAATTTTGCAAATATTTGTATAACTACCTAATATGCATTTTATATACTTAAGTGTGATACGACATATATTTATATACATACATAAATACATATGTACATATATATTTGCTTTGGTCATTAATCGTTTCGATACATGTTAAAAGACCAAGCGGTCGCACATTTGCTCATGTATAATTATGTGTGCATGTGAACAAATACGACAGAGCATAGGGACAATGCTTGTAAATTTGTCTAGGCATATGTATGTAAATATGTACACTCAATGCTTCATGCGGAATCTCCGTTGACACGGACAACCAATGGCTAACCGCATTTTTGTTTCATGTCAAGGAGCCAATCAGTCGGCACAGCATTGTGTTGTTGGTTGAAAATCCGAGCTGTGTCGAAAAAATAAGCAAACGATCGTCTATTGTCACCGCTTCCCTTGCCGCTCTAACAGCTTCGCCTACAAACATGCGTAAATATGCATGAATATAAACGTATTAGTCTGCATACATATCGACGAAGATTTTTGCGAGCCATGGAAAAATATTTTAGAATTGACAAATGTTATAAATCGACAACAGTATGTTGCCACTTTTGTCACTTCTTTCTGTGTTTTGCGAGTTTGCGAGGTTGACACTTTTCCCTTACAGCAAAATATCAGAAATTGTTCAATTTATGATTTTTAGCTTTTGCCATCTTCGCGAAAAGACGCTTGTAGGCAAAGGCATGCTTGAGGAGATGACACCATTTGCTTTTATGAATGAAGCGAGTTTGCCGGTTGAAAGCAGAGAACGTATAATATAGAGAAGGTTCAATTGCGGACAGGCGTGTGAACTGTCAAGAGCTAACAAAATCCTATTAGTGGATTTCACCACTATTGGCTGAGAAGGAGAAATTTTAACAGTGCTGAGCGAACAGAGCCGAGCATTCAATGAAAATTATGCTCTGAGGCTTGCTTTGATACTACAGCCGCATGTTATTCTCTTTGCATATGCGTTTATATGGAATCATATTTTTTGATATGAATTTCGTTTTTGGATTATTTTTATTTATACATATTATTTAGTGATATGAATTTCGTTTTGAAGTTTTTCGGAATGCATGCAAAACTGATAACCTCTTAGTTAAACTACATATGCTATTTCAAAGTAATATTTATTTACAATCTGCAAATAAAACCTACTTGAGTATTTCTTAAGTTTGAAAATACTGTCATCATTTAACACCTACATATATATATGTGTATGTATGTACATACATAGACTCGCAAGTATCATTGATAGTCAATTTGAACATTTAATATTTTTATTTTTTTGTACGTAATATACTTTCCTAATATTTTGCATTAAAATTCTTACTAATAGAGATTAAGTTTTTTACAACATATGTACATATGTATGCTTTTATATTTGCACGTGCAGATATGAATGTACATATGTATATATGCATTTAGAAATTTTAATATTTATCAGTACACTATCATCAGCGCGCTTTAATGTATATGAACATACATATTTGCATGTGTGTAATATTGCCGTATAATGCATACACAAACCAACATAAGTATGAATATGATATGCTGAATACAATGCTTGCGACACAACATTGCATCACGACAGTGAACTTTAAACGGCGTTGTGCATCCTACTACATGAACGCATGTACACAAGACAACACAGCTCTCCATTTTGCATGTACACAATTTCGTTGTGGCCATACTAATACCTTGCACTTCAATGAAATTTTAGTATTTTGTTCAAAGTGAAATTTTTTATGCAAAAAATAAGTAAATAGGTATATATTTTTGTTTTAAATTATCAATTGTTATTACAAATGATATAATAGATCTATTTTATGTTTTTATTTGTAAAATAACGTCAAGTTTGTAAGAGCTGTGAATAATCTTACATTTTACATATTAGTGGCATCACCACTCTTCCTCATCTCTCTATCTTCCATTCTACTGTCAACTCTACTGTCGCCCTACTGTCGTTGGCAAATATAGGAGAATATTGCAGTTAGCGAGAACGACAACTGTCGGCCTACCTTCGTGTGGTCGTGCAGCTGTCAAAATAACAGTGTCCATAAGAACGTGTGTATTTTAATATTTGACAGATGTTTTTTGTCGTCTGTCGCAACCATTGTATTCAGCGTATGAGTACACATCTAAATATGTATGTCACCCGCAAAATCTACAAACGTTGTTCTGCAAAAACAACATATCATACATACTTATATGCTCCAACATGTAAATATGTCTCCCGTAAAAAATTCAAATATTGTTCTACAATCGTCTCAAACATCATAATACATACTTACAGATGTAGATATGTGCGCATGACATTCCCATACAAATATTATACATACACATCATACATATTTATATGTGTTCAATATATGTATGTGTTCACATGTAAATATATTACCCATAAAAACTACAAAAACAACAATCGCCACAAATAGCATCATGCATTATGTCTCTGCACATGCTTATATCATAATCTTATTATCTGCTCATATAATTGCATGTATACGCATGTGCGCGTTCAGAAATTCAAATCATGATTTTATTCCCTTATCAATATATTATGTATATGTATTTTTTTTTTTTTTTTTTTTTGTTTTTCTAGTAGGGGGAAACATCAAAAGTCGAAGTGCGGAACTGTAATCCGCTAAACCTAACCTACTCCCACCTCAGATCTCTCCCACGGAACCACCGGCTAGGTATTACTTCGTGGGAGGGACAAGACATTTAGGTCTCCTCTATTGCGCGGACTGACGGACGCCTAGTCTGTTGAAAAGATCTCAGTTTGGTCATTATAAATGCTGACGCTTCCCTTATCAATATATTATGTATATGTATTTTTTTTTTTTTTTTTTTTTTTTTTTCTAGTAGGGGGAAACATCAAAAGTCGAAGTGCGGAACTGTAATCCGCTAAACCTAACCTACTCCTACCTCAGATCTCTCCCACGGAACCACCGGCTAGGTATTACTTCGTGGGAGGGACAAGACATTTAGGTCTCCTCTATTGCGCGGACTGACGGACGCCTAGTCTGTTGAAAAGATCTCAGTTTGGTCATTATAAATGCTGACGCTTCGCTGACAGCTTTCCATTTATCAGACGTCTGACACATGATTGTCGTCAAGTTATCGACCGTAAAACTACCACCGAGTGTGGCTTTTAGCTGTTCCCTTGTATTCGAAAATCGAGGGCAATGAATATGTTCAGAGTCTTCTATATACTCTGTACACGTCGGACAGTTCGGACTAATGTCATTGTGGAATCGGAATCGGCTTCTAAAGCATCCATGTCCACAAAGTACTTGGGTCAGATAGAAATCTAAGTCCCCATGTCGTCTGTCTATCCACGAGTGGATGTCCGGTATAAGTCGATGGGTCCAGCGCCCTTTGGGAGAGGAATTCCACCGCTCCTGCCACATTTTAGTACTCTTGTTTCTCTCCTCTGTTCTTACCGATACTGTTTTAGGCGGTGATAACTGATATAAACGCTCGAGTTCATCTCCCTGGATGTCAATGGGCGGCATGCTGGCTAATACTTCAGCAGCGTCGGTTGATATAGTCCGGAAAGCACTTATTACCCGGATTGCAGAAAGCCTATGCACTGCAATTATTTGCTTAGCATACGCTTTTATATCCATTGCCTTTATCCATACTGGTGCCGCATACAGTATTACGGAACTCATTGCCTTCGCTATTAAGAATCGCCGGCTGGAACGCACACAGCCTCTATTGGTCATCATTCTCGATAGGGCATTATAAATTCTGTTTGCCTTGGCAGAAGTATACTCTAAGTGTTCTTTAAATTTTAATTTGGAATCTAATATTACTCCCAGATACTTTAATTGCGGCTGCGAGGTAATCTTGCATTCCCCTATGGTGAGCTCTATTCGTTCTTCTATCTTCCTTGTGCTTATCAGTAAAACTTCTGTTTTTTCCTCCGCCAGTTTCAGACTCATAGAAGAGAACCATTGTCGTAGACTATTTAAGCACTCATTACATTTATTTCTCAGGTCGGCTAATTGTTTGGCGACTGCTACTACCATGAGGTCGTCCGCATAAGCTACTAGTTTCACGTCTGTTGGTTGCTGTCTTCTTATTACCCCGTCATACATAAGGTTCCATAATAGTGGGCCTAACACTGAGCCTTGTGGTACTCCACTCGAGATAGAGTAGCTCTTGGTGCCTTCGTCCGTCTCAAAAATCAGCTTTCTGTTTCTAAAATAGCTCGTTATTATGTTTATGAGGTACTCAGGGGCCCGTATTTCATCCAGGGCTTTAAGTATGTCTGCCCATTTTGCTGAGTTGAACGCATTTTTGACATCCAGGGTTATCAGCGCACAATACTTTTTTGTGCCACCTTTCCATCTTTTTCCACTTACTGCACATTTCGCAATATCGACGGCTTCTCGTAGTGCGTCAATAGTGGATCTTTTTTTTATGAAGCCGTATTGTCTCTCTGATAATCTGCCGGCTTTTTGGATTGCTAGTTCCAAGCGGTTTCTTACAATGCTTTCGTACACTTCTCCAATCGTGTCGTTTGTTATACCATCTTTTCCGGGCGCTTTAGAGTTTTTGATTTTTTTCGC
Organism: Bactrocera correcta; assembly: GCA_027475135.1. Classification (NCBI taxonomy): domain Eukaryota; kingdom Metazoa; phylum Arthropoda; class Insecta; order Diptera; family Tephritidae; genus Bactrocera; species Bactrocera correcta. The sequence continues at coordinate 54,117,599 of CM050322.1, forward strand.
AATAGCCAATAGTTCGTCTTCTGTGACTAATAGGGGTGGCTCCGTAGCTTCGTTTCTTTTAATATAGGAAATGGATGCATGTGTAGGGAATAACGCTTCGACGACCTTTTTCATAAATGATGCGTTCTTAGGTTTCTGCGGCTTATTTTTGAATTTCGACATACAAATTTCATATGCCGATCCCCAGGGGTCTATGTTCGCTTCTTCACAAAGCTTTTCGAAACAGGATCTCTTACTACGGATAATGGCTGACTTCAGGAGCTTTTTTTTGGCATTTAAATGCTTCTCTGAGGCGAATTTCGTTATCACCTCCCTGGTTACGCTGGTGGCGGCGTCTAGCTGAGTGGCAGAGCTTCCTCAGCTTGGCAATTTCGTCGCTCCACCAGTATACCGGCTTTCGGTTGTTATTGTATCTCGTCCTGAGCATAGTTGCGTCGCATGCTGCAACTAGTTCCTTCTGCACAGCGGATACTAAGTGGGTGGCGTCTTCGCCTGGGGCCTTTGCCGCACTCCAGACGCTCTCAAAGACGTCGGTATCAAAATTCTTTTCACGCCAAATACGTTTTCGAGAAGGATTTCTGCGAGACAGTTCCCTTTCTTGGGAGAACGACACTTCAGCGATTATAGCCATATGGTCGCTATTTGTGTAAATATCTGATACCCTCTACTTAATATGTCTGCTAAGCGTGTCGTTAGCAAACATTAGGTCTACTATAGAACCTTTATTACCCTTTTGAAACGTATTTTTTGTGCCATTGTTTAGAATCGTGAGGTTGGTTTGACTCAAAAATTCTAGAACGAGGCGACCACGGTGATTTGTCATTCTGCTACCCCAAGCAGTAGACCATGCATTAAAATCATCCGCTATTATTATTGGCGATTTGTTTCTGGTCTCTAGAGACAGCTCCATTGTTGCGCTAGGACGAGCATAGCAGCTTACAAAATATATACCTTTCATCTTCGCCCATGTAAAGCCCTTGCAGGCCCATATTGCTGCCTTTCCACTTCTATCTTTACACCAAGTATTCTCCGAACGCAGTCTTTATGGCTCGCTTAGTAAGGCGACATCTATGTTTTCTTCTTGAACTGTTTGTTTTTGCAGATCTTGTGTTGCAGTGACCCAGTTGTAAGCACCTAAAACATCGGGTAATGGGTGAGTATTCTCTAAGACGGCAGATAGACCACCCTATCTTCACCTTGCCCAATTTTAGTGCAACTTTGGCGTCTTGAGCGCGCAGACAAATAAGAGCTATTTGTGTGCCAATTCGGGTTTTCCTCATATTTTTGACGCTTGCATTCTCCAGGTTTTGGAACCTACACTCTGTTTTTAATGCCTCGCAGATTTCTTCCGGTGTTGTAATTTCGTCTAAGTCCTTACACGCTATTGTGACGCCATGAGTTTTGGATGTATCAGCGCCATTTCACCCACCGCTCCCTCTAAAACGGTTTGGAATGATTCGGCTCTCTTGTCCGCTTGATCTTTTAGCTCAATAAGTAAGTAAGTCTCCTTTCCTCGTTTTTCGTATGTATGATACGTTTGATCCCAACTCTTCAAGACCGCTGTCGCTTTTTATCTTCCGGAGAATATCCGCATACGATGCACATTCCTTTTTCGTTATTATGATGGCGTCCGGTTTCGCTCTTATTTTCTTTTGGAACGGCTTTCTATTTTTAACTACATCCACCCATTTTTCGCATACGTTATGTTGACCCGTAATATCTATTACTTTTTTGACCTCACTGGTCATTTGTTGCAGATTTTCAATTGCCTTTTTTGGCCTTTTAGTGGAGGGTAGTTCTCCCGATGCTTCTCGCAGCCGCTTTGGGGTGTTCAGCTCTTTGGGGATATGAGAAAGCTGTGTTGCTTTCTCAACCATAATTTTCTTCACCGGTTTCTCGGCTTTGTTATATAAGCTCATTATCTTCTTCTTTACTGGCGTAGACACCGCTTACGCGATTATAGCCGAGTCAACAACAGCGCGCCAGTCGTTTCTTCTCTTCGCTACGTGGCACCAATTGGATATTCCAAGCGAGGCCAGGTCCTTCTCCACTTGGTCCTTCCAACGGAGTGGAGGTCTTCCTCTTCCTCTGCTTCCCGCGGCGGGTACTGCGTCGAATACTTTCAGAGCTGGAGTATTTTCATCCATCCGGACAACATGACCTAGCCAGCGTAGCCGCTGTCTTTTAATTCGCTGAACTATGTCAATGTCGTCGAAAATCTCGTACAGCTCATCGTTCCATCGAATGCGATATTCGCCGTGGCCAACGCGCAAAGGACCATAAATCTTTCGCAGAACCTTTCTCTTGAAAACTCGCAACGTCGAATCATCCGTTGTTGACATCGTCCAAGCCTCTGCACCATATAGCAGGACGGGAATTATGAGTGACTTATAGAGTTTGGTTTTTGTTTGTCGAGAGAGGACTTTGCTTCTCAATTGCCTACTTAGTTCGAGGTGGCACCTGTTGGCAAGAGTTATCCTGCGTTGGATTTCCAGGCTGACATTGTTGGTGTTGTTTACGCTGGTTCCAAGATAGACGGAATTATCTACAACTTCAAAGTTATGACTGTCAACAGTGACGTGGGTGCCAAGTCGCGAGTGCGACGACTGTTTGTTTGATGATAGGATATATTTCGTCTTGCCCTTGTTCACTACCAGACACATTTCTTTTGTTTCCTTGTCCAGTATGGAGAAAGCAGAACTAACGGCGCGGGTGTTGAGACCGATGATATCAATATCATATATGTATCTAGGCATATGTATGTAAATATGTACACTCAATGCTTCATGCGAAATCTCCGTTGACACGGACAACCAATGGCTAAGCGCATTTTTTGCTCTCATGTCAACGAGCCAATCAGTCGGCACAGCATTGTGTTGTTGGTTGAAAATCTGAGCTGTGCCGAAAAAATAAGCAAACGATCGTCTATTGTCACCGCTTCCCTTGCCGCTCTAACAGCTTCGCCTACAAACTTGTGTAAATATGTAGGAATATATACGTATAAGTCTGCATACATATCGACGAAGATTTTTGCGAGCCATGGAAAAATATTTTAGAATTGACAAATATTATAAATCGACAACAGTATTTTGCCACATTTGTCACTTCTTTCGAGTTGCGGGGTTGACACTTTTCCCTTCTAGCAAAATATCAGAAATTGTTCAATTTATGATTTTTAGCTTTTGCCATCTTCGCGAAAAGACGCTTGTAGGCAAAGGCATGCTCGGGGAGATGACACCATTTGCTTTTATGAATGAAGCGAGTTTGCCAGTTAAAAGTGCGCTGGCGTTCATGAATGAAAAAGTTGTTGTTGTGTGTTTTTCTACAAATTTTGCCATTGATTATGTCGCTGCCATGCCTTTTAACTTGTGACGCTGCTGATGCTACTTTAACGTTTGTTGTTTTTGTAGAACAATATTTGAAATTTTTGCGGATGACATACCTACATACATGTGAACGCATATAAATATGAATGTTGTGTATGGATTGTTTGTGTGGGAATGTCACATATTTACATGTGTACGCATGTAAGCATGTATGCTATTTCAAACGATCGTTGTTTTTGTAAAGCAATGTTTGTAATTTTTGGGGGTGATATATTTGTATGTGAACGCATAGAAGTATGTATGTTGTGTATGCGTTATTTGTGTGCCAATGTCATACGCATGTATTTTACATATTTAAACACTACCAACCCAAATACACTTTCTTACAATGTTAATTATAAAGCCACTCCAAAGTCAACATATAACAATGCTGACGATATAGTCGCATTCATTGCTACAATAAATAAAACAATGAAATAAGTATTTCACTAAATTGTAGTTTGATACTATTTCCTGTCACTTGTAAATGTTATTAACGAAATGTAAACAAAATAAATTTAATTCCATACCAATTCTTGGTATTGTCACAATTGTAAAAACAAATAATGTAAAGTACTTAATAAGCATTTTTTAAACAATGATTTAAGTATTTCACTACATTGTAATTTGATACTATTTCCTGTCACTTGTAAATGTTATTAACGAAATGTAAACAAAATAAAATTAATTTCCATACCAATTCTTGGTATTGATACAATTGTAAAAGCAAATAATGTAAAGTACTTAGTAAGCATTTCTTATGGTAGATTGTAAACTTTCATTTTAAGAAATACTTTTCAATAAAATCAGTCTGTTTCTGCACTCCTTCAGCGTCACTTCGCTGTAATCAAAATAAGACTTTGTCTTTTCAAATTTTTTTAACAAGTTTTCGGCGGTGAATAACAAAATTCGCGCATGTTATTATTGATAAGTGATAATATGATTTGAGTTCGCCAAAGCGAACATAAACACATTTGTATATATGGTCATGTTACATGTGAATATAAGTTTTGAATAATAAAATGTACGTTTAATGCACATTTATCACAATTGTAATATATTTCATTTTTTTAATAATATTATGATAGTTTGTTATATGCATATGTGTGTATGATTTGATATAATCAAAAAATAATTAAAAAATAGGCTTTATTTTCACATTAACAACGGACATTGCTTTGAAAAAGTATATTAATTCAAATGTATTCAATTGCACAAAAAGAATTCACATGATTGCATACAAACTTAGCAGCAATATATAGTTTTGGGCATAATTTTCATTCTACGCTCAGCCAGAGAACTTAAAACTATAGAGAAGGTGCAGGTTCGACAGCGAACATTCGTTAGATTTATAGTAGGGAATTCACCTCACAAGCACAGAATTCGCGCTGTAAAATGTTAGCATTTTTAACAGTTCTCCACATACTCGACTGAGAATGTGATGAAGAGAAATAAATATATGTATTTACGGCATATGATGACATGCATATATGCCAAAGCGAGAATATGAGCAGAGATAAATATATGTAAGCATGCCCACGAAGAATTTCGTTTTGCTTGTTTATATTTATTTCATTTTTAACAGCGAAAAATGTGTACAAAACAAACCTCTCCCACTAGAGAATATAAAGACATTTTTTTATATTCTCTGTCTCACATACCCAAGAATATGAAGAGACATAAATATATGTATGCATGCTCCTTTTGAAACTCCCAACAACAGCATTGTGATATTTTCATGCTTCAATTTTTCAACTTGGGAATCGCAATGTATGCAAATACATTTGTACATATGTATGCTTTTGCGTTTTGCCGTCGGCAATTGAATATTGACATGTAAACATAATAATGATATGATTATAATTTTGTATGAATGCATGCATAGTAATATTTATAGTCAATTTGGACTTGCATATTTAATAATTTTCTTTGATTTTTACATAATATACTATACTAATAAATATTTTTGTATTATATTTCCTACTAATAGAAATTAAATTTATCACAACAATATACATACATATATGTACATACATCATATTATCTTATGTCTCTGCACATGCTCATATCATAATCTTATTATCTGCTCATATGATTGCATGCATGCGCATGTGCGCGTTCAGAAATTCAAATCATGATTTTATCACTTATCAATGTATAATATAATATGTGCGCGTATTGATTTGCATGTTTATACATTCATATATACTTATATGTACATATATTTGTAGACATTGCCGAACAAATAATACACATATGCGTACACATGTAAGTATGTCACCAACAAAAAATTGAAGCATTGTTCTACAAAAACAACAATTGCCTAAATAGCAGAAGCATCACAAGTCAATATGGCAGCCGAATTGGCGAAGCCCAAATGTAGTAAATTTCATTCATAAACGCAGGCGCATATGCCACAAGCGACCTCGCTTCATTCATACGAACAGACGCCGTAACATCTCCCCGAGCATGCCTTTGACTACAAGTGTCTTTTCGCGACGATGGCAAAAGCTAAAAATCATAAACTGAACAACTTTCTGATGCTTCCTCACAGAAAGAAGTGACAAAAGTGGCAACAGACTGTTGTCGATTTACAATATTTGTCAATTCTAAAATAAGTATTTTTCCGTGGCTCGCAAAAATTTGCGTCGATATGTATGCAAGCTCATACATATTCATACATAATTAAGCTACCCGCCTATACGGTAGCTGCTGTTCCAGCAGCAAGGAAAGCGGTAACAATAGGCGATCCATTGTATATTTCTTCATGCATAACCAAACCATAATTAGGACAACGCAATTTACGTGTCAATGGTGGTGCTAATGGTAACCGCTTGAGAAGTCACTACGAGCGCGCGGGTTGGAATCTCGACAGAAATTATTTTTAATTTTTGCCTTTTATTTTATGGCAAAAGCTAAAAATCATAAAATGAACATCTTCTGGTGTTTGTTTGAAGAAAGAAGTGAGAAAAGTGGCAACATATGAGTTGCCGATTTATAATATTTGTGTAAAATATTTTTCCGTGACAAAAATCTGCGTCGATATGTATTCATGCTCATACGTTACATACATACATATTTACGCACGAGTTATGTTTTTTGTCTAACCTGGTTTGAAATCCAGTTATTTATCAAAAAACCATTTTATTTAATTTTATTTAAATCTATATTTATTTATTTATGTTCAAGACGGAAAGACGAAGCGTCAAACCGCTAAAGTAATTCCTTTCTTAATTCAGGCTTAGTTTAACATAACATCATTTTTTATACCCTAGCTTAACATACGATATTAATAAGATTCTAAGTAGAGTGGGTATTATATGTTAAGTACATTAACATTGTGGATCTCTATATATAGATAAATAAATTTAACATAAATAGTAACTATGTAAACTATAAATTTAACATGAATAGTAATATGTAAAGGGATTGAGATCCACATATATGTAACTCGCTTATCCGTTTAAGATTCGAGTCCCTTCGGATCTTTTAAATCATATATTAATATATAAGATAATTTTAAAAATTTATTTTTTCAACAGTTGTACTTAATTCTTACTAAACAATTATAATTAGTTAATACAAATTTTTTGTTGGTTTGCGTATAGTTTTCCATATCTTTAGCATATATATATTGATGCAATTTTATGAATTATTTAATGTGTTTAATTCAATGTTTAACGTATTGAATTCAGAGGTCTTCGAAATTGGGCAACGTCTATTTTATTGGGGTTACTAGAATGATATTTGTAAAATCTTTTAGCTGTTTTATGTCTAATAGCAGCTGGATTTTTTGTATATAAGTTGGGATTAGTTAATTCTAAAGATATATTCTCTCTTTTAAGATTTTCCCTGGTAATAGTCTTTCTTTTCTTTGTTTCAGTTTTCTTTCTGATATGATTAAAATCGATATCTAGGTTATTTAAAAAGTCTATGGGTTTTGCTTTAGTTGTGCTATGTATTGAGTTGTTATAAAAGTGGATAGCTTTTAAAACGAGCTCTTCTGCATCGTTAAGATTACCAGAATTTTTGAGAATTCGTATATGTTCAAGAAGCGTGGAATGCAGACGTTCTATGTCTGAGTTACCAGTGTGAGAATTTGGGGTAGTAAAATGCACCTCAATACTATTCTCTTGGCAATATAATTTTATTAATGCGTTGTTAAATTCATTGTCCATTACTAGTTTATTAGGTTTACCTAAAAATGCAAATCTTTCTTCTAGTTTAACCTATACTGTTATCATATTTTTATCATTCAATTTATGGGCGGTTCCCAATTTTGTAAATTTGTCTAATGTAGTTAGAAAATAGGTTTTTTGAATTTGAAAAATATCGACATGCACAATTTCGTTTGGCTTTTCTGGCGTATACGTGAAAAGGAACCGTTTTCTAATCGGCTTTCTGTCGTATTTATTTTCGATACAAACTCTGCAACTGTTGCAGTATCTATTTATATATTTTAATAACTTTGGGTTGAAATATAAATCTTTCAACTCTTCGAAATTTTCCTGAATGCCTCTATGATTGCCATTTATATGAGTTCCGTTAATAAGGTTCAGTAGCGATTCTTCAGATTCTACATCGCTTGCTAATTTTGTGCATTTTATAAATTTCAGATGATATTATTATTAGAGAAAAGTTCTATTAGCTTTGTTTGAATTTGGTTATATTTATTGTCCGGGAGTTCGGAGTATATTCCTACTGTGCCTTTTGTTAATTCTCTTCTGAATATATCATTTAGGTAATGAGTGTTACCAATATCATTTTCGCAAATGTAAATTATTTTGTATTTTCTAAAAAGTTTTTCAGTTTCTTTTTCTTTATGTTTTAGTATACGTATTTGAGTTTTATACTTGTTAATAATTTTATCAGTTGTGTAGAAATGATTGTTTGCATCTTCTGAAGAGCTGTGGATACTATTTAGTGAATTTTGATACAGCTGAATTCGACTTAAATAGTCAGCCACTTTATTCTCTTTCCCTTTAAGGTATTCTATATCGAATTGAAACTCGTCTAGCATTATTTTCCACCTAATTATTTTCGAATTTGGGTCTTTTATTGAATATATCCACTTTAACGGACGATGATCAGTTTGCACCGTAAATTTTCTGCCTTAAAGATATGGACGAAAATATTTTACTGCCCAAACAATAGCTATCAATTCCTTCTCTATGGTTGAATAATTTTTTTCGTGACCATTGAGTGTTCTTCTAGCGAAACAAACTGGTTTTCCTTCTTGGCTCAGAACGGCTCCAATGGCTATGTTGCTAGCATCTGTAGTCAGGATAAATTTTTTATTGAAATCCGGATAACATAATATAGGCGGATTTATCAAAATTCTTTTTAGTTTTTGAAAAGAATCAACATAAGATTGATCATCCAGATTTATTTTTGTGTCTTTTTTCAGGTATTTTATCATTGGACTTGCCACCAAGGAATAATTTTTTATGAATTTTCGGTAATACCCGGTTAATCCAAGAAAGGATTTTATAGCTTTTACAGTTTTGGGAAGTTTAATATTCTTCATTGTGGCTATTTTGTCTGGGTTAGGCTTTATGCCTTTATTGGTTATAATATGACCTAAAAAGTTTGTTTCTTTTGATAAGAATTTACACTTATCAATTTGTATTTTTAAATTGTAATTATTAAGCCTATTAAAAATTTTTTGTAAACTTTCGATATGTTTGGTTAGAGACGTCGAGAAAACTAAAATGTCATCCATATATAAAATGCAAATGTTGTTTATCAAATCTGCCAACACATGATTCATCATTCGCTGAAATGTTGATGGTGCGTTTTTCAGGCCGAAAGGCATTCTTACGAACTCAAAATGACCTCTGGATGTAGAGAATGGTGTTTTTTCAATATCGTTTTCATCCATTAGTATCTGATGAAAACCCTTTGCAAGGTCTAATGAAGAAAAATATTGAGCTTTACCCAATTTATCAAAAAGTGCCTCAATATTCGGCAGTGGAAATTTGTCGTCTATTGTAATTTCATTCAGTTTTCTAAAATCAATTACTAGACGCCATTTTTGAGTATTTGAGTTAACTGATTTCTTTTTTACAATCCATAATGGAGAATTATATGGAGATTTGCTATGCCTAATTATATTTTGCTTAAGCATGTCGTTTATTTGTGTTTCTATTTCATCTTCTAAGATTTGAGGGTGTCCATAATTTCTGCAATAAATCGGTCTATCAGATTTTGTTATAATTTTATGTTTAATACAATTAGTGGTAGTTAAATTTTGACCTTCAATGTAAAATGTATTTTTATTTCTATGTAGAAAGTTTTGTAATCGTTTACTTTCTTCAGTATTAAGTTCTAAGGGCATTAAATTTTTAAATTCAGTTAATTCGACTTTTTCTAGACAATGAACTTCATCGTAGCTAATTTCGAAATTATTATTAGGAAACCTAATTTCGCTATCATTAACTATCATTGAATTTGTTTGGAAATTAATTATAGCTCCAATGGGACCTAAAATTTTGACACCTATTATACAGTCAAATGCTGTCTCTGTAAAATTTGTAAGTTTAACAGACATGGTTTCATTTTTTGCGTTAAATTCGTTTGGTACGTTAACTATTACTTCTTCATTTATAATGTTATTTCCTATTAAAGTATTTAGCCGAATCGGTTTAGCTAACTTTCTCTTAACACCTATATGTGAAAAGAAAAGATAATTTCCCAATGTGGTGGCAGCTCCGCTATCGATTAAGCACCTTGTCTTAATGTTATTTATTGTTAGTACAAATATTGGTAGCTCGGCTCCGGAGGCTGTAAATGAAAATTTTGTGTTGCATGTTGTTCATCAGCATCCACAAAAGTAGGGAAATGATTAACATTTCTATTCGGATATCTATGATTCATTGCGTTATGCCTAAAATTCCCAGTTTGACTTTGAACGGGTAAGTTCTCATTATAACTTTGAGTAGGTAGTTTATGGTTTTGTAGGCTTCTACGATTACTAGAGTTACGAAAATTTACGTTGCCAAATGCCAAAGTTCCACTCGTGCCATTGTTTACATTTTGAGAATTTTTGCTTTGAAAATTTTGAAATTATTCGCAAATTTTGTATTCATGTTTATTAATTTAACATCTTTTATTAAATTGTTTTCAATATAAAAGGTATATGCTTTATCAATAGTGTTAATATGATTTTGTAATAACAAAGACTTGATATTAATAGGTAAAAAATTTATATATATATCAAAAATCATTTGGTCGTTGTTACTAGGTGTATATAATATATCTGGTTCTAAACTAAATTTATTGTTCATCAGACTTAAAATTTTTCTCAACTTATGATGCAATCCTTCAATATTTTTTGCATCTACATTTAAGGCATCGCTTCTTAAATTAAAAAATGTTCTTTTAACGCCAAATTCTTCTTTTAATTTTCTTAATACATTATTCCAACTAGGACTAACTAAAGTTTGTATTACTTTTAATGCTTTGCCTTGAAGGCGGTTACTGTTTGTAGAGTATCATGATGCTCTGTCGCAGTCAGCTGTAGTATGGTGGAGACATCTTGCAAGTAGTTGCTCAGCGTATATTCATTTTCTCCAGTAAAGGCAGGTAAGCTTCGTGCTTCACGCAGACTCTCCGCTAATGTTAATGCCATGTTGAAATGTTAGTTCTCTTACTCTCTAATCTGATGAGCGCTGTAAGCCGTGATTGGTGGGTTTTTGTGATGTGGACGATCTGGGTGGCGTGATATTACAGTAACCTCAGATGTTAAATTTTTATTTTACTTTCCTTTTAATTTTCGTGAACTTTGTTGAACTTGGATGATCTGGGTGGCGTGATTAAACAGTAACCTCAGATGTTAAATTTTTATTTTACTTTTCCTTTAATTTTCGTGAACTTTGTTGAATTTTGCCGTTGAGAGTTAATATGTGTATTTTGTTTTTTTTTTTTTCGGAACTGTAGGAAATATTTTTTTATTCGTCCACTTAGCGTTTATTAGCGAAGTTGGGGATTTTATTTTGTATGTAATTTTGGTTTAGTACCGTTGTTATTTTTGTAATTTTAATCAAGCAGCGGTGCTAATGTTCTTTTTGTGTAATATATAATCACTTTGCACAACAATGTTTTTATTTTATTTTTTTATTTTTTGATTTCACAGCAGTTTTATTTTAACGTTTCCCAATTTGTTGTAATGAAATTAATATATAAATGTTCGTTTTACACAAAATGAGTTTAGCACTTCTATAGTTTTTATTCTATTTGTTTGATTTTGCCGTATATTTATTTTCACATTTCCTAATCACTTTTTTTTTTAAATTTGTATCGGTTTGTTTTACTAAAAAACTTGTTTCTTCGAAGTTTTAAGGTATGATAACCTTTAATGTAGGAATTAAAAGTTTATACGCTCGAATAGCACAGTGAATTTTTTTTTTTTGGTCCAATTAAAGGATTAATGAGGAATAGTTTATAACGTAGAAATTAAAAGTTTTTGCGATCAGATAGCACAGTTCACGTATTAAATTTTTGATTTTTGTTTTCAATTAAAATTTAATGTGGATAGCACAGTCAACGTCTTAAATTTTTGGTTTTTTTTTTCAATTAAAATTTTTATTTAAATAGTTTATGATGTAGAAATTAAAATCTTTTACGGTTAATGTCCATTAACATGCTTTTTTTTTTTTTGTCACTTATTCACTGTATGTACGAACAGTATATTTAGTAATATAAAAACAAAAGATTTCGTTTGCGAAAAAATTCCTAATCACTGGATGTGGAACTTTTTATCCACATCCCATCCTCGTCGCCAGTTATGTTTTTTGTCTAACCTGGTTTGAAATCCAGTTATTTATCAAAAAACCATTTTATTTAATTTTATTTAAATCTATATTTATTTATTTATGTTCAAGACGGAAAGACGAAGCGTCAAACCGCTAAAGTAATTCCTTTCTTAATTCAGGCTTAGTTTAACATAACACCATTATTTATACCCTAGCTTAACATACGATATTAATAAGATTCTTAGTAGAGTAGGTATTATATGTCAAGTACATTAACATTGTGGATCTCTCTATATAGATAAATAAGTTTAACATAAATAGTAACTATGTAAACTATAAATTTAACATGAATAGTAATATGTAAAGGGATTGAGATCCACATATATGTAACTCACGTTGTAGGCGAAGCTGCTGCAGGGGCAAGGGAAGCGGTGACAATCGGCGGCCATTAATTTATTTTTTTCGGCACAGCCATTGGTTGGCAACGGAGATGCGAAAAGACGCGTGCGACACTTGTTATTATGAATGTATTTATGTACATATGCATGTGGCTCGCATTTGCTTTCGTAAACATAGAAATGCGCCAAAGAAATAATATAAGTATGTATGTATATGCCATAGGAATTCTATTGGTACAAATATGGAAATGATAACGAAATAATGCGAATATATATATTTCATAAAGGTCATTAATTTTTTTGAAGAAATGAAGTTCATTTTACATATCTTCACTTTGTAAAGTAAAATTTAAATTTTTATCATTTTTTGGAAAAAATGGTCTATTTGATACCAAATAATTACGCATATGTTACAATGGTTCATATAATACAATATAAACATGCATATGTCACTCAGAGAATGCTTTTTTACATTCTTTGTGTGACTTTGTATACTTTTCTACAAAGCAATTCTCTTTATTTATTCGCAGTCATTTTACATATATTTCTGCGACTGCACATGCTCAAATCTGCTAAATAGCAGCGAATATGGTGAATTCCCTACTATGATTCTATCAGCTCTGTTAGCCGCGCAATCGAACCATCATACAGATTTCGATTTGCAACTTCTCTATAGTTTTAAGTTCTCTGGCTCAGCTCTGTTCAAGCGAAAATGTTAAAATTTCTCCTGCAGAGCTGACAGTGGTGAAACAATTCCATCTCGACCGAGTTAGCGAAAAATATTTTTACGTTCTTCGCGCCGTGAAGCTTCCCTATTATAAACGTTCTCTGGTACAGAGAAGGCAGAGGACGTCTATCATAGAGAAGGTTCACTACGCGGAGATCGTAAAAATATTTTTGGCTTACTCGGTCGAGATGGTCCAGTTTCACCACAGACAAATTATAAGCGTGTTTCACCACGCAAATAGCAGAATTGAGCATTTTAGAGTGTTAAATGAGAAAAATAATGCTAATTTCAATGCAAAGAAATGTATGCTTACAGATTCGCTTATTTACTAGCACAAACGACTCTGCTTATAATTTATAGATCGGTATACAAATTAATTCCCGCAAAAGGGAATTTTTTTAAAAAAATATATATTTTACATCCGCAAACGCGCGGATTAAATAAAAACGCTTGTGGTTATTGTGGATTGTAAGATACAAATCAAATCTTTATTTCTAAGATACTAGTATTTATACAATTTACTTTTGTTTACTTAAGGTTAGAGCTGAAGTGTAAGCATCAGCTTCATTGAGTCCAGAACAAAGTGTTGAATTACATTTTTAGCTGTGACATCAAATTCCAACGGAATGTTAAGTGGTTTATTTATGATTGTTATTGTTATGCCTTCGTGTGAGGGCGAGCGATATGGATTTTTGGATACAGAACGGAAAAAGCATATCGAATTCTTAAATAATCAGAAAAGTGAATTATGTTTCTAGTTTATGAGGCAGTGTAATTGCAGAGTGCAAAGATTCAATTTTGTTTACAGTTATGCTAAGGTTTCTATGCGGAGGCTATCGTTAACTCCCCCCTTCCTAAAATGAATCGTCCCCGATTCACTATTATTTTGAGTTAATTTAGATATTTGATTTAAAAGAGCATTGTAAGTCATCTCTTGAAATTGCGCATTTTCGATTGGTTTGGGAATTGCGCGAAATTTTTTTAATTTTAGTATTAAGTAAGTTATGAAAATTATTCCCAAGATTAAAATTATATACCAAAAATATGAATTTACTATTATGTTCTTGTTCCGTTCTGCTAAAATATTTATATTGTCTAATTTTAACATTTTATTAGTTGTTTCAAAATATTATAATATTTCAAAATTATTAATGTGGTTATTTTTAAAATAATTCCAAATTTTTAGTTCAATGTTTTCATAAGATTGATTATTTATTATAGTATAATTTTCAAATGTTATTAAATATGTTCCATTTAATGTTTGATTATCTACAATGTTTTTGCCTGAAACTAATATCGCTCCTGATTTAATTTCTTCAATTTGTAAATTTTTTTCTTTTATTTTGTTACATTTTCCTTGTTTTTTATTTAAAATTTCTGACAAACATGTGTTTTTCTTATTTAATTTACAATAGGTTTTTGAAATTTCTGTCTTACAATTTTGAATATTAAAAAACTTATTTTTACAATATATTATGTTCTGGTCAATAATAAGCTTACCATCTAATTGAGCTACGGCTCTTACATCGTAGTACTTACATGTTAGTTGTATTTTAGGATATTTAATATAAATTATAATTATGTTTCCTTTTTGGGCTATTTTAAATTTAGAAATGTCCATTAAATCTGTTATAGTCATAATACCGTGTTGGTAATATGTTATGTTTTTTAATTCATCATAGTGTAAAATTGTTGGATTTAAAATTCCAATTTTACCAAAAGTTATTGTATTTATTAGATTTTGCAGTTCATGAATAACATATTGATTTCGTTTTCTTTTTATTTTCCTGTTGGCGGTATCGCCTTTAATATTATTTACTGTTTCAGTTAATTCTGTTATTATTTTAAAAATTTCTGAATTTGTTGTAAATTGCTTATTGTTATTTATTACCAGTTCGTCCAATTTATTATTAATTTTTACAATGTCATCATGGTCTGGTGTACTAGCTGTCCATTTCCAAAGCGTTCCTAATTCATTTATACCTCTTTTTTGCCGAAAATTGGTTTGTTTTAATTGTTCTATTAAAGTTTTAATTATCAAAATTTCAGATTCAGTTTCCTGTGTAATAATTCCTAGGTTGTCGTGATTTTGTTCGTTAATACTGTACAAGTTTCTATTTTCGTCTGCTATTATATTTTCAAAATAAGATAAATTAGTAATGTGGAATAGGTCCCCGTTCCCGTTCTTCATAAATGGAAACATCTCCATTTTCGATAAGTACGTAGTCTTGTCGAGTATAGTCTATAACATCAGCGGTTGCTGAGCTGATTAGTGCAGTCAAAATTAAAATGATCATATTGGAAACCTATACAATTATGATTTTATATTATCTTTAAGTATAATTCTATCTCTATTGTTTATTATTATGTTATTCCCCAAGTTTTCTTTAACTTGTTGTTTTTTATACCTAGGTTGTAATTTATTTCTCTCTCCTATTATATTTTCATAAATTATTTCTCCAGGGTGAAATGGGAAGCTTGTATTATTGCCTGAATACATTTGAGCAATTTTTTCTTTTACATGTCGCTCATTTAATTCTTCGAAACTATTCTCATCGGTAATATTGAGATTATTTATTTTTAAGATATTAATACCTCCTTTTTTTGGAGTATATTTTTTTATTTTATTGTCGGCATTATCTTCGACTGGCGTCCTAGGATTTTCTTTTCCCAAGTAGTTTAAATTTCGTATTTTCATATTTTTATTTGGTTTTTCACGATTCTTTTTTAATTTTATTTTGCCGGTAAAATCTTCGGCTGGCGTTGTAGAACTTTTTCGTTCCACAATATTTTCTTTATATAATTTGCCGGTATTATCATCGGCTGGCTTTGTAGAACTTTTTTGTTCCACAATAAATTTTTTATTTATTTTGCCGGTATTATCATCGGCTGGCGTTGTAGAACTTTTTCGTTCCACAATAAAATTTTTATTTAATATGCCGGTATTATCATCGGCTGGCTTTGTAGAACTTCTTTGTTCCACAATAAATTTTTTATTTAATTTGCCGGTATTATCATCGGCTGGCGTTGTAGGACCTTTTTGTCCCAAAATAAATTTTTTTAATATAATATTGCCGGTAGTTGCTTCAGCTGGTTTTACGGAATCTTTATGTTCCTCGATTTCTAAGTTTTCTCCTTTTTTATTTTCAAAATAAATGTTCATGCTTCTTTTTTCATTTTCCGAGTTATTTTTTATCCTATAATTAATTTTCCCATTGGACACATCGATAAGTGCCTCAATTCTTTTAAGGAAATTGTATCCCAAAAGGAGATCCGATTCTAATCCTTCTAATTCATAGAAGATTTCTTCGACTCCAAGTAAGGTAATTATGTGATAAAATTTTATTATGGAATAGCCATTCACGGTTTTTATGCGTTTATAAATGGCTAGTTCATTTTTATTATTATAAACCCCAGGCTTAATGTAGCATGAGGTTGCTCCCGTATCAATTAGAGCTTTTAAAGTTTTATTTAATTTTGAGTCATGTAATTTGAGATAGGGGAGTTCGTCCCCTCTTCGCCTAAAAAATGGCTCTCGTTCATATTGTTAATTCGCTGACTTTTTTCTTGCGGGCGAAAGCTATTATTGCTTTCTCTATGCCGCTTTATCCCATGGGCTTCCTGGTTTTGCCCCCTATTGGCCTGAAAGTTTGCATTGGTTTGCAAAGGTTTTAAATTTTGATTATTATTGATATTTCTTTGTTGTTGGTAAAAATTATTATTACTTTGTTGTCCCCTCATATTAAAATCTCGATTATAAAGTCTGGATACAGAAGGATCTATATCCATTGGGGTTGGTTTCGGATAATTATAATGTGTATTGGTATTGTTCCTTTGAGGAAATCTTAGGTTATTGTTTGGGTAAGTTGGCTTCATTCTATTTCTGTCAAACATAAAGTTTTGAGCAAATCGAGCTCTTTGATTATTCGATTCAAGTTCCTGTGCTTTTGCTAAAGCGTCAGGTAAATCTTGTGGGCTTAAAGAGAAAATTATGTCCCGTAATGGTGTGTTTAGCCCTGTAATGAAGATCCTTAAGGCATGTTCTCTGTTTTTGTTGTTTAATTCTTTGGTCAAGTCAGCGTTGTTTCCGTGTGTCATAATGGTTTTATTTATTAATAACGTCAACTTTTTGTTGACGAGATTGTAGTATTCTACAACCGACATTGCACCTTGCCTTAAGATGCTTAATTCTTGTTCAATTATGTGTATTGGACGTTTGTCCGCATATGCAAAGTCTAGACGAGACAGAATTGCATCGAGATTTAGTACTGTTCCGTGATTTGTTAATGCATCATTTGCATCATGCGTTATTTTATTTCTTAGTATTGTGAGTGCGGCAAAGTACTTCCTACTGCCCCTCACGTATAGGCTCATAGCGTTAAGCGCAGCCTCTCTCCAACTAACATATGAATTAATCCTACCAGTAAATTCAGGTACGGATTTAACTACATCTAATGATTCTAGGCAAGCTATATTGTCGTCTATCGTCTGTGTTAAAAAATCAGTTGCACTAGTGGTATTGACTGTTATTTGTGAGCGTAATTGTTCTACTTCCTCACGTAATTCTATGTTGCTGTCAGCAATAAGGCGAGTTATTATGTCTACGGTCAAAGCGTCACCGTTAGCCATTTTGTCTAATTTTCAATTTCTGGTTTTTCTTTTTAATTTTTTTATTTTATCCCTTCTAGGAAGAGATGCTTTTTTATTCTGGAGGGTCTGGAGTTCAGAATCGCAGAATTAAGCTTTGTTATAAACCGGAGGGTCCCCCTTGCGGTGGTGAATCGCGGTTTCAATATATTTTTATTATATGGCTGGTCGAGCCATTAATTATTGTTTTATTAAAAAAAAATCTATTGGTATAAGCTTTTTGAAACTTGGATCATAGCCACACTTTCTGCTTCTAAAGAATCCTTATTATAATAATCTTTTAATATAAGGCGTCTAAGTCTGACATTTTATTTTAATTTAAAAAAAATTTGGTTGAATTAATTTTTTTATAATTCTCTGGAGGGTCCCTTGGGTGGTGAATCGCAGAGAATTTTAATTTGTTATAAGCTGGAGGGTCCCCCTTGCGGTGGTGAATCGCAGCTTTTAATTATTTAATTTATTGGTTGTACAAACCATTAGTTATAGTTTTTGTTTCTTTATTTTCTTAGTTTAGGACATTTCTTAATTTCGTGATCGCCCTTACAAAAATCGCAATATGACAATTTTTTATATTTGATACTCGGGCTATTTCCCATTTCTAATATACAAGAATATTTTAATTTTAACTTACAAATATATTCTGCTGTCTCTTTTAAAATTTCTGCTGATGATGCTGTTGGTGTTACTGCTGTTTCCTTTATGCCTGCTGCTACTACTGTTGACACGTCCGCTGATGTTGTTACCCTTGTTGCTTGGCTGTTATTCTGTTGCACTTTTAAGTCACTCTTTGACAGTTATTTTTTGAGTGGAAGTTTTTCACTTACACTTTTTTTGGTCACTGTTATTTTTCTAATAGATTATTTAAAAAATTTCTTGTTGTTTTTTTTTTCTTTTGCGATTGTCATTTCGTTAAATGTTCTTACTCAAGCAGTTATTTATTATATTGAAAGTTTTTCTTTTACACTTTTTTGGTCACTGTTATTTTTCTTTTATTTCATAATTTTCAATACCGCAACTTTTTATACTTTTTATTTCACAATTTTTAATAACGTGATTTTTTATACTTTTAATTTCACAGTTTTTAAAAACTTGATTTTTTATACTTTTAATTTTACAATTTTTAATAACACAATTTTTTTAATTTCACAATTTTTAATAACGCGATTTTTTATATTTTTATTTTACAATTTTTCACAATTTTTAATAACTCGATTTTTTTCCTTTAATAAATTTAATCTTTATTAGGCACTTTTTGATTCGTGCCCCACGTTGGGCGCCAATTAATTCCCGCAAAAGGGAATTTTTTTAAAAAAATATATATTTTACATCCGCGAACGCGCGGATTAAATAAAAACGCTTGTGGTTATTCTGGATTGTAAGATACAAATCAAATCTTTATTTCTAAGATACTAGTATTTATACAATTTACTTTTGTTTACTTAAGGTTAGAGCTGAAGTGTAAGCATCAGCTTCATTGAGTCCAGAACAAAGTGTTGAATTACATTTTTAGCTGTGACATCAAATTCCAACGGAATGTTAAGTGGTTTATTTATGATTGTTATTGTTATGCCTTCGTGTGAGGGCGAGCGATATGGATTTTTGGATACAGAACGGAAAAAGCATATCGAATTCTTAAATAATCAGAAAAGTGAATTATGTTTCTAGTTTATGAGGCAGTGTAATTGCAGAGTGCAAAGATTCAATTTTGTTTACAGTTATGCTAAGGTTTCTATGCGGAGGCTATCGTTAACTTACATACATAAATATATTTGTTATGAAAACACATCCATAAGTGTGTATTTTAAAATTGACCTAACTACATGTATATTTGCTTTGGTTATTAAAAGTTTAGATATCATCTTAAAAGAGCAAGTGGTATCACATGTGCTCTTATGTATATGATTATGTGTGCGTGTAAACAAATATGACAGATCATACGCATAATGTTTGTAAATTTGTCTACATACAATATATGTATGTAAATATGTACACTGAATGCTTCATGCGAAATCTCCGTTGACACGGACAACCAATGGCAGAGCTCGCGTTTTTTGCTTTCATGTCAACGAGTCAATCTGTCGAAGGACTGACGCGACGTTAAAGCGACATTGTGTTGTTGGTCAAAATCCGAGCTGTGCCGAAAAAATATGCAAACGATCATCTATTATCACTGCTTTTCTTACCGCTCTAACAGCTTCGTCAACAAACTTGCGTAAATATGTATGAATATATATGTACGTATGAGTCTGCATACATATGGACGAAGATTTTTGCGAGCCATGGAAAAATATTTTAGAATTGACAAATATTATAAATCGACAACAGTATGTTGCCACTTTTGTCACTTCTTTCTGTGTTTTGCGAGTTTGCGGGGTTGACACTTTTCCCTTCTAGCAAAATATCAGAAAATGTTCAATTTATGATTTTTAGCTTTTGCCATCGTCGCGAAAAGACGCTTGTGGGCAAAGGCATGCTCGGGGAGATGACACCATTTGCTTTTATGAATGAAGCGAGTTTGCCGGTTGAAAGTGCGCCTGTGTTCATGAATGAAAATGTTGTTGTTGTGTGTTTTTCTACAAATTTCGCCATCGACTATTTGGCTGCCATGCCTATTGGCTTGTGACGCGGCTGATGCTGCTTGAACGTTTGTTGTTTTTGTAGAACAATATTTGAAACTTTTGCGGACGACATACATACCTACATGTGAACGCATATAAGTATGTATGTTGTGTATGGATTATTTGTGTAGGAATGTCACATATTTACATGTGTACGCATATAAGCGTTTTTTTTTTTTTTTTTTTTTTTTTTTTGGTTTCGGAGGGGGAATCTTTCATAGATACTGATACTTAGTTGTATGCAGTATGCACGATTCATACTGCTCGCTAAAGGTGCACCTCATTCGGGACCACGCCTAATAAGTATCTTACTATATTGGACTTGCGGAACAGTACGCCTACGTACTAAACCCTTAACTCCGTCATCTGTAGCTTTATGGAAAGGTCCTGCGGGACTACCGCTAGGCATTACATCACAGGACCAGCTTAGCTTATTGGCTCACGTCATTAGCTCGCTGTTTGCGGCTCTAGCTTCACTGCTTCTTTGGTGTTCGGCTATTCTCAGCTCTTGCAGTATTAGAGCTGTCGTCCTCTCCATGGCATACCATACTCGTCTTTTTTGCAGCATATGTTTCACTATGTTATCAGGTGTTACTCGGCCTGCCACTTCTATTTCCAGGGCTTGGCGCTCTGACGTAAATCTCGGACAGTAGAAAAATATGTGCTCCACATTCTCACTACTGTTACCACAGAAAGAGCAAGTAACGCCATTGTCATGACCATACCTGTGCAGGTACTCTCTGAAACATCCGTGTCCTGTCAGAAACTGCGTCATGTAAAAGTCTGTCTCGCCATGCTTTCGTTCCACCCATTCTTGTACTTTCCCGATTAAGCGGTGCGTTCATCTTCCCTTTGTTGCTGTGTCCCAGCAATTTTGCCACTCCTCCATGCTTTCTTGCCTTTCCACTTTTCGCTCTGCCGTTGTCAGCTTTCTGCCTATACTTTTGCTTTTGTCATAGATCCGCTTCAGTTCTCGAGCCATTATATCTGGCGGCATTATCCCAGATATAATACTAGCGGCTTCATGAGATACCGTGCGGAATGCGCTAATAGTTCTGATTGCGCCTAGCCGAAACACTGATTGTGCCATTCTTGCATAGGTTTTTTGCATAAGCGCTGGTCCCCATACAGGTGCGGCGTACATTACAATTGACCGGCTAACCTTGGCCAAAAGTGCTCTGCTACTTTGTTTTGGACCTCCTATGTTGGCCATAATTCTGGTTAGGGCCGCATTTACTCGGGCAGCTTTTTCGCAGACTTTCTCAATGTGAGTTTTGTAGCTCAGTCTCGCGTCAATCATTACACCAAGGTACTTTAGTGCTGATTGTGTTGTAATGCTGTGTCCGTCAATGTTAAGGGTGGTATTCTCTAGTTTTTTTCTGCTCGTAATAAGCACTGCTTCCGTTTTTTGTTCCGCGAGTTGGAGTTTTGAACTGTTTAGCCAGAGTTTTATTTTTGATACCGTCTCACTACATATCCTCTGAATTTGGTGGAGTTCTTTGGCCACTATGGTTACCGCTATATCATCGGCGTATCCGATAATATGTACTTCCTTAGGCAGCGGGAGGCGTAGTATTCCATCATACAGGACATTCCATAAGAGTGGACCCAGTACGGAGCCTTGTGGCACACCACCAGTTACCATATACTCTTTTGGACCTTCGTCTGTGTCGTAGAGCAGTAGCCTATCGGACAGATAGCTCTGTATGATCCTCAACAAGTAAGTTGGTATTTTTTTCGCCTGTAACGCACGCAGTATGTGGGGCCAATACGCCGAATTAAATGCGTTTTTCACATCGAGCGTTACGACCGCACAGTATTGTTTATTGCCGTACATCCATCTTTCTCCTTCTATGGCCTTTTCCGCAATACCTGTGAGCTTCTTAATTGCGTCAACAGTTGAGCGTTTTTTGCGAAAGCCGTATTGGTTATCTGATAGGCTGCAGGCCTCCCCTTCCAGGTAACTTTCTAGTCGGACACAAATAATCCACTCCAGCATTTTTCCCATTGTGTCGATCATGCAGAGTGGGCGGTAAGAGCTCGGTTCCCCTGCTGGTTTATTTGCTTTCTGCAGTAGCACTAGACGTTGCCTTTTCCATATCTTGGGGAACATTCCGTCACGTAGGCATCGTGTAAATAGCTCCACGAATGGTTTTGGTTTATGTTTCGCTGCGAGTTTTAAGACCTTGTTCGGGATTCCATCCAGGCCTGGTGCTTTGGAGTTGCCGAACCGTTCTGCCGATTGTAGCACTTCGAGCACATTTACTGGTGCTGCATCTGTGGGCTCTGCTTTTTCGAGAGATAAGCTTCCACCTTCTTGGCTTTGCTTAGGAAATAGCGTCTCTACCACATTTCTTAGCAAAGAGGGACAGGTCGGTGCTTGCCCCTTGCCTCCTCCTATCCTTCCCATCACTATCTTGTACGCCTCTCCCCATGGGTTTTCATCTACTTTTTCGCATAACACCTTGAAGCAAGAAGTTTTGCTTGCCTTTATCGCTTTCTTGAGGGCCCTGCGCTTTTCTTTGAAAATTTCTCTCATCCTCGTACCATTTTCGCTGCCTATGCAGCGTTGAGATAGGCGCCTCGCTTTGTGGCACTCGCTTCTCAACAAAGCAATTTCACTGTTCCACCAGTATACCGGCTTTCTATGGGCTGTTTGCTTCCTTCTGGACATAGCCGCATCACAGGCCTTGGATATGTGTTCCACTAGCAGTTTGGCCTGGAGTTCTACGTCAGTATCTTCCTTTAGGGTATCGTCCAGCATAAATTGGAAAAGTTCCTCGTCCAGTGTTTCGATCCTCCATTCTTTGGACTGCACTCTTTGGCGACAAGTGGTACTGCGTAGCCCTTGTGTGGGTTTACTAATATTTATTAATATAGCCTGGTGGTCACCCCCGAAGGGGCTGGTTACTGATACACATCGTGGCTGACACTTCGGAAGAGCATGCTCACATCACCCTTTTCACACCATCAGTGGGAAACAGCTGATGGTGCTTCGTGGGACTCCCAGTGCGCCCCGGTATGGACCGGTCATGTTCGCAGCCGCACCTAACATGGTGTACAGACGCTGACCAGGAAGCCGCTCATTGTGAGTCCGTCGCGCCTGGGTTTGGATTGGTCACTTATATTAGAGAGGCGGTAACTATTCGCCTCTGTCACAGGAGTTTCATCGGCTTGGCTGGCTTTTATACCGCATCCTCCACTCCTGCCGCTCATCGTCGGGGATTGCTTATTCGTTGTAACTTATTTCGGAACTAACCTGCTACTACAGGCCGTCCGGCTATCCGCGACCTGCCGACCCCCCCGGTAGCTTAGAGCTCAGCTGGGATACCCGATCCCGTAGGATCCAAGACCTACCAACGGGCATATAAGCGTGTATGATGCTACATGACATATTTGCATGTGAACGCATATATTTATGTATGTATATATGAGCAGCGCGCTCATGTTATTATTGATAAGTGATAATATGATTTGAATTCGCGAAAGCGAACATAAACACATATGTTTGTTTGTATATATGGTCATGATACGTGTGAATATAAGTTTTGAATGATAAAATATACGATTAATGTATGTACGTTTATCACTATTGTAATATATTTAATTTTTTTAATATAATATTATGATAGTTTGTTATATACATATGTATGTATGTTTTGAAGTATACACATACATATGTACGTAAGTATGATTTGATATATTCAAAAAATAATTATAAAATAGGCTTTATTTTCACATTAACAACGGATATTGCTTTGAAAAAGTAATTTAATTCAAATGTATTCAAAGAGCTGAGCGTGAAATAAAAATTATACTCAAAACTATACATACTTACATATGTATATTGCTCTAACAGACATATGTAGATATGTATGTATGTTCGCTCTTTTGCTTATATTTTTATACGTTTATATGCAAACATGTGTGTTCGTATGAATTCTTTTTGTGCTTATTAATGAATACATGTGCAATTGACAAATATACATATATGTACTTATTTTTGTATATAAATACATATGTACATATGTATATGACCTGTCAAACCCATATAAAATGTATATTTAGGTAGTAATACTTGTAAAGATTTTATGGAATGCAACATAAAATAGGTCAATTTTAAAATACACACTTATGTATGTGTTTTCATAACAAATATATGTATGTATGTATACCGATCTAGGTGCAAAGACGCCGAGGGTATACCCGTTCCTGTCTATTTCGGCCCGCCCCCCTGCACACGATGCGCTGGTAAAACTAAACAGAAGACAATGAATAATTTTTCGAGAAATAATACAAATAATACAACCAACGCTACGAGCAGGAGTGATAACAGTAGCAACATCTATGCCGCTCTGATGGGTAGCGGACATAAAGTTAAAAATAATGGAGTTAGCAGGGAGCTAGATATAAGCTCCTCTCAGGGAACACCAAGCACGGATATAGATCCCTTTAAACGCGCACCGAGGCTAGGTAGATCGCCCACAAACGCGCTGTGTGTTGAAAAGCCGGCGAGGGCAAGATCGTCACCACCAGCCTTTCAAGATAGCACACCACAGGCTAAGCAAACACTCTCATGTGTAGACTACATGAGAGAACTAGGAGAAGAGATCAAGAAGTTAACGGAAATGATGGGTCCACCACAGCGGACCATCAACAATAACATAAGGGACCTCCTTAGTAACATAGGAGTACTTTATGGAAAAGCCCAGAGTGAGCACACAAAATTGAAAGAAAGGAGAAACTTTTTGAATATGCCCCCGACCACGGAGGTAACACCAAAAAGACCCCGTGATGAAAAGCAGGCCAAAAGACGGACTCCACCGAAGAGAAACAAACCCACTCATGCAGAGGAGTCAAGGCAACCTAAAGAGGGGAAAACAGATAAGCCTTCCGTAGGTGCTCCAAAGGATGACTGGATCGAGGTTAAACGGAAGAAGAGGACGACATATAAGCATCCGCGACGTCCTGATGCCATCATAATTGCGCGAACAGGGGATATGACCTACAGCGACATTCTCAGGGCAGTTAAGAAAGAAGATGCTCTCCAGAAGCTGGGTGAAAATGTAACCCGAATTAGAAAGACGGCCAAAGGCGAAATGCTGCTAGAGTTAAAAGAGCAAAAGGAAAATACAAGCGACTTCACAAACGAGATAGGTAAAGTTCTGGGAAACCAGGAAAAAATTAAAGCACTTACACACGAAACAACGATAGAGATTCGAGACCTAGATGAAATAACCTCTGAAGACGACATCTGCAGTGCTATACGTGCACAAATAAAGGAGCTAGACAACATTGATAACGCATCAGTAAAAAGCATCAGAGCGGCATATGCGGGCACGCAAACAGCCGTGCTAAGCCTCCCTGCTCACCAGGCGAGATTCCTACTTGACGCGAGGAAAATTAAAATAGGATGGGTTGTTTGCCGGATTAGGGAGAGACCGACCCTTAAGAAGTGCTATAGGTGCTTGGAATACGGACACCAAGCGAAAAGTTGTAGCAACCCAGCTGACAGAAGCCAGTGCTGCCTTAAATGTGGAGAAAAGGGGCACTTTGCGAAGGCATGCGATAAAAAACCATCCTGCGACGCGTGTAAAAAAAATGGTCGAGAGAGCACAGACCACCAAATTGGAAGCAAAAAATGTCATATGTACATTGAAGCGTGCAAAAAAGCGAAAACATGAGAGTCTTGCAACTTAACCTCAACCACTGCGAAGCAGCGCAAGAGTTACTTACGCAAACGGTGATTGAGCAAAAAGTGGACATAGCAATACTAAGCGAGCAGTACAGAAATCTGGGTACTGAAAATTGGAGCTCCGACCAAACAAAAAAAGCTGCCGTGTGGGCCTGCGGGTGCAAGCCATTCCAAAGCAAGCCACTATCAGGTCAAGCCTACTACACACGTGCAAAAATCTGTGGCATAAACTTTTACAGCTGCTACATACCACCGAGCGTCCAACAAAACGAATACGAAAGAATTCTAGATAATCTAGTACGAGACATCGCAAATACAACAACGAACATTGTGGCAGGAGACTTCAATGCGTGGGCAATAGAATGGGGCAGCACCCACACAAATAGGAGAGGAGATGTGCTCCTAAAGGCGTTCTCAACACTTGACATCGTGCTTTTAAATACAGGCAACAAGAACACATTCGAAAAGAACGGACGCGGTTCCATAATTGACATAAACTTTGCCAGTAGCTCCTTGGTGCGGAAGATTAACTGGCAGGTAAGCGACATATACACGCACAGTGACCACCTGGCCCTCTTGATAGAAATAGACAACCCCACGCCGGCAAAAGAATTCTTTCCATCAAGGAAAGCCCAATCCAGAGGCTGGAAAGTCGACACGCTTGATGAAGACGTATTCAAGCTGATATTAGATAGCAACCCGAACAACGCTGCTGCGGAAACGGAACAACAGGCGGAAGACTTAATACGACACATCAGCAAGGCATGTGACGCCGCTATGTGCAGGAAAAGGCAAGGCACGCACAGAAAATCTGTTTACTGGTGGAATGACGAAATTGAAGTCCTACGAAGCGAATGTCACAAAGCAAGGCGTCTATGTCAAAGAAGGCGACAATCGACGAATTACTCAGTGCTACAGGAATGCTTTAAGAGGAAGCGAAATGACCTCAAAAAAGCTATCAAAGGAAGAAAGGCCTCCTGCTTCAAAGAGCTGTGCAATAAACTTGACGAAAATCCATGGAGCGATGCCTACAGGATAGTGATGACAAAAGTCCGGGGCCACAAAGGCCAAGCCCCAACCTGTCCCAAACTACTAAAGACTGTAGTAGAAACCCTCTTTCCCGCGCAACCGGCAGAGGAATATCGTTTAGAAGAAAATGGAACGGTACCTACACCAATCACTGACAAAGAGGTTTTAGAGGCAGCAGAAAGGTTCGCCAATAACAAGGCATCAGGGCTGGACGGCATACCTAACAAGGCCCTAAAGATAGCTATTAAACACAAGACTGACCCGTTCACAAGGCTGTTCGCAAAGTGCCTGCGAGAGGGCTTATTTCCAAAAATTTGGAAAATACAACGTCTGGTGCTAATACAAAAACCAAACAAACCGCCTGGAGAACCAAACTCGTACCGACCACTGTGCATGCTAGACACAGTGGGGAAAATACTAGAACGTATAATAAGCGTACGACTGGAGCAACATCTCGAAAAAGAGCAACCGGGACTGGCCGATAATCAATATGGATTTCGCAGACACAGGTCAACAATTGACGCGATTAAAAAACTTACGGACGTCGCGAGTAAAGCTATAGAAGGAACCAGATGGATGTATGGCTCCAAAGAGTATTGTGCGGTAGTCACATTCGATGTTAAGAATGCCTTTAATTCAGCCTACTGGCCGCATATAATAAGAGCTCTTCAGCTAAAGAAAGCACCACCCTATCTGTTGAAGATCATCTCCAACTACCTGTCGGACAGGGTCCTCATATACGACACAGACGAAGGACCACAACGCTATAGGGTGACGGGCGGGGTCCCACAAGGCTCAGTCCTAGGCCCACTTCTGTGGAATATTTTATATGATGGAGTGCTGCGCCTCCCATTACCCAAGCAGGTGCAAATAATCGGATACGCGGATGACATCGCGGTGACTGTGGTAGCGAAGGAAATTCACGAAATAGAGCGTCTGTGCAATCATGCAGCGGAAAAAATCAAAGAATGGCTTATGATAACAAAGCTTCAACTAGCTGGCCAAAAGACGGAAGCAGTACTAATCACAAGCAGGAAGAAACTAGAGGTAGCCACTCGCAATATTGACGGATATAACATTACCACACAGCAATCCTTGAGATATCTTGGAGTAATGATAGACTCGAGGCTAAGATACAAGACGCATATAGACAAAGCCTGTGAAAAAGCACCTAGGGTGACGGCGGCGCTAACGAGGATAATGGCTAACATTGGTGGACCAAGTCAGAATAGACGAGTCCTCCTAGCCAAAGTGAGTCAGTCTATACTTATGTATGCTGCACCCATATGGGGGATAGCACTGCAGCAGAAAACATACGCAGAAAAGGCGAAATTAATAGTACGACTGAATGCAATCAGAGTTGCATGTGCCTACCGCACTGTATCACATCAGGCGGCTGGAGTCATATCAGGCCTCATGCCACCAGACATAATGGCCATGGAAATAAAGCGGGTATTCGACAAAACGAAAAGCACTGGCGATCGCTTAACGAACGAAGAGCGGAAACAGGAAAGACAAAGGAGCCTAAACGAATGGCAGAAACGATGGGACGAAGCAACTACGGGGAGATGGACGCACAGGCTTATTAGAAGCATACAACCATGGATAGAACGGAAACAGGGGGAAACTGATTTTTACCTCACCCAGTTTTTAACAGGTCATGGATGCTATAGAGATTACCTATACAAATACGGACATGACGACGAAACAAATTGCTCCTTCTGCAGCAACAGCAATGAAAATGCACTTCATATCTTCTTTTTCTGCCCAAAATACGAAAAGGAAAGACTAGAAATAGAGAGTGTGATAAACGATCGCGTGACCCCGGAGAATATAGTGGCTTACATGATCGAATCGAAGGTGGTCTGGAACAAAATGAGAGCGTGGGCAGCTATAGCTATGCAAGAGTTAAGAAAGAAAGAGTGGCAACGCAGCGACAACAGAAGGATGAATCGGAATTAAAGCGAAAATGTGTGAATGAAGAGCCGATTGGCTAAGCTTGGTCCCACGATGTAATGCTTAACGGCAGTTCCGTGGGCCAAATACAAGCAAAGACGACGGAGTTCAGGGTTTAGTACGTAGGCGTATTGTGTCGCAAGTCCAGCTTGGACGTGCGGCCAATACGAATCGTGCATATCGTCCGGAAAAATGACGATATCTTTGAAGATTCCCCCTCCGAAAACAAAAAAAAAAAAAAAAAAAAAAAAATGTATACCGATCTATAAATTATAAGCAGAGTCGTTTGTGCTAGTAAATAAGCGAATCTGTAAGCATACATTTCTTTGCATTGAAATTAGCATTATTTTTCTCATTTAACACTTAAAATGTTCAATTCTGCTATTTGCGTGGTGAAACACGCTTATAATTTGTCTGTGGTGAAACTGGACCATCTCGACCGAGTTAGCCAAAAATATTTTTACGATCTCCGCGTCGTGAACCTTCTCTATGATAGACGTTCTCTGGAGAAGGTGCAAATTGAATCTGTATGATGGTTCGATTCGGCGGCTAACAGAGCTGATAGAATCAAAGTAGGAATTCACCATTCTCGCTGCTATCTAGCAGAATTGAGCACGTGTAGTGGCAGAAATATATATAAATTCATGCGAAATAAAGTTCTCTTTATTTAGGTAAAATATACAAAGCCACACAGAGAATGTAAAAAAGCATTCGCTGAGTGACATATGCAAATTAATTCCCGTAACGAGGGAATTTATAAAAAAATATATTTTTATATCCGCGAACGCGCGGATTAAAGAAACGCTTGTAGTTCGCGTGGATTGCCAGATACAAATCTATCTTTATTTTTAAAATACTAGTATTTATACAATTTTGTTTTATTGACTTAAGGTTAAAGCTGAAGTTACATTTTTAGCTATGACAGCAATTTCCAGCAGAACGTTAAGCGTTCTGTTTTCTTTACAAATGTTATTGTTATGCCTTCTTGTGAGGGCGAGCGATATTGCTTTGATAAAAATGGTTATTGGAATCAGGACGGAAAAAGCATATTGAATTCTTAAATCATCAAAAACGTTAATAGTGTAATTGCAGAGTGCAAAGATACAATTTTGTTTACAGTTATGGTAAGGTTTCTATGCGGAGGCTATCGTTAACTCCCCCTTCCTAAGATGAATCGTCCCCGATTCACTATTATTTTGAGTTAATTTATGTATTTGATTTAAAAGAGCATTATATGTGACTTCTTGCAATTGCACATTTTCTATTGGTTTGGGAATTTCGCGAGATTTTTTTAATTTTAATATTATGTAAGATAAGAAAAGTATTCCCAAGATTAAAATCATGTACCAAAAATATGAATGGACTGTGATATGCTTATTCCGTTCTGCTAAAATGTTTATATTATCTAATTTCAACAGTTTATTAGTTGTTTCAATATATTCTAAAATTTCAAAATTATTGATATGGTTATTTTTCAGATAATTCCAGATTTTTGTTTCTATATTTTCATAAGTTTGATTATTAATTACTGTATTATTTTCAAATGTAATTAAATATGTTCCAGTTAGTGTTTGATTGTTTACAATATTTTTTCCTGAAATTAATATTGCTCCTGGTTTTATTTCTTCAATTTTCAAGTTTTTCTCTTTTAGTTTTTTACATTTTCCTTGTTTTTTATTTAATATTTCTGACAAACATGTACTTTCTTTATTTAATTTGCAATATGTTTTTGTAATTTCAGTTTTACAATTTTGTATATTAAAAAATTATTATTACAATATGTTATGTTTTGATCAATTATAAGCTTACCATCTAATTGAGCTATGGCTCTTACATCGTAGTACTTACATGTTAGTTCTATTTTAGGATATTTAATATAAATTATTATTATGTTTTCTTTTTGGGCTATTTTAAATTAGAGATGTCCATTAAATCTGTTATAGTCATAATACCGTGTTGGTAATATGTTATGTTTTTCAATTCATCATAATGTAAAATTGTTGGATTTAAAATCCCAATTTTACCAAAAGTTATTGTATTTATTAAATTTTGCAGTTCATGTGTAATATATTGGTTTCGTTTTTCTTATTATTTTCCTGTTTATGGTATCGCCTTTAATATTATTTATTGTTTCAGTTAATTCTGTTATTATTTTAAAAATTTCTGAATTGGTTGTAAATTGCTTATTATTATTTATTATCAGTTCGTCCAATTTATTATTAATTTTTACAATGTCGTCATGGTCTGGTGTACCAGCTATCCATTTCCAAAGAGTTCCTAATTCATTTATACCCCTTTTTTGCCGAAAATTAGTTTGTTTTAATTGTTCTAATAAAGTTTTTATTATCAAAATTTCAGATTCTGTTTCCTGTGTAATAACTCCTAAGCTATCGTGATTTTGTTCATTAATACTGTAAAAATTTCTATTTTCGTCTGCTATTATATTTTCAAATAAGATAAATTAGTAATGTGGAATAGGTCCCCGTATTCTTCATAAATGGAAACATCTCCATTTTCGATAAGTACGTAGTCTTGTCGAGTATAGTCTATAACATCAGCGGTTGCTGAGCTGATTAGTGCAGTCAAAATTAAAATGATCATATTGGAAACCTATAAAATTATGATTTTATATTATCTTTATGAATAATTCTGTTTCTATTATTAATTATTATGTTATTCCCAAGTTTTCTTTAACTTGTTGTTTCTTATACCTAGGTTGTAATTTATTTCTCTCTCCTATTATTTTTTCATAATAATTTGTCCAGGATGATATTGCTTATCTGTTCTAACGGGTGATTTTTTTGAGGTTAGGATTTTCATGCAGTAGTATTTGACAGATCACGTGGGATGTCAGACATGGTGTCAAAGAGAAAGATGCTCAGTATGCTTTGACATTTCATCATGAATAGACTTACTAACGAGCAACGCTTGCAAATCATTGAATTTTATTACCAAAATCAGTGTTCGGTTCGAAATGTGTTTCGCGTCCGTGTCCGATGAGCGATGAGGCTCTTTTCTGGTTGAATGGCTACGTAAATAAGCAAAATTGCCGCATTTGGGGTGAAGAGCAACCAGAAGCCGTTCAAGAACTGCCCATGCATCCCGAAAAATGCACTGTTTGGTGTGGTTTGTACGCTGGTGGAATCATTGGACCGTATTTTTTCAAAGATGCTGTTGGACGCAACGTTACGGTGAATGGCGATCGCTATCGTTCGATGCTAACAAACTTTTTGTTCCCAAAAAATGGAAGAACTGAACTTGGTTGACATGTGGTTTCAACAAGATGGCGCTACATGCCACACAGCTCGCGATTCTATGGCCATTTTGAGGGAAAACTTCGGACAACAATTCATCTCAAGAAATGGACCCGTAAGTTGGCCACCAAGATCAGCGATTTAACGCCTTTAGACTATTTTTTGTGGGGCTACGTCAAGTCTAAAGTCTACAGAAATAAGCCAGCAACTATTCCAGCTTTGGAAGACAACATTTCCGAAGAAATTCGGGCTATTCCGGCCGAAATGCTCGAAAAAGTTGCCCAAAATTGGACTTTCCGAATGGACCACCTAAGACGCAGCCGCGGTCAACATTTAAATGAAATTATCTTCAAAAAGTAAATGTCATGAACCAATCTAACGTTTCAAATAAAGAACCGATGAGATTTGAAAATTTTATGCGTTTTTTTTTTTTAAAAAAGTTATCAAGCTCTTAAAAAATCACCCGTTATGTTTATTATGAAATTTTAGCATTTTCTCCTGTGCTTGCTTTAAAGTGGTTAGTAAGTTTTCATGGTTTACCCTATTATAAAGTACTTCATTTGGTTTAAAATTCGTTACTGAATGAATTGTTGTATTGTATTGTTGCGCTGCTCTAAGTACTGTTTCTAAATTACTGACAATATTGTCAAGATGTTATACATCTGGCTATTTCGATTATCGTTGAATGAACTCTTTCAACTTGTCCATTAGTTGTGCTATGACGTGGATCACAAAAGTAAATTTCAATATTTAACCTTTGCATTAAGGATTTAAATGTTGGTGTGGTAAAGCTTGGTTCATTATCTAAAGTAATTTGTTTTACATCTGTGAAGGTTTGAAGTAATTCTAAAACCTTTTCTTCGATATTTGACTTGTCTTCTATATGTTTTAATATTAAAAATTTTGAATAAGCGTCTACACATGTGATAAATTTTAGTTTCTGTGCGTAAAAAATGTCTAAATGGAGCTGCTCTCCTTCTTTCTCTGGAATTGGGGCTTTACCTATTGGTATTTTCTTAGGATGGCGATCATATTTATTTTTATTGCATATTATACAATTTCGAATGTATTCTTTCATTCTTTTCCTCATTTCGGGCCAATAATACAATTTCTCTATTTGTTTAAGATTTTCATTATAGCTTCGATGAGCTCTATTATGGGTTTGTTCTATTAATTCGGACTGATCCTCTCTATTAATAATATCCATTGGAAAAAGTTTGGTAAATACAAATTTGTTTTGAAAAGTTTGTTTCAGAGCTTCTTGGATTTCGTGCAAGTCTTCAATAGTGCAGTGAATCGCTGTCACTAACTTTGGTTGAATATATTCTTTCAAAATAGTCATTAAATTTTCTACTGTGTCATACTCTATTAAATGCCTTTTATTCCCAAAGGTTTCGATTACCTCATGAATCGTGAACCTATTTTTACTTAGTATAATTTGCTGTTTAAACTGATTTAATGGTTTTTTTGTTTCTTGTATTTGAACGCTTTCGCTACTTTGTGCCGAGTGCTCTGAATCTTCCGATTCGTTTGATAAATGATTTAACTGAAGACGGGAAAGTGCGTCTGCTACTATATTGGTTTTACCGGGTTGGTACACAAATTTAGGAGAGAATTCTTCTATAATTGCGTGCCATCTTTTCATTTTTGGATTCGGGTTACGGGGTGATAAAGCAAATGTTAATGGTTGATGATCAGTATGTATTTCCAAATTGGTTACACCGTAGAGATAATTTCGTAGATTTTTTAGTGCCCAAACAATGGCATAAAGCTCCTTCTCATTAGTTGCGTAATTTCTTTCAGTTTTATTAAGAGTTTTTGAAATGAAAGTAATTGGTTTACCTCCTTGTGATAGTACCGCACCCATTGCAAAGTTAGATGCATCGGTAGTTAATACAAATATTTTTGAGTAATCGGGTTGTGTTAATTCCATTTCTGAAGCCAAATGATTCTTTAATTTATTTAATGCAGATATTCCTTCCTCATTTAGAGTTATTTCAAATTTTTTTGATTTATTTTTTGAAATCCTACCATTTTCTCCTGATAGGTATTTTGTCAGAGGTTTAGCTATCGCTGCATAGTCTTTAACAAATTTACGATAATATCCTGCAAGCCCTAAGAAACCTCTTAATTCGCGCAAACTTCTTGGTATTGGATAATTTAATATTAATTTTATTTTATTTGGGTCAGTTTTGATAACATTCTGAGCTACCACATAACCTAAAAACTCTATTTCTTTCTCGAAAAATTTTGATTTTTCTAATGAAATTTTCATATTAGCTTCTTTTAAAATTTGCGTAATTGTTTCCAAATCCTTTAAGTGTTGAGTTACATTTTCCGAAAAAACAATTATATCATCCATATAAACGTGACAAATTTTTCCAATATGTTCTCGCAATATGTCATCCATTGCCCTCTGAAAAATTCTAGGAGCATTTTTTAAACCAAAAGGCATCCTCAAAAATTCATATTTCCCATTATTAACGGAAAAAGCTGTTTTCTCAATATCATTCTTTGACATTATAATTTGATGAAATCCTGATTCTAGATCGATGCTTGAAAAATATTCTGCCTTGCCTAAATTAGACAATATTACGTTAGTATCTGGAATAGGGTAACGATCGGAAATTGTATGTTCGTTTAGCTTTTTGTAATCAATTACCATTCTAAGTTTTGGTGTTCCATTCTCATTTGTACCTTTTTTTGGTACCACCCAAATAGGTGAATTATACGGACTTTTACTCGGTCTTATGATATTTTCATTAATCAATTTTTTTATTTCTTCATTAATAAACGAATTTACAGATAAGGGATATGGATATTGTCTGCTCCATATCGGATCCTCACT
Organism: Bactrocera correcta; assembly: GCA_027475135.1. Taxonomy (NCBI): domain Eukaryota; kingdom Metazoa; phylum Arthropoda; class Insecta; order Diptera; family Tephritidae; genus Bactrocera; species Bactrocera correcta. The sequence continues at coordinate 54,152,889 of CM050322.1, forward strand.
TTTCATTCTTATTTCTGCTTTTACTTTTGTCATGAATGGAAAGTTTGTATTGATGCTTGAATGCATTTGAGCAATTTTTTCTTTTATATGTGTTTTAAGATCCTGCAATTCTTCATCCTGATTTTCATTGTTTGAACTTTCGGAATTCTTTACCGAATAATAACTATCATTATCACCATTCGTTTCTGAGCCGCTTTCACCCAATATTGAATAGTTATCGTTCATGTTGCCGGTAAATTCATCGGCTGGCGTTGTAGAACTTTTTCGTTCCAAAATATATTTTTTATTTAATATGCCGGTATTATCATCGGCTGGCGTTGTAGAACTTTTTTGTTCCACAATATATTTTTTATTTAATATGCCGGTATTATCATCGGCTGGCGTTGTAGAACTTCTTTGTTCCACAATAAATTTTTTTAATATAATATTGCCGGTAGTTACTTCGGCTGGTTTTACGGAATCTTTATGTTCCTTAATTTTTTTATTTATACCGATATTTACCTCGGTTAAATGTGCAGAATCTTTTTGTTCCTCGATTTCTAAGTTTTCTCCTTTTTTATTTTCGAAATAAATGTTCATACTGTTTGCTTCATTTTTATTATGATTTTTTTCCATATAATTTATTTTCCTATTGGGCACGTCGATAAGTGCCTCAATTTTTTTAAGGAAATTATATCCTAATAGGAGATCCGATTCTATACCTTCTATTTCGTAGAAAATTTCCTCGACCCCAAATATGGTTATTATATGGTAATGCTTTATTATGGAATAGCCGTTCACGGTTTTTATCCGTTTATAAATGGCTAGTTCCTTTTTGTTATTATAAACCTCAGGCTTAATGTAGCAAGAGGTTGCTCCTGTATCGATTAGAGCCTTTAAACTTTTCTTTATTTTTGAGTCGTAGAGCTTTAGATAGGGGAGTTCATCCCCTCTTTGTCTAAAAAATGACTTTCATTCATGTTGTTTATCTTCTGGGTTTTCTCCTGTGGGCGAAAGCTATAATTGCTTTCCCTTGGTCGTTTTATTCCTTGGATGTTTCTATTTGGAATATACCTATTTGGTTGGTCCATATTGGCTTGATGGCTTGTAGTGGCCAATGGTTTTCCAAAATTTTGGTATTTATGGCTATTGTTTAGTTGGGGCTTTGGGTAATTTTCCCTTCGGTATGATCTAGACATAGATGGATCTATGTCCATTGGTTCTGGTTTTGGCATGTTGCTCCTCTGATGAAATCGTAAATTATTACTTGGATAAAACTGTTTAACTCTTGTCCTATCATTTGCAAAATTTTGTGCAAATCGAGCTCTCTGATTATTGGACTCTAATTCCTGAGCTTTGGCCAATGCGTCGGGCAAATCTTCCGGACAGAGGGAAAATATAATATCTCTTAATGGAGCGTTAAGCCCAGTTATAAATATTCTAAGAGCCTGGTCTCTATTCTTTTTATTCAATTCTTTTGTTATTGGTGCGGCCCCTCCATAAGTCATAATGGTTTTATTAATCATCAACGTTAGTTTTTTGTTAACTAAATTATAATATTCAATGACCGTCATTGAGCCTTGTCGTAGAACACTCATTTCTTGTTCTATGATATGTATCGGACGTTTGTCCGAATACGCAAAATCGAGACGCGCAATTATCGCGTCAAAATTTAACACAGTACCATGGTTGGTTAATGTGTCATTTGCTTCTAGTGTAATTTTGTTACGCAAAATCGTAAGGGCTGCGAAGTACTTTCGGCTACCTCTTACATATAAGCTCATAACGTTATGTGCGGCTTCGCGCCAGCTAACATAAGCGTTTATCCTTCCTGAGAATTCCGGTAAGGATTTTATAACATCTAGTGACTCATGACATTGAATGTTGTCATTTATTATTTCCGTCTGAAAATCTGTTACTCTGTGTGTTTCAATTTCAACTTGATTTTTTAATCTGTCAATTTCTTGCCTTAATGTAATATTGCTTTCCGCAATTAGGCGCGTAATTAAATCTACCGTTAATCCTGCCTCATTAGTCATGATTAATTATTATTATTTTTTTAGTTTAGAGAAAGAACTTTCTTATTATTTTATACTTGTATAATCTCTTCTAGGAAGAGATGCTCTTCTACTCTGGAGGGTCCTATTATGTAGGATTCGCAGAATTGAGCTAAGTTATGGGGGTCTTTTTATTTTGTTATGCGGCTGGTCGAGCCTTAATTTATATTTGTATAATCTCTTCTAGGAAGAGATGCTCTTCTATTCTGGAGGGTCCTTTTATGTAGGATTCGCAGAATTGAGCTAAGTTATGGAGGTCTTTTTATTTTGTTATGCGGCTGGTCGAGCCCTAATTTATATTTGTATTTTATCGCAGTTAATCGCAGAGTTTTTTTTATTTTAAGCTGGAGGGTCCCCCCGAAGGTGGTGAATCGCAGCTTTAATTTATTTTATTATTGGTTGCACAAACTAGAAATTATGTTTTATTTTTTTTCTGGGGCACTTTTTCTCTTCGTGATCCCCACCGCAATTTTTACAATAGTATAATCTAATATACTTAGGTTTAGTTTGGGTGTTCCCCATAAATACATATATATATATATATATAATTTATAATTTTAACATATTTATTTTAATTTTAACTTACTAATATATATTCCGTCGCTGTCAATAAATTCCCGCTGATGATGCTGATAATAGTTGCTTTAGATACAGTAAGCTGGTCAATTCCATGAAAAATCGCACTAGGCTCGTTGTTGAAGCTAAGGGGGGTCATATGTATATTTGACGATGAGTGGTCTCCCTCCAAAATCCCTTTATTTTCTTGCTGTTCTCTGCTTCTGTTGCTTTTGTTGCCGCTATTTATTGTTCTTGTTGTTTTGTAATTATTTCTGCTACTGTTGTTGCCTCTGTTACTTAGTTGTTTTTGAGTTCTTGCTTTGTTTTTGTTGTTAGTGTTCTTAAGCACTTGCTTTGTTCTTGTTGTTTTTATAATTATTTCTGCTACTGTTGTTGCTTCCGTTACTTAGTTGTTTTAGAGTTCTTGCTTTATCTGGTATTAATTCTTTTAATTGACCCTCTTTTTGTATTTGTTGGGGCGTGTTATCACTTTGATTATGTTTTGATTTTCACTTAAAATCTGGCTTTATAATTCATCAATTTTTAACTGAGATAAACAAGCAAAACGATCCGTTATTTTAACTTTTTATTTGTGGTAAGCACTTTTTTTGAATTCATGCCCCACGTTGGGCGCCAATTAATTCCCGTAACGAGGGAATTTATAAAAAAATATATTTTTATATCCGCGAACGCGCAGATTAAAGAAAACGCTTGTAGTTCGCGTGGATTGCCAGATACAAATCTATCTTTATTTTTAAAATACTAGTATTTATACAATTGTGTTTTATTGACTTAAGGTTAAAGCTGAAGTTACATTTTTAGCTATGACAGCAATTTCCAGCAGAACGTTAAGCGTTCTGTTTTCTTTACAAATGTTATTGTTATGCCTTCTTGTGAGGGCGAGCGATATTGCTTTGATAAAAATGGATTATTGGAATCAGGACGGAAAAAGCATATTGAATTCTTAAATCATCAAAAACGTTAATAGTGTAATTGCAGAGTGCAAAGATACAATTTTGTTTACAGTTATGGTAAGGTTTCTATGCGGAGGCTATCGTTAACTTGCATGCATATTTTGTATTATATGAACCATTGCCACATATGCGTGATTATTTTGTGTTATAAGAACCATTGTTTTGCGAAAAATGGTAAAAATTTTATGTTATAAAATTAAATAAAAAATAATTTTAATTAAATTATTATTTCAAAAATTATATTAATTTCGACTATTATATAATGAACTTGAATGTGCTCATATAAACACTTCCATTCATTCCTTTCATTTCTTTAAAGAAAATTGATGACCTTCATGAAATATGATTATTCGCATTATTTCGTTATCATTCCCATATTTGTACCAGTAGAATTTTAATGGCATATATGTACATATGTATGTGTATTATTTCTTTGACACATTTGTCTGTATGTTTACGAAAGCAAATGTGACCCAGATACATATGTACATACGTTCATAATAACAAGTGTCGCACGCATCTTTCAACCAATGGCCGAAACTGGCGTTTTGTCAAAGAGTCAAGTGCTGAACACATTGAGCACGACAGATTGTTCTGTCAAATATTAAAATACGCACGTTCTTAAGGACACAGTTATGTAGTTGTGCAGCTACCTCAATAACTGTGTCATTAAGAACGTGTGTATTCCAATATTTGACAGATGTCCTTTGCAGTATGTCGCGTTCCTTGTGTTCAGCACTTGTGTGATGATAGAAAATCCAAGCTGAGCCGTAAAGAATAAACGAATGGCCGCCGATTCAAGAATATACCAGCAATATTCCGATAGCAAAAGATGATAAAGTTGAAGTAGATCCTATTAATATGATAAATAATGAGAAATCTTATACAAGAGGAAGACCAAAAATAATCCGAACTGGCAGGGTTGGTCGTCTTAGAAAGCAACATAATATATTGAATTAAAAACTAAAACATAGCATAAAAGTGGCCATGAGACTGTAAAATTAAGAACGAAAGCAACCAAAAGGATCTGTAATAGTTGCAGAAAATTACATGAACAATATAGTGCATATGTAAATCATAGTGTGTGAAGCGTTAAAAGTGGATGCATTTTGTGGAACTGTACATGCAATCTACGTCATCAAACGTTGTTGTATGCAGAACATTCCAGAGAATCCAACAATTTCGTGAAGTGACGGTTAAAAACGAAGTTCAATATTAAAAAAAAAAAAAAACCGAACAGCGAAAAACCGAACAATAAGCGAAGCGTTGGTGAAATACGTTTGAAAAGCTAAGAATGAGCAGAGCAGCTTAAATGAAATGAAGATTTAAATATTTGAAACAAGTAGTTTATGCCGCATAGCAATACACTACATAAAGTGACAGTGAATACGAATATGAGTTTGAAAACGAAATAGATACAGTGTAAGCCGCACAGCAATATACTGTGAGGAAGAAGGATGATAATATTGTAAGGTCAGCGAACAGACAGTGTCAAGCAAATTAACTGCGCAGTATACGCCATCAAGCAACATACTGAGAGAAAGAGTATTAACGAAAATAAGCGGAGGAGAAAGTGAAATCAACGAAGAAAAGGTTATAGAGCAGAGCAGTGATAGCATCAACAGAAAGCGAGTGAAATCTAAAGTTGAAGAAGCAGAGATAACAACACATGCATAAGTAAAAGATAGAAAAGTAGAACGTAACAGGTACATATGTATAAGAACAGTAAAAACAGATGTTGTTAAGAGTAAAGAGTTGAGTTGTATAGATAATACTTAAACAAAAGAAGAAATTAGATAAACTAAGAAACTAAATGTTAAAAAGTATATGTTTATAAATAAGAAATTATAGCTTGATCAATCAATCAATCGAATGAATATGATTTAATGTCAATGAGAAGACAAGATCTATAGTTTGCATAAAAAGAGTTACATTAGCCAGGAAAACTAAGCCTAAAAGCTATGTTATTAAATGTTACTTTACGAATATTAAAATCAAAACAAAGAGAAAGAAATTGAATTAAATAAGGAAACAAATTTATAAATTTGTGTTTGTCGAATTTAATAAGTACTACATTTTCTATTTACAAAACGTTAGCATAAACTTTGATATAATTACATAATTATTTACATTATTTTACATATCATTTGAAATATTACCTCCGGTAAATTGAATTTTAACCTTATATGTAAGTGTACTATAAGTAACTTTATCTTACTTTTATATACTAAAATTTTATTAAGTTTTGTGTTGTAAACTGTACTTTTAATATACTTACCATTTATAAACATTGTAGACATTATACCATGGACGCTCAGACAATTTTACGTATGACAGTCGTGACATTAAAGGACAATTTGAGACGTATAGGGCTAAGTCAGCAAGGACGGAAAAGCGAACTGAGGGGCAGACTTCTCCGACATCACGAACTTATTCAAAGTGATGAGGAAGGCAGCGAAGATGAATCGGCGTATGAGGAAGCCAATCCGTCACAACAGACAGTGGTGGTGAAACCTAGCTTTACTTTAAAAGACATTCAAGACAGCTTACCCTCGATTAGTGGGACAGATACACTAGACGTTCATGAATGGGTAAGAGAGTTTGAGGACAACGCTATCACATTAGGATGGAACGAGCTTCAAAAATATGTTTACGCCAAGCAACTTATGAAAGGGGCAGCCAAGTTGTTTTTGCGCAGCCAAGCCATTGTTTGGGACTGGGATACCTTGAAAGCGACTTTAATAGACGAGTTCGGTACTAAATTATCTTCTTTAGATATCCATCGCATGTTGCAAAATAGGCGTAAAGGGAGTGTCGGGGTGATCGACGTGTGTTTGCCGGTGTGCCAAATAAAATAAAAACTGATTAGAAATCGGGTAATAATTCAATTTGTGTATTTGAGTAAATGTAAAATATGTGTATGGGGTGATAAATAAAAGTGGGTGATTATATGTGGGTGTGTATAATTGTGTGTGGTTTTATGAATATAATTATAATTATTAGAAACTTAATTATATTTAAATGTAACCTGATATGGTTTTTTTTATTCCCGCGTTTATCTTCAAAGATTCTACTGCTGTTGTTGCTGCTGATACTGCTGCTGCTGGTTGTTGATGTGGCTGCTGTTGGCTGCTTCATTTGGTATGAACATCCCGGCCGCCTTGCAGTGTCTGCGAATAAAAAGATTTTTTAGATCTATTTTGAATTGGGTAAATGAGTATTGTTATCAACGGGTTGGAGGTATACTTTTGGGTTTAAATCGCACAAGCACCGGTTAGAGTCCAACCGAGTGCGGTGTTTTGTGCGATCACGGTGCTGTTATCGGGGTTGAATAGTCCGGGTTTCATCAATCTTGGGTAGATGTCAGCTCCCAGTTCCAACATGATTTTATCGTCTTTCCAGAATGTAGGGTCGGCTAGGACTAAGTGGTCGAACTTCTTAATGATTTCGCCACTTAAGTCACGATTATAGGGTCGGGTCGGTAAATCGTACGTCAATAGGCAGTTAACTTCGACATGCCAGTCGGAATCAGTTAACGATCCTATGACGACTTTACATATACGATGTGAGTCGAGGTACGTTTTTGGTAACCGCAATCTCTGCACCAGTTCTGATGCAATTACAGTCACTTTTCGGGTCGGGTTGACTATGGCTCGTATTTTGTTCCATTTGCCATCGTGTTTAATTTTGACCATGACTGTTGGTGTGAGGTTCGGCTTGGCCAGTAACGTGGGTAGATCCTCTTGTCTATGTAATCGTTCTTCCCCTTTTGCTGTTTTCTTTTGCTCTTTGCAGAACAGCCTGGGGTGTCCATGTAGGGTTGAATGGTGTTCCCCATTACACGTGGCACATCGTTTTTTACTTGTGCACTTTTGGGTGGAATGCGATCTGGCCAAGCAATTGACGCAGTACTTGTGTTTGTTAACTGCGTCAAACTTTTCATTGATGTTCATTTTGGTGAATTTTGAACAAGTTACCAGTCTATGTTCTTTTTTACACAATCCACAGGCGACGTGTTTGTGTGTTCGCTTTGATGAACGGCTGATAGCACGCCGAGCCGTGCGATGAGTACTTCCCCGTTCTTCACGAATAGGGGAAAGGCTGATGGTACGTCGGGCCGTGCGATGCGTATTTCCACGCTCCTCTCGAATGGGGGAAAGCGTCGCTTTAAAGCGATGCAGGCGTCTTGCCAGGGTTCCTTCGTCGGAGAGTGGGCTGATACTACGGGTCACGCTAAGTGATCGCACAGTGAATGTGCTTTGGCGGCTGCAAATTGACTTCGTACTGCTTTGAGGGGCCATGTCACTATAAGGAAATAAGATTAATTATTTGGTAAAGTGACTATTTTGGTTATTGGGCGGGTAATTGTTCCCTGAGAGGTACGTATATCAACTACTCTTGCTGTATTGTCGGCACCGAGATATGTTTTTTCGATGCGACCAAGTCTCCACTCATTTGGGGGTAGAGTTTCTTGACGTATAACTACCATATCGTTAACGTCTATGTTGCGTTGAGGGTATTTCCACTTATATCTTTTGTGGAGTTCTTTCAAATATTCTTCTTTCCATCGTTTGCAGAAGTGTTGATGGAGTATCTTCAGTTTTTGCCATCTTTGTGCGGTGCTTAGATGTGCATCTTCTAAGTTGGGTTCTGCTGGGATTAATAAAGGGGTACCTATTAAGAAATGGCCTGGAGTTAAAGGTTCTAAATTTGTTGGGTCTTCACTTAATGGGCTTAAAGGGCGAGAATTCAAGCAACTTTCGATTCGGGTTAAAAGGGTAGCTAGTTCTTCGAAAGTGAATTTCTGGTTCTGAGACACCTTTTTCAAGTGGCTCTTTAAACTTTTCACTCCTGCTTCCCAGAGTCCACCCATGTGTGGAGCTCCTGGAGGGTTAAAGTGCCAGTTGATGTTTTGGTGTGCTTCGCTAGTTGTTAGTTGAGTTTTCAATGACTTCATGAATTCTCGCCGATCTTTAACTAAAAGTTTAGACGCTCCAACAAAATTAGTACCATTGTCCGAATAGAGATCGGCGGGACATCCGCGCCTGGAAAAGAAACGTGCGAATGCGGCCATGAATGCGTTAGTGGTGAGATCACTTACTGGCTCTAAATGTATGGCTTTGGTTGCAAAACAAACAAATACGCATACATAGCCTTTTGTGATCAAACATGCTCTGCCGGTGTAATTTTTTATGTCATAAGGACCGGCGAAATCGATTCCTGTTGCTGCGAATGGACGGGTTAAGGTGGTACGTTCTGCGGGTAATGCTGCCATTATCTGAGTAGTGTTACGCTTTTTGTGCAAAACACAAGTTTTGCACTGATGAATGGTAGACTTGATGAGGGTTTTCAGCTTCGGTATCCAAAATTCCGAACGCATAAGTCGTAATACTAGTTGGTTGCCGCCATGAAGGGTTATTAAATGTGTAAATTGGGTGAGTAGTTTGGCTAATCGACTGCTATAGGGTAGTATAATCGGATAACGCTCGTTGTATGATAATGCCGCTGAATTGCTCAACCGACGATTAACTCGCATTATTCCTTTGGGATCGATTACAGGGTTTAGTGTTAAAATTGCACTTTTTTTGGGTATGCTGATTTTTTGGGTTAAGGCTTCATACTCTTCCTGGAAATACTTCTTTTGTGATAAAATAATTAGCTTCGTGCGGTGCTCTTCTGGTGTTATTTCAAACGTTGTGTATGACTGCTGTGATTTATTGGGTGAGGCATTCGAACAGAATCTGAACAAATATGCTACAACTCGAATGGCTTTGGGTAAGGAAGAGAATCTATTCAGGATATCCTCTTGTGTTGTGTTCACGAAGGTTCTGATTGGCCGGAGTTCCAGTGTTGTATCGCTTGATATTTTGGTAACTGGCCAGTGTTTCGGGTCGAGTGTTAGCCATTGGGGTCCGTGCCACCAGAGGTCATTGTTAACCATTTCCAGAGGTGTGCGTCCGCGAGTAGCTAGATCTGCCGGGTTGTCTTGACTTTCGACGTGAGTCCAATTTTCGGTTCCAACCATTTCTGCGATTGTGGCAATTCGGTGGGATACAAAGGTTGTCCATGTGCATGGGGGTTTGCTAAGCCATGAAAGAACAATTGTGGAATCCGTCCAAAGGTGAGTACGGTATTGGGTTATACTTAGTTGGGGTAGGGTCGCATCCACTAGATTCACCAGAAGAACAGCTCCACAAAGTTCTAGCCTTGGTAATGATATGGTTTTTATTGGGGCCACACGAGTCTTGGATACCAAAAGGGTTGTCCAGGTATTTGCGTTTGTAGAAACACTGATATATAGGGCTGCTGCGTAGGCTTTTTCAAATGCGTCAGAGAATCCATGAAAATTGATGATCGCAGATGTCGAAAAGTGGGTCCATCGAGGAATTTCAATAAGATTTAAGGAGTCGTAGTCCTTTATGAATATTTTCCATCGATGGAGGGTTAAGGGTTTTAGACTTTCCTCCCAATCGGATTTATCCAGCCATATCTGTTGCATTATTTTTTTAGCTGTGACTACAACGGGGCTGAGCCAACCAGCTGGGTCGAACAATTTAGCTATAATCGATAGTACATACTTCTCTTTTAGTATATGACGTTTTATCCTGAATAGGGTTGATGAAAAAAAAGAACGCATCTTTTTTTGCATTCCATCTGATTCCTAGTGTTTTTGTGTTATTGGATTCTGGTAAACTGAGTGAGTTTGTATCCAATAGATGTTCCTGTGGGATTCCAGATAAAACTTTTGGGTCATTTGAGGTCCATTTGCGTAGAGCAAATCCTACGGACTTCAAGGATGAAGTGAGTTCATCTCGTGCCAATATCGCTGTTGGTACGTCATGTGCTCCTGCAAGTGCATCATCAACATACATTCCGTTTCGAAGTATCTCTGCTGCCAGTGGGTGGGTTCCTCGTACATCATCCGCTAATTTAAGGAGGGTGCGGATAGCTAGAAATGGAGCACAGTTAATACCAAACGTAACAGTTTGTAATTCAAAGTCTTCTATAGGGTCGTTAGAGGATTTCCTAAATAAGATTCTTTGAAACGGAGTGTGTCTGCTTTCAACGAGTATTTGACGATACATTTTTTGGATATCTGCGTTGAATACGATTTGAAACATTCGCCATTTTACTACTAGGATTACGAGGTCTGCTTGTAGAGTGGGTCCAGTATGTAGTACATCGTTGAGGATGTTCCTGTTCGAGGTGGGGCATGAAGCGTTGAATACCACTCGCAGTTGAGTCGTTATGCGATCCGGTTTAATGACTGCGTGATGCGGCAGATAATACGTTTTCGTATTATCCGCAGGGTCGTATTCAACTTTGGTCATATGACCGAGTTCCAAATACTCGTTGATGGCCTTGTCGTATTCCGCTTTTATTTCGGGTTTTCTCGACAATGACTTTTCATTTCTAAGAAATTGAGCTAGAGCTATGTGTCTTGAGTTGCCCAATTCTATGTTTTCTGGAGTTTTAAAGGGTAATGTTACCACATAGCGCCCATCTGAGTTTCTGTGGGTCGTATTTTTATAAATTTGCTCACAAACTATATCTGAAGTTGAAGGTAGAGGCTTCCTTGGAACTTCTTCAACTTCCCAAAATTGTGTGAGCAACTTGTCTGGGGTCATCTTATTGAAAAATGACATTATCGAGGGTGATAAGGGTTTTTCTGGTTTGGGTCCGGATAAAATCCATCCGAATTCTGTTTCTTGGGCTAGAAGGGTCCCAAGTACATTTTTCCGTACACCACTGCGAATTATTTGTGGGTACAGGTCACTTCCGATCAATATGTCCACTGGTCTGGGTTTATAAAAGTGAGGGTCAGCTAAACTAAAACCGAAATCTGTATTAGTGATAATCCTACTAAGTGAGTGAGTGGGTAGATTATCGGTTAAAGATTTTAAGATAAACGCGTGTGTTGTTATCTTAAACTCCTTTCTTGTCGGTGAACTAAGGGTGAGTTCACAAATTTTGGAGGGTGTCGCCGAAACGGTGTTGTTCAATCCAGTCACTGTGCATTTCTCCTGAGCGTGGGTATGTCCAATTTTCTCTGGAATTTCTCTGAAACAAAAGTGGCTTCTGACCCGGAGTCGACTAGTGCGCGAGCTGTGAATATTTGCCCTTTGTATAAAACTTGGACTACAGCAGTACCTAACAAAATCTGCTTCCCACTAAAGTTTTGAGGGTCTTGAGTTTTAGTGGACTGTAAGAGGGTTGTGTAGGCTTGCGGATTTATATTGGTATTAAGGGTTTGGGAGGTACTACTGGTGCTTGGGTCAAGAGGCGGGTTTGAGGCTCTTGATCCTTGCGGGGGGGATTGGGAACGGGTTAGTGTATCCCTATGCAGAAGTGTGTTATGTGTCTTTCTGCATATTCTACAAGAATATTTGCTCTTGCAATCTCTGAAACTGTGAGATAATGCAAGGCAATTGAAGCAATAACCATTATTTTTAATTGTGGTTATTCGGGTCTCAACATTCATTTGTAAGAACTTTGGACATTCTCGAATTGAATGTTGTGTTCTACAAAGCTTACAACTTTCAATGTCTTGAGGCTTTTTTGAAAGGTTGTTGCCTCGAACTGGGTGTGCACTAGCGTGTGAAAAATCCAGGGTCGAAGTTCCGGAAACATTAGCGTGAAATGTGTTGAACTTCCTGTCTTTTCCTTTCCTATAGGATCCACTGTCGGATTGGGTCACTGGAACGGGGTCAGTTAGATTTCCGACTGCTTCCAAAGATTTATATCGATGAGTGAGAAACGCGTCGAAAGTTTTCCAGGATGGTATTTCCGAGTTATCTTCTAGGGTGTCCTCGAATTGATGAAGTAGGGTTTTGGGTAATTTCAATCCGCATAAGAAGATTAAGATGGGGTCCCAACTACTAGTGTCTATGTACACGTTGTGTAGATTTGTGAGGCAATTGTTGATGGTCCTCTGAAGGTGTTTGATCGCGCTTCCACTTTCTTGGGTTGCTTGGGGTAAGTTGAATAAAATCTTCAATTGAGCGTTGACCTGAATTCGTTTGTTCTCGTATTGGGATACCAGGTCTCTCCATGCCATCAGGAAACCATCATTTGTTAAGGGTGTATTTTTAACAATTGCTCTTGCTTCTCCTCGGGTTTTTTGAATCAAATGGAACAGTTTTTCCACGTTGCTGATTTTGTGATTGTTTACGTATATAGCCGTAAACATATCTCGGAATGAAGGCCAGGTTGCGAAATCTCCATAAAATATGTCCGTATCACAAGGGTATATGTATTGAGGGTCCTATGTCCCGCGATGTAAATTCTTCTGAAACTCTTTCCTTTATTGGGGTTGGGGTCTTGAGATCATCAATAGCTTTATTAATGGATCCTAAACACTTTAAATACAATTGATGACCTTTTTTAAAATTTTCTTTGATTTTTGCAAAATCAATAGTTTCACCGGGTTTTTGTGGGGTTCTACGAACGGCATCGTACGACTTGTTTGCCTTGTCTTATATCGCGTTGAGTTCAACCCTTTTTATTTCTAGGGTATAAATAGACTCATCTTCGGGTTGGGTGTCGTAATGTTCCTCAATGTATTCGAACAAATCGGAAATACAAAATTTAAATTCTTCCATTGCTATTAAAAATTCACTTAACCGGGTCGTAATAATTAATTAAATTGAAATAAAACAAATAATAAATTTGAAAAACAATTTCTTTATTTAAGTTTGAATTGGAATAAGTTAAAAAGCAACGACTTTATTTTTTTATTTGCTATTTATATTTTGAACCGCAAAATATAATGAGTGAAATTCCGACGAACGAAAAATTTCCTAATGGGTCTTTTGAAATTTTTCCTACTGGGTTTGTTTTTTTGCTTGCTCACACTGCACTTGCAGTCAACGTTAGTTCGTTGTTAGTTGAGCGGGTAAAACAATAAAACATATGTACGCGTAGGTACATTTTGGCACCCACCCGCTATTTGGCTCTCAAAATTTATATGCGTATGTATGTATGTCAACAGGTAAGGTGCAAAGCGGAATATGGCAATAACAAAGTTAGCAAATACTTTGTGCTTAATACCGGTTAAGCAAAAGATTTACTTTGGAATAGAATATTAATTTTGTTTTTGTTTCACTTTGCCGTTGCTAGTCAAAAGTACAATCAAACATTTTGAGGAAGAAAAACTTTCAACTGATAAGTTTCAAGCTACAACAGTGACTATTTACGGAGTTAAAAGTCCACTCTCACTTACCTCTGTGTACAGTCCTCCAAGGCATCAAATCCAATTTGAAGAGTACCAAAACTTAATAAACAGACACAGGTATAGATTCATAATGGGTGGAGATTTCAAAGCAAAGAACACGCACTGGGGCTCAAGGCTTACGACTACAAAGGGGAGAGAACTCTATAAAGCACTGCAGTCAACCGGAAGTTACGCATTCTCGACGAACTTACCATCATATTGGCCATCAGATAATCAAAAGATTCCAGACCTGATAGATTTTTTCATTGTTGGCAAAATATCCCGGAATTATTTGTCGATCCATCAGGGTTATGATCTTAACTCGGATCATTCCCCAATCTATTTAAGCTATAGTGAAACCGTCATCTTTAAAGACAAAACAGCGGCCTTATACAATAAACGTACAGACTGGGAATATTTTAGAACAATGATGGAATGTTACGAAAGTAAATATGACTCTATATTAAATATAGACCAGATGGAATCGGAAATTTTACACTTTACAACAAGTATACAACACGCAGCTTGGAAAAGTACACCGGAATTAAAGGAAATTGCTGTAAACTCTCAATTCCTAATAATATAAGGGAAACTATTAAATTAAAGAGAAAGCTACGACGTAAGTGGCATCAAACTCGTTGCCCAGCTGATAAATCTATTTTTAAAAAAAGTCTCTAAAGATCTTAATCGGAAAATTAAGAAGTTCAAAAATGAAAGTTTCACAAAATATCTTCGTTCCCTAAGCAATGGAAAAAATTCCGACTACTCTCTTTGGAAAAGCTGTAAAAGACTACAAACACCAGAAACTCAAGTATGTCCCATTAAAATAAGTGCTGATAGCTGGGCCAGAGACGATTCAAAAAAAGCAGAAGTATTTTCGGATTATTTAGCAAAAATATTCTCCCCATATGAAATACACGTGGATTATCCTACTGTTTCCAGTCAAAAGAACGAAAAAATCCCATGTTGCACAAGTAGTGAGCTAAGTGAGGAAATCAAAAACCTTAAAAACAAAAAATCCCCCGGTTACGACCTGATTACTGCCGAGGTTCTAAAACAGCTTCCTCAAATAAGTGTAGTAAAAATTACCAACATTATTAACGCAGCTTTTCATCTTAAATACGTGCCAACTTATTGGAAAATTGCTGAAATTATCATGATTCCAAAGCCAGGAAAACCAGGATATGATGTATCATCTTACAGGCCCATATCACTTCTACCGATAATATCGAAGCTATTTGAGAAAATTCTCATAAAACGTATCAATAAAATCATTGAACGAAAAACCATAATTCCGGCGCATCAATTTGGGTTTCGAGCCAACCATTCTACGATTGATCAAATCCACAGGATAACACACGTTATTGAAAAAGCCTTTGAGGAAAAAAAATTCTGTTCTGCCGTGTTTTTGGATGTTGCAAAAGCGTTTGATAAAGTTTGTTACAAAGGACTGCTTTCGAAACTGAAACTAATTTTACCGCAACAGTATTATGACATCATAAAATCGTATTTATCTGATCGCTACTTTCGCGTTAAACAAGGGGACAAATATTCTGATCTTAGGGAAATAAAAGCAGGAGTTTCACAAGGTAGTGTGTTGGGCCCTCTTCTTTATATTCTATTCACGCACGACCTACCAATAGACTGCAATTATACAACAGCCACATTCGCAGATGATACCGCGTTGCTTGCTGTTGGTAGTAGTGAACACGAGTCCACTAATAATCTCCAAAAAGCTGTGAATAAAGTCGTACAATGGGCAAAGAAATGGCAGATAAAGCTGAATGAAGCTAAGTCTGTACACATTGTTTTCACATACAACAAGATACAGTACTTACCAATTTTCATAGACGGTGCTCGAATACCGTACTTTAATTCCGCTAAATACTTAGGAATGACGCTTGACACTAAGCTACGGTGGAAAGTTCATGTAAAAAACAAACGTAAGGAGCTGGACATGCGACTCAAAAATTACAATTGGTTAATCGGTAACAAATCAGTGTTATCCATCGAAAATAAGTTACTTATCTATAAACAAATAATCCGACCGATATGGAGCTATGGTGCACAACTCTGGGGATGTACTAACGCAAACAATAAGAAAGTCATCCAATAATTCCAAAACAAAGTACTAAGACTAATTGTCAAAGCGCCTTGGTATTGTAGATGTGCTGATATAGAGCGTGATCTAGGCGTAAACTCGGTTAATGTAGAAATATCAAAAATTGCAACAGCACATAGTGCAAGATTGCTACAGCACTGTAACGAAGAAGTAGCTATGTTAACTTCTGGAGATGGTCCACCAAGACGACTCAAACGCCTCAAACCCAGCGATCTTTTAAATTAGCCAATACTCTTATAGTAGTTTTGTGATTTTGTAATTAAATGTTTAAGTCATATTCAAGTTGCTTGTTAGTCCTGTATTTTATTTGAACTAGTTGCAATGTATGAACAAAATAAAAAAAAAAAAAAAAAAAAAAAATTTGCCGTTTTATTCCGATTTGCACTAATTTTTGTATATCACAATATTTTAAATAAAGTTGAGTTTGGGTACTTACAATTTTTCCACGTATGGGTTTGATGATAAAGTAGTTGATTAATTGATTGGGTGGGTAAATATTAATCCTGTTGATTCAAAATATAGTTGATTGGGTGGGTGAAAAAGTGCAAATCCTGATGATCCAAAATCCTGATTTTCAAAATGATGTTGAATTGGGTGGGTTTATTTTATGAGGCGCTTAATCCGGCTCGAAGGACCAAAATGTCGGGGTGATCGACGTGTGTTTGCCGGTGTGCCAAATAAAATAAAAACTGATTAGAAATCGGGTAATAATTCAATTTGTGTATTTGAGTAAATGTAAAATATGTGTATGGGGTGATAAATACAAGTGGGTGATTATATGTGGGTGTGTATAATTGTGTGGTTTTATGAATATAATTATAATTATAAGAAATTTAATTATATTTAAATGTAACCTGATATGGTTTTTTTATTCCCGCGTTGATCTTCAAAGGTTCTACTGCTGTTGTTGCTGCTGATACTGCTGCTGCTGGTTGTTGATGTGGCTGCTGGTATTGCTGCTGCTAAATTTTGGCGCCTATATGTCTGTCCACTGTGGTGATTCGTTTTATTGTGTTTTTTCGTTTTGTTGGGTACTTCGCTGTTATGTTGGCGCTGTTGGGTGTTTTTTGCATTGTCCTCTAATTCGTATTTAGACGAGTTAGGAGGACAATGCAGGGATGTGTTCATTTGGTATGAACAGGGAGCAATGAGCCATTTAAGGAATATTTGTACACGCTTATGGAAATTGCGAAGCCAGTTAAAATGGACGAGGTTAGTTTAATAGGGTATTTTGTCGAGGGGATTCCAGATTCCAGATTAAATAAAACCATTTTATACCAGACACAAACAATAAAAGAATTAAAACTGAATTTGCAGGTTTACGAAAAGGTGCATTGGTCGCGACAGTCGCTAAACAGGTCGCAGTATGTACAAGATACTTCAGAGAGTTTAAATTTTCAAAGTGGTGACGACAAGAAGAAATGCTATAAATGCTCATCAACGACACATCTCGCAAAAGATTGTCATGGTACTAATAAGCAATATAAGTGTTTTAAATGTGGAGAGATAGGGCACAGAAGTTTTGAGTGCAAGATAGGTACAGGTAAGCAAATAAAAAAAGAGAAAAGTGTAGTTAACGCTATGTTTAATTCACCTTGGAGACAGACCAGTGGTTTGATTTTTAAACGTATCCAGATAGACAGTGTTATAGTCAACGCCATGGTTGACACAGGATCCGATTTAAGCTTACTGAGGTATGACATTTTTAAAAAAATGGGGTATTCGCAATTAAGCAACGACAAACGTAGATTATTCAGTATTAAAGAAAGTGAGCTAAACACAATAGGCAGTATAACTAAGGAAATAGAAATAGACAATATCACAATCGAGGTTACTTTTCATGTTACCAGAAGCATTGACTTACGCTATGAGGCAGTTATCGGTAATGATATCCTAAAAGTAGCAAATATTTCGTTTAAAGAAGGCTCCGCCGAGTTTACAAGGAAAATTCAGAAAGATTTTGGGGTAAAAACTACTATCAAAAATACGCTCTCCGCTCCTTAAAGTTTGTTGACCCAATACCATTGTATAGATCACGTTTATTGCTTTTACATCTTAAATTACTGGAAAATCGAAGGTCCGTTCTCTCCCTTTCATTTGTCTTCAACGTAATTAACGGTGGTATTGACTGTCCCTATTTATTAGGGAAACTTAACTTCAACACTCCCCAGCGTTGTCTCAGGTCCATATCCCCATTTTATTACAAAAAGGAAAGCACTAATTTTGCTGAATATGCTCCCTTCAAGAGGGCTATGCGTGAGTTTAACTCGATTTCCGAGAAAGTTCTTCTTGATTTCTCTCACACTAGGGAATCCTTCATTAATACCCTCAATTCTGTTTTTTAGTTTAATAATAAATAATATATATTATTTATTATATAAAATATTAAATAAATATTAATGGCGCGAAATCCGTTTCTTATGATAGGGAAGAATGTAATAGTGTTAATCTTCTTGCACGGGAGTTCACGTCTCTTTGTTTACAAAATGACTTAGATGACGATGAGACTGTTCCCTCCTTGAACTTAACGCACTTGTCGGCTAGAAAGCGTTCTATTGTATACTCCATGGTTAAACAGTATGATCCAAAACCCAACTCTAAATCCGAGGTACAAATGAAAATTATTGTATCTGACGACGTTCCTATTTATCAAACTCCGCGCAGAGTTTCGTACATTGATCCAAAAGGCAATAGATGACCAAGTCAGCACTTGGCTGAAAGATGGCATAGTCCATCCGAGCACTTCTGAATACGCTTCACCAGTAATCCTAGTCTCAAAAAAGGATGGTACAAAACGATTATGTTGCGATTTAAGAAAGTTAAATGAAAAAATTGTTCGGAACAATTTTCCCATGCCTCTTATTGATGATGTGCTAGTAAGACTTCAAGGGGCAAAAATTTTCGCAACGCTTGACTTAGCTAATGGTTTTTTCCACGTCCCAAAGGAACTTAGTTCCAAACGGTACACATCTTTCGTAACACACAGTGGAGAATTTGAGTTCAATTTCGTACCTTTTGGAATCTCCAATTCGCCCGCTGTTTTTTGCCGATTTATTTCCGCAATTTTTCGTGATTTAGTCCAAGAGGGAATAATTGTTGTTTACATGGATGACATAATCATTCCGGCGCAAGATGGGGATGACGGGGTGGAAAAGTTGAAAATTGTTTTAAAGAGAGCAGAGAGTTTTAGATTAAAGATAAAGTGGCAAAAGTGCCAATTTCTATTGAAAAGAATACAGTTCCTAGCATACGTAATTGAGAATGGAGGTATACAACCCTCAGTAGATAAAGTTAAGGCTGTAAACTCATTTCCAATACCTCGTGATAAGAAATCATTGCAAAGGTTTTTAGGTTTAACGTCTTATTTTAGAAGGTTTGTCGAAGGTTACTCAGTAATTGCAAAGCCTTTAAGCTACTTACTAAGAAAAGACAGCTAATATAAGTTCAATGAAGCACAGCTTCTAGCATTTGAGCAGCTCAAATTAGCGCTAGTTAAAGCTCCGGTTTTGAAAATCTACAACCAAAACGCGGAAACTGAGATACGTACAGATGCCTGCATGTACGGATATGGTGGTGTCCTTTTACAGAAAGATGTTGATGACCAGCAGTTGCACCCCATTCAGTATATGAGTCGGAAAACCAGACCAGAAGAACAAAAGTACCACTCATACGAACTGGAGGTACTCGCGATAATAGAGGCGTTGAAGAAATGGCGAATTTATGTTACAGGAAAGAAAATCAAGATCGTTACTGATTGTTATGCTTTCGCGCTAACCATAAAAAAGAAAGACGTTCCTCTTACAATAGCACGTTGGGCCATGTACCTTCAAGATTTTGGTTATGTTGTTGAACACAGAAACATGTTGATGCGCTCAGCAGAATGTCGACTATGCTACTAGAAGATTCACTAAGCTTGCGTTTGAAAGCAGCACAACAAGGCGATGATTGGGTTAGGGCAGTATATAAAATTTTGGAAAAGATACTTATGAGGATTTTTATTTAAAAAGTGGGGTACTATACAAAGGTGGTAGTTCCACAGGCAATGGAGGAAGAAATTATTCGCATGGCTCATCGCCAGGGGCACTGGGGGGCAAGGAAAACGCAGGATTACATAGAAAAAACTTTTTATATTCCAAATATTGGATCAAAAATTACACAAGTAGTGAAGAACTGCATTGAATGCATTATAGGAGAGGCAAAATCAGGGAAAAAAGAGGGATTACTAACTCCTATAGATAAGAAAGACAAATCACTTGGTACTTATCATTTGGACCACGTTGGCCCAATGGAGTTGACGCATAAAAAGTATAACCATTTGCTTGTTGTAGTGGACGCGTTTAGCAAATTTGTTTGGATGTACTCAACTAAAAGTACAGACTCTGCATCCGTGGTAGAGAGGCTAGAAAAGCAGACATCTATCTTTGGCCATCCCCGTCGGATAATTACAGATAGGGGCACAGCTTTTACAGCGAAGTGTTTTGAGAAATACTGCAATAGAAAAGGAGTTTAGCATCTCCTTATAGCAACCGGCGTTCCTCGTGGAAACGAGCAGGTCGAACGTATTCACCGCATTATTCTACCGCTTTTAACTAAATTGTGCCACCACAACCCAACAAACTGGTATAAACACGTTGATAGAGTTCAACGCGAAATTAACAATTTACCTTCAAGGAGCACGAGCTTCGCACCATTCAAGATACTGACAGGGTTAGACATGGGAACAGCTGGTGATGTAGAGCTACAAGAACTATTAGATAGGTCGATAGTTGAAGAGTTAGAAACTGAACGTAACCATATTAGAAAACATGCCTTAGAAAACATCTCCAAGATACAAGAGGAGAATATGAAAACGTTTAACTCCAAAAGAAGACAGGAAACCTCGTATAATATAGGTGACCTGGTAGCAATTAAGAGGACTCAGTATGGTTCGGGTTTAAAACTAAAAGCTTAATT
>CM050322.1:55388611-55406611 GCA_027475135.1 Bactrocera correcta
ACTATTGCCAAGCCCCTGATAAGAGTAGAAGAAAGATTGAAGACTTTCCTGAGAGCCCATTAAATTATCTAACCAATGCTTTATGTTTGACCCACCTCGTTCCAATAGTTTAGCCTCAGAGCGTTAGCAAAGTTGAAACAAAAATGTGACTATTTCCAAGCCCCTGGTAGGAGTAGAAGAAAAAGTTGGGACTTTCCTAAAAGCTCTTTAAATTATCTAACCATTGCTTTACGTTTGACCCACCTCGTTCCAACAGTTTAACCTCTAGAGCGTTAGTAAAGTTGAAACAAAAATGTGACAATTGCCAAGCCCCTGATAGGAGTAGAAGAAAGATTGAAGACTTTCCTGAAAGCTCTTTAAATTATCTAACCAATGCTTTATGTATGACTCACCTCGTTCTAATAGTTTAGCTGGACCCACCTCGTTCCAATAGTTTAGCCTCAGAGCATTAGCAAAGTTGAAACAAAATTGTGACTATTGTTTGACCCACCTCGTTCCAACAGTTTAGCCGCTAGAGCGTTAGCAAAGTTGAAACAAAAATGTGACTATTGCCAAGCCCCTGATAGGAGTAGAGAAAATATTGAAAACTTTCCTTAGAGCTCTTTAAATTATCTAACCAATGCTTTATGTTTGACCCACCTCGTTCCAATAGTTTAGCCGCTAGAGCGTTAGCAAAGGTGAAACAAAAATGTGACTATTGCCGAGCTTCTGGTAGGAGTAGAAGAAAGATTGAAGACTTTCCTGAGAGCTCTTTAGATTATCTAACCAATGCTTTATGTTTGACTCACCTTGTTCAAATAGTTTACCTGCGAGAGCATTATCAAAAGTGAAACACAAATGTGACTATTGTCAAGCCCCTGGTAGGAGTAGAAGAAAGATTGAAGACTTTCGTGAGAGCTCTTTAAATTATCTAACCAATGCTTTATGTTTGACTCACCTCGTTCAAATAGTTTACCTGCTAGAGCGTTATCAAAAGTGAAACAAAATTGTGACTATTTCCAAGCCCCTGATAAAAGTAGAAAAAACAGTGAAGATCTTCCTAAGAGCTCTTTAAATTAGCTAACCAATGCTTTATGTTTGACCCACCTCGTTCCAATAGTTTAGCCGCTAGAGCGTTAGCAAAGTTGAAACAAAAATGTGACTATTGCCAAGCCCCTGATAGGAGTAGAGAAAATATTGAAAACTTTCCTTAGAGCTCTTTAAATTATCTAACCAATGCTTTATGTTTGACCCACCTCGTTCCAATAGTTTAGCCGCTAGAGCGTTAGCAAAGGTGAAACAAAAATGTGACTATTGCCAAGCCCCTGATAGAAGTAGACGAAAGATTGAAGACTTTCGTGAGAGCTCTTTAAATTATCTAACCAATGCTTTATGTTTGACTCACCTTGTTCAAATAGTTTACCTGCGAGAGCGTTATCAAAAGTGAAACACAAATGTGACTATTGTCAAGCCCCTGGTAGGAGTAGAAGAAAGATTGAAGACTTTCGTGAGAGCTCTTTAAATTATCTAACCAATGCTTTATGTTTGACTCACCTCGTTCAAATAGTTTACCTGCTAGAGCGTTATCAAAAGTGAAACAAAATTGTGACTATTTCCAAGCCCCTGATAAAAGTAGAAAAAACAGTGAAGATCTTCCTAAGAGCTCTTTAAATTAGCTAACCAATGCTTTATGTTTGACCCACCGCGTTTCAATAGTTTAGCCGCTAGAGTGTTAGCAACGTTGAAACAAAAATGTGACTATTGCCGAGCACCTGGTAGGAGTAGAAGAAAGATTGAAGACTTTCCTGAGAGCTCTTTAGATTATCTAACCAATGCTTTATGTTCGACCCACCTCGTTCAAATAGTTTAGCCTCAGAGCTTTAGCAAAGTTGAAACAAAAATGTGACTATTGCCAAGCCCCTGGTAGGGGTAGAATTAA
Organism: Bactrocera correcta; assembly: GCA_027475135.1. Lineage (NCBI taxonomy): Eukaryota > Metazoa > Arthropoda > Insecta > Diptera > Tephritidae > Bactrocera > Bactrocera correcta. Next base: position 55,390,530 of record CM050322.1, read on the forward strand.
GACTGAAGACTTTCCTAAGAGCTCTTTATATTATCTAACCAATGCTTTATGTTTGACCCACCTCGTTCCAATAGTTTAGCCGCTAGAGCGTTAGCAAAGTTGAAACAAAAATGTGACTATTGCCAAGTCCCTGATAGGAACTGAAGAAAAATTGAAGACTTTCCTGAGAGCTCTTTAAATTATCTAACCAATGATTTATGTTTGACCCACCTCGTTCCAATAGTTTAGCCGCTAGAGCGTTAGCAAAGTTGAAACAAAAATGTGACTATTGCCAAGCCCCTGATAGGAGTAGAAGAAAGATAGAAGACTTTCCTGAGAGCTCTTTAGATTATCTAACCAATGCTTTATGTTCGACCCACCTCGTTCAAATAGTTTAGCAAAGTTGAAACAAAATTGTGAAAAAGACTTTCCTGAGAGCTCTTTAAATTATCTAACCAATGCTTTATGTTTGACCCACCTCGTTCCAATAGTTTAGCCTCAGAGCGTTAGCAAAGTTGAAACAAAAATGTGACTATTTCCAAGCCCCTGGTAGGAGTAGAAGAAAAATTGGGGACTTTCCTAAAAGCTCTTTAAATTATCTAACCAATGATTTATGTTTGACCCACCTCGTTCCAACAGTTTAACCTCTAGAGCGTTAGTAAAGTTGAAACAAAAATGTGACAATTGCCAAGCCCCTGATAGGAGTAGAAGAAAGATTGAAGACTTTCCTGAAAGCTCTTTAAATTATCTAACCAATGCTTTATGTATGACTCACCTCGTTCTAATAGTTTAGCTCGACCCACCTCGTTCCAATAGTTTAGCCTCAGAGCATTAGCAGAGTTGAAACAAAATTGTGACTATTGTTTGACCCACCTCGTTCCAATAGTTTAGCCGCTAGAGCGTTAGCAAAGTTGAAACAAAAATGTGACTATTGCCAAGCCCCTGATAGAAGTAGAAGAAAGATTGAAGATTTTCGTGAGAGCTCTTTAAATTATCTAACCAATGCTTTATGTTTGACTCACCTTGTTCAAATAGTTTACATGCGAGAGCGTTATCAAAAGTGAAACACAAATGTGACTATTGCCACGCCCCTGGTAGGAGTAGAAGAAAGATTGAAGACTTTCGTGAGAAAATTATCTAACCAATGCTTTATGTTTGACCCACCTCGTTCCAATAGTTTAGCCGCTAGAGCGTTAGCAAAGTTGAAACAAAAATGTGACTATTGCCAAGCCCCTGATAGAAGTAGAAGAAAGATTGAAGATTTTCGTGAGAGCTCTTTAAATTATCTAACCAATGCTTTATGTTTGACTCACCTTGTTCAAATAGTTTACATGCGAGAGCGTTATCAAAAGTGAAACACAAATGTGACTATTGCCAAGCCCCTGATAGGAGTAGAAGACAGATTAAAGACTTTCCTCAGAGCTCTTTAAATTATATAACCAATGCTTTATGTGTTTAGCCGCTGTATCGTTAGCAAATTTGAAACAAAAATGTGACTATTGCCAAGCCCCTGATAGGAGTAGAAGAAAGATAGAAGACTTTCCTGAGAGCTCTTTAGATTATCTAACCAATGCTTTATGTTCGACCCACCTCGTTCAAATAGTTTAGCAAAGTTGAAACAAAAATGTGAAGAAGACTTTCCTGAGAGCTCTTTAAATTATCTAACCAATGCTTTATGTTTACCCAACTCGTTCCAATAGTTTAGCCGCTAGAGCGTTAGCAAAGTTGAAACAAAAATGTCACTATTGCCGAACACCTGGTAGGAGTAGAAGAAAGAATAAAGATTTTCCTAAGAGCTCTTTAATTTATCTAACCAATGCTTTATGTTTGACTCACCTCGTTCAAATAGCTTACCCGCTAGAGCGTTATCAAAAGTGAAACAAAAATGTGACTATTTCCAAGCCCCTGATAGGAGTAGAAGAAAGAGTGAAGATTTTCCTAAGAGCTCTTTAAATTATCTAACCAATGCTTTATGTTTGACCCACCTCGTTCCAATAGTTTAGCCCTAGAGCGTTAGCAAAGGTGAAACAAAAATGTAACGATTGCCAAGCCCCTGGAGGAGTAAAAGAAAGATTGAAGATTTTTCTAAGAGCTCTTTAAATTTCTAACCAATGCTTTATGTTTGACCCACCTCGTTCCAATAGTTTAGCCGTAGAGCGTTAGCAAAGTTGAAACAAAAATGTGACTATTGCCAAGCCCCTGGTAGGAGTAGAAGAAAAATTGGGGACTTTCCTGAGAGCTCTTTAAATTATCTAACCAATGCTTTATGTTTGACCCACCTCGTTCCAATAGTTTAGCCGCTAGAGCGTTAGCAAAGTGGAAACAAAAATGTGACTATTGCCAAGCCCCTGGTAGGAGTAGAAGAAAAATTGGGGACTTTCCTGAGAGCTATTTAAATTATCTAACCAATGTTTAATGTTTGACCCACCTCGTTCAAATTGTTTAGCCTCAGAGCGTTAGCAAAGTTGAAACAAAAATGTGAGTAGGAGTAAAAGAAAGATTGAAACTTTCCTGAGAGCTCTTTAAATTATCTAACCAATGCTTTATGTTTGACCCACCTCGTTCCAATAGTTTAGCCTCAGACCGTTAACAAAGTTGAAACAAAAATGTGATTATTGCCAAGCCCCTGATAGGAGTAGAAGAAAGATTGAAGACTTTCCTGAGAGCTCTTTAAATTATCTAACCAATGCTTTATGTTTGACTCACCTCGTTGAAATATTTTACCCGCTAGAGCGTTATCAAAAATGAAACAAAAATGTGACTATTTCCAAGCCCCTGATAGGAGTAGAAAAAAGAGTGAAGATTTTCCTAAGAGCTCTTTGCATTGTCTAACCAATGCTTTATGTTTGACTCACCTCGTTCAAATAGTTTACCTGCGAGAGCGTTATCAAAAGTGAAACACAAATGTGACTATTGTCAAGCCCCTGGTAGGAGTAGAAGAAAGATTGAAGACTTTCGTGAGAGCTCTTTAAATTATCTAACCAATGCTTTATGTTTGACTCACCTCGTTCAAATAGTTTACCTGCTAGAGCGTTATCAAAAGTGAAACAAAATTGTGACTATTTCCAAGCCCCTGATAAAAGTAGAAAAAACAGTGAAGATCTTCCTAAGAGCTCTTTAAATTAGCTAACCAATGCTTTATGTTTGACCCACCGCGTTTCAATAGTTTAGCCGCTAGAGTGTTAGCAACGTTGAAACAAAAATGTGACTATTGCCGAGCACCTGGTAGGAGTAGAAGAAAGATTGAAGACTTTCCTGAGAGCTCTTTAGATTATCTAACCAATGCTTTATGTTCGACCCACCTCGTTCAAATAGTTTAGCCTCAGAGCTTTAGCAAAGTTGAAACAAAAATGTGACTATTGCCAAGCCCCTGGTAGGGGTAGAATTAAGACTGAAGACTTTCCTAAGAGCTCTTTATATTATCTAACCAATGCTTTATGTTTGACCCACCTCGTTCCAATAGTTTAGCCGCTAGAGCGTTAGCAAAGTTGAAACAAAAATGTGACTATTGCCAAGTCCCTGATAGGAACAGAAGAAAAATTGAAGACTTTCCTGAGAGCTCTTTAAATTATCTAACCAATGATTTATGTTTGACCCACCTCGTTCCAATAGTTTAGCCGCTAGAGCGTTAGCAAAGTTGAAACAAAAATGTCACTATTGCCAAGCCCCTGATAGGAGTAGAAGAAAGATTGAAGACTTTCCTGAGAGCTCTTTAGATTATCTAACCAATGCTTTATGTTTGACCACCTCGTTCAAATAGTTTAGCCTCAGAGCGTTAGCAAAAGTGAAACAAAAATGTGACTATTGTCCAAGCCCCTGGTAGGGTAGAAAAAGATTGAAGACTTTCCTGAGAGCTCTTTAAATTATCTAACCAATGCTTTATGTTTGACTCACCTCGTCCAATAGTTTAGCCGCTAGAGCGTTAGCAAAGTTGAAACAAAAATGTGACTATTGCCAAGCCCCTGATAGGAGTAGAAAAAATTGAAGACTTTCCTTAGAGCTCTTTAAATTATCTAACCAATGCTTTATGTTTGACTCACCTCGTTCCAATAGTTTAGCCGCTAGAGCGTTAGCAAAGTGAAACAAAAATGTGACTATTGCCAAGCCCCTGATAGGAGTAGAAAAAGATGAAGACTTTCCTAAGAGCTCTTTAATTATCTAACCAATGCTTTATGTTTGACCCACCTCGTTCCAATAGTTTAGCCGCTAGAGCGTTAGCAAAGTTGAAACAAAAATGTGACTATTGCCAAGCCCCTGATAAAGTAGACGAAAGATTGAAGACTTTCGTGAGAGCTCTTTAAATTATCTAACCAATGCTTTATGTTTGACTCACCTCGTTCAAATAGTTTACCTGCAGAGCGTTATCAAAAGTGAAACAAAATGTGACTATTTCCAAGCCCCTGGTAGGAGTAGAAGAAAAAGTTGAAGACTTTCCTAAGAGCTCTTTAAATTATCTAACCAATGCTTTATGTTTGACCCACCTCGTTCAATAGTTTACCTGCTAGAGCGTTAGCAAAGTTGAAACAAAAATGTGACTATTGCCAAGCCCCTGATAGGAGTAGAAGAAAGATTGAAGACTTTCCTGAGAGCTCTTTAAATTATCTAACCAATGCTTTATGTTGACCACCTCGTTCAATAGTTTAGCCTAGAGCTTAGCAACGTTGAAACAAAAATGTGACTATTGCCAGCCCTGGTAGGAGAATTAAACTGAAGACTTTCCTAAGAGCTCTTTAATTATCTAACCAATGCTTTATGTTTGACCCACCTCGTTCCAATAGTTTAGCCGCTAGAGCGTTAGCAAAGTTGAAACAAAAATGTGACTATTGCCAAGCCCCTGATAGGAGTAGAGAAAATATTGAAAACTTTCCTTAGAGCTCTTTAAATTATCTAACCAATGCTTTATGTTTGACTCACCTCGTTCCAATAGTTTAGCCGCTAGAGCGTTAGCAAAGGTGAAACAAAAATGTGACTATTGCCGAGCTTCTGGTAGGAGTAGAAGAAAGATTGAAGACTTTCCTGAGAGCTCTTTAGATTATCTAACCAATGCTTAATGTTCGACCCACCTCGTTCAAATAGTTTAGCTTCAGAGCGTTAGCAAAGTTGAAACAAAAATGTGACTATTGCCAAGCCGCTAGGAGGAGTAGAAGAAAGATTGAAAACTTTGCTGAAAGCTCTTTAAATTATCTAACCAATGCTTTATGTTTGACCCACCTCGTTCCAATAGTTTAGCCGCTAGAGCGTTAGCAAAGTTGAAACAAAAATTTCACTATTGCCGAGCACCTGGTAGGAGTAGAAGAAAGAGTAAAGATTTTCCTAAGAGCTCTTTAATTTATCTAACCAATGCTTTATGTTTGACTCACCTCGTTCAAATAGTTTACCCGCTAGAGCGTTATCAAAAGTGAAACAAAAATGTGACTATTTCCAAGCCCCTTGTAGGAGTAAAAGAAAGATTGAAGATTTCCCTAAGAGCTCTTTAAATTATCTAACCAATGCGCTATGTTTGACCCACCTCGTTCCAATAGTTTAGCCGCTAGAGCGTTAGCAAAGTTGAAACAAAAATGTGACTATTGCCAAGCCCCTGATAGGAGTAGAAGAAAGGTTGAGGACTTTCCTGAGAGCTCTTTAAATTATCTAACCAATGCTTTATGTTTGACCCACCTCGTTCCAATAGTTTAGCCGCTAGAGCGTTAGCAAAGTTGAAACAAAAATGTGACTATTGCCAAGCCCCTGGTAGGACTAGAATAAAGATTGAAGATTTGTCTGAGAGCTCTTTAAATTGTCTTACCAATGCTTTATGTTTGCCTCACCTCGTTCCAACAGTTTAGTCTCAGAGCGTTAGCAAAGTTGAAACAAAAATGTGACTATTGCCAAGCCCCTGGTAGGAGTAGAAGAAAAATTGGGACTTTCCTGAAAGCTATTTAAATTATCTAACCAATGTTTAATGTTTGACCCACCTCGTTCAAATAGTTTAGCCTCAGAGCGTTAGCAAAATTGAAACAAAAATGTTTTAGTAGGAGTAAAAGAAAGATTGAAGACTTTCCTGAGAGCTCTTTAAATTATCTAACCAATGCTTTATGTTTGACCCACCTCGTTGCAATAGTTTAGCCTCAGAGCGTTAGCAAAGTTGAAACAAAAATGTGACTATTGCCAAGCCCCTGGTAGGAGTAGAAAAAAAATTTGGGCTTTCCTAAAAGCACTTTAAATTATCTAACCAATTTCTTTACGTTTCACCCACCTCGTTCCAACAGTTTAACCGCTAGAGCGTTAGTAAAGTTGAAACAAAAATGTGACAATTGCCAAGCCCCTGATAGGAGTAGAAGAAAGATTGAAGACTTTCCTGAAAGCTCTTTAAATTATCCAACCAATGCTTTATGTATTTACTCACCTCGTTCCAATAGTTTAGGGCCCCCCCATAGAGCCCGGGTTAGCAAAGTTGAAACAAAAATTTTGACTATTTTTGCCAAAGGCCCCTTTAAAAAATAAGAAGTAAGAAGTAAAGGATTGAAGACTTTCCCTGAGAGCTCTTTAAATTATCTAACCAATGCTTTATGTTTGACTCACCTCGTTCAAATAGTTTACCTGCAGAGCGTTAGCAAAAGTGAAACAAAAATTGACTATTGCCAAGCCCCTGGTAGGAGTAGAAGAAAGATTGAAGACTTTCTGAGAGCTCTTTAAATTATCTAACCAATGCTTTATGTTTGACTCACCTCGTTCAAATAGTTTACCGCTAGAGCGTTATCAAAAATTTAAACAAAAATGTGACTATTGCCAAGCCCCTAATAGGAGTAGAAAAAAAGTTTAAGATTTTCCTAAAAGCTCTTTAAATTATCTAACCAATGCTTTATGTTTGACCCACCTCGTTCAATAGTTTAGCCGCTAGAGCGTTAGCAAAGTTGAAACAAAAATGTGACTATTGCCAGCCCCTGTAGGAGTAGAAGAAAGATTGAAGACTTTCCTGAGAGCTCTTTAAATTATCTAACCAATGCTTTATGTTTGACCCACCTCGTTCAAATAGTTTAGCCTCAGAGCGTTAGCAAAGTTGAAACAAAAATGTGACTATTGCCAAGCCCCTGGTAGGAGTAGAAAAAGATTGAAGACTTTCCTAAGAGCTCTTTAAATTATCTAACCAATGCTTTATGTTTGACCCACCTCGTTCCAATAGTTTAGCCGCTAGAGCGTTAGCAAAGTTGAAACAAAAATGTGACTATTGCCAAGCCCCTGATAGGAGTAGAAGAAAGATTGAAGACTTTCCTGAAGAGCTCTTTAAATTATCTAACCAATGCTTTATGTTTGACTCACCTCGTTCAATAGTTTACCGCTAGAGCGTTATCAAAGTTGAAACAAAAATGTACTATTCCAAGCCCCTATAGAGTAGAAAAAGATTGAAGATTTTCCTAGAGCTCTTTAATTGTAACCAATGCTTTATGTTTGACCCACCTCGTTCCAATAGTTTAGCCGCTAGAGCGTTAGCAAAGTTGAAACAAAAATGTGACTATTGCCAAGCCCCTGGTAGGAGTAGAAGAAGATTGAAGACTTTCCTGAGAGCTCTTTAAATTATCTAACCAATGCTTTATGTTTGACTCACCTCGTTCAAATAGTTTAGCCTGCAGAGCGTTAGCAAAGTTGAAACAAAAATGTGACTATTGCCAAGCCCCTGGTAGGAGTAGAAGAAAGATTGAAGACTTTCCTGAGAGCTCTTTAAATTATCTAACCAATGCTTTATGTTTGACTCACCTCGTTCCAATAGTTTAGCCGCTAGAGCGTTAGCAAAGTGAAACAAAAATGTGACTATTGCCAAGCCCCTGATAGGAGTAGAAGAAAAGATTGAAGACTTTCCTGAGAGCTCTTTAAATTATCTAACCAATGCTTTATGTTTGACCCACCTCGTTCAATAGTTTAGCCGCTAGAGCGTTAGCAAAGTTGAAACAAAAATGTGACTATTGCCATATTGCCGAGCACCTGGTAGGAGTAGAAGAAAGAGTAAAGATTTTCCTAAGAGCTCTTTAATTTATCTAACCAATGCTTTATGTTTGACTCACCTCGTTCAAATAGTTTACCCGCTAGAGCGTTATCAAAAGTGAAACAAAAATGTGACTATTTCCAAGCCCCTGATAGGAGTAGAAGAAAGAGTGAAGATTTGCCTAAGAGCTCTTTAAATTATCTAACCAATGCTTTATGTTTGACCCACCTCGTTCCAATAGTTTAGCCGCTAGAGCGTTAGCAAAGTTGAAACAAAAATGTGACGATTGCCAAGCCCCTGGTAGGAATAAAAGAAAGGGTTGAAGATTTCCCTAAGAGCTCTTTAAATTATCTAACCAATGCGCTATGTTTGACCCACCTCGTTCCAATAGTTTAGCCGCTAGAGCGTTAGCAAAGTTGAAACAAAAATGTGACTTTTTGCCAAGCCCCTGATAGGAGTAGAAGAAAGATTGAAGACTTTCCTGAGAGCTCTTTAAATTATCTAACCAATGCTTTATGTTTGACAAACCTCGTTCCAATAGTTTTTCCCGCTAGAGCGTTAGCAAAAATTTAAACAAAAATGTGACTATTTCCAAGCCCCTGATAGGAGTAGAAAAAAGAGTTTAAGATTTTCCTAAGAGCTCTTTGAATTATCTAACCAATGCTTTATGTTTGACTCACCTCGTCCCAAAAGTTTAGCCGATAGCGCGTTAGCAAAGTTGAAACAAAAATGTGACTATTGCCAAGCCCCTGATAAAAGTAAAAGTAAGATTGAAGACTTTCCTGAGATCCCATTAAATTATCTAACCAATGCTTTATGTTTGACCCACCTCGTTCCAATAGTTTCGCCTCACAGCGTTAGCAAAGTTGAAACAAAAATGTGACTATTTCCAAGCCCCTGGTAGGAGTAGAAGAAAAAGTTGGGACTTTCCTAAAAGCTCTTTAAATTATCTAACCATTGCTTTACGTTTGATCCACCTCGTTCCAACAGTTTAACTTCTAGAGCGTTAGTAAAGTTGAAACAAAAATGTGACAATTGCCAAGCCCCTGATAGGAGTAGAAGAAAGATTGAAGACTTTCCTGAAAGCTCTTTAAATTATCTAACCAATGCTTTATGTATGACTCACCTCGTTCTAATAGTTTAGCTGGACCCACCTCGTTCCAATAGTTTAGCCTCAGAGCATTAGCAAAGTTGAAACAAAATTGTGACTATTGTTTGACCCACCTCGTTCCAATAGTTTAGCCGCTAGAGCGTTAGCAAAGTTGAAACAAAAATGTGACTATTGCCAAGCCCCTGATAGAAGTAGACGAAAGATTGAAGACTTTCGTGAGAGCTCTTTAAATTATCTAACCAATGCTTTATGTTTGACTCACCTTGTTCAAATAGTTTACCTGCGAGAGCGTTATCAAAAGTGAAACACAAATGTGACTATTGTCAAGCCCCTGGTAGGAGTAGAAGAAAGATTGAAGACTTTCGTGAGAGCTCTTTAAATTATCTAACCAATGCTTTATGTTTGACTCACCTCGTTCAAATAGTTTACCTGCTAGAGCGTTAGCAAAGTGAAACAAAAATTTTGACTATTTCCAAGCCCCTGATAAAAGTAGAAAAAACAGTGAAGATTTTCCTGAGAGCTCTTTAAATTAGCTAACCAATGCTTTATGTTTGACCCACCGCGTTTCAATAGTTTAGCCGCTAGAGTGTTAGCAACGTTGAAACAAAAATGTGACTATTGCCGAGCCCCTGGTAGGAGTAGAAGAAAGATTGAAGACTTTCCTGAGAGCTCTTTAGATTATCTAACCAACGCTTTATGTTCGACCCACCTCGTTCAAATAGTTTAGCCTCAGAGCTTTAGCAAAGTTGAAACAAAAATGTGACTATTGGCAAGCCCCTGGTAGGGGTAGAATTAAGACTGAAGACTTTCCTAAGAGATCTTTATATTATCTAACCATTGCTTTATGTTTGACCCACCTCGTTCCAATAGTTTAGCCGCTAGAGCGTTAGCAAAGTTGAAACAAAAATGTGACTATCGCCAAGTCCCTGATAGGAACAGAAGAAAAATTGAAGACTTTCCTAAGAGCTCTTTTAATTATCTTACCAATGATTTATGTTTGACCCACCTCGTTCCAATAGTTTAGCCGCTAGAGCGTTAGCAAAGTTGAAACAAAAATGTCACTATTGCCAAGCCCCTGATAGGAGTAGAAGAAAGATTGAAGACTTTCCTGAGAGCTCTTTAGATTATCTAACCAATGCTTTATGTTCGATCCAACTCGTTCAAATAGTTTAGCCTCAGAGCGTTAGCAAAGTTGAAACAAAAATTTGACTATTGCCAAGCCCCTAGTAGGGGTAGAATTAGGATTGAAGACTTTCCTGAGATCTCTTTAATTATCTAACCAATGCTTTATGTTTGACTCACCTCGCTCCAATAGTTTAGCCGCTAGAGCGTTAGCAAAGTTGAAACAAAAATGTGACTATTGCTAAGCCCCTGATAGGAGTAGAGAAAATATTGAAAACTTTCCTTAGAGCTCTTTAAATTATCTAACCAATGCTTTATGTTTGACCCACCTCGTTCCAATAGTTTAGCCGCTAGAGCGTTAGCAAAGGTGAAACAAAAATGTGACTATTGCCGAGCCCCTGGTAGGAGTAGAAGAAAGATTGAAGACTTTCCTGAGAGCTCTTTAGATTATCTAACCAATGCTTAATGTTCGACCCACCTCGTTCAAATAGTTTAGCTTCAGAGCGTTAGCAAAGTTGAAACAAAAACGTGACTATTGCCAAGCCGCTAGGAGGAGTAGAAGAAAGATTGAAAACTTTGCTGAAAGATCTTTAAATTATCTAACCAATGCTTTATGTTTTACCCACCTCGTTCCAATAGTTTAGCCGCTAGAGCGTTAGCAAAGTTGAAACAAAAATGTACTATTGCCAGCCCTGGTAGGAGTAGAAGAAAGAGTAAGATTTTCCTAAGAGCTCTTTAATTTTTCTAACCAATGCTTTATGTTTGACTCACCTCGTTCAAATAGTTTACCCCCTAGAGCGTTACCAAAAATTTAAACAAAAATGTGACTATTCCAGCCCCTGATAGGAGTAGAAGAAAGATTTAAGATTTGCTTAAAAAGCTCTTTAAATTATCTAACCAATGCTTTATGTTTGACCCACCTCGTTCCAATAGTTTAGCCCAGGGCGTTAGCAAAGTTGAAACAAAAATGTGACATTGCCAAGCCCCTGGTAGGAGTAAAAGAAAAATTGGGGATTTCCCTAAAGCTCTTTAAATTATCTAACCAATGCTTTTTGTTTGACCCACCTCGTTCCAAAAGTTTAGCCTAGGCGTTAGCAAAGTTGAAACAAAAATGTGACATTGCCAAGCCCCTGATAGGGGTAAAAGAAGATTGAAGACTTTCCTGAGACCCTTTTAAAATTTTCTAACCAATGCTTTATGTTTGACCCACCTCGTTCCAATAGTTTGCCTCAAGCGTTAGCAAAGTTGAAACAAAAATGTGACTATTTCCAAGCCCCTGGTAGGAGTAGAAGAAAAATTGGGACTTTCCTAAAAGCTCTTTAAATTATCTAACCATTGCTTTACGTTTGACCACCTCGTTCCAACAGTTTAACTCTAGAGCGTTAGTAAAGTTGAAACAAAAATGTGACAATTGCCAAGCCCCTGATAGGAGTAGAAGAAAGATTGAAGACTTTCCTGAAAGCTCTTTAAATTATCTAACCAATGCTTTATGTATGACTCACCTCGTTCTAATAGTTTAGCTGGACCCACCTCGTTCCAATAGTTTAGCCTCAGAGCATTAGCAAAGTTGAAACAAAATTGTGACTATTGTTTTACCCACCTCGTTCCAATAGTTTAGCCGCTAGAGCGTTAGCAAAGTTGAAACAAAAATGTGACTATTGCCAAGCCCCTGATAGAAGTAGACGAAAGATTGAAGACTTTCGTGAGAGCTCTTTAAATTATCTAACCAATGCTTTATGTTTGACTCACCTTGTTCAAATAGTTTACCTGCGAGAGCGTTATCAAAAGTGAAACACAAATGTGACTATTGTCAAGCCCCTGGTAGGAGTAGAAGAAAGATTGAAGACTTTCGTGAGAGCTCTTTAAATTATCTAACCAATGCTTTATGTTTGACTCACCTCGTTCAAATAGTTTACCTGCTAGAGCTTATCAAAAGTGAAACAAAATTGTGACTATTTCCAAGCCCCTGATAAAAGTAGAAAAAACAGTGAAGATTTTCCTGAGAGCTCTTTAAATTAGCTAACCAATGCTTTATGTTTGACCCACCGCGTTTCAATAGTTTAGCCGCTAGAGTGTTAGCAACGTTGAAACAAAAATGTGACTATTGCCGAGCCCCTGGTAGGAGTAGAAGAAAGATTGAAGACTTTCCTGAGAGCTCTTTAGATTATCTAACCAACGCTTTATGTTCGACCCACCTCGTTCAAATAGTTTAGCCTCAGAGCTTTAGCAAAGTTGAAACAAAAATGTGACTATTGGCAAGCCCCTGGTAGGGGTAGAATTAAGACTGAAGACTTTCCTAAGAGATCTTTATATTATCTAACCATTGCTTTATGTTTGACCCACCTCGTTCCAATAGTTTAGCCGCTAGAGCGTTAGCAAAGTTGAAACAAAAATGTGACTATCGCCAAGTCCCTGATAGGAACAGAAGAAAAATTGAAGACTTTCCTAAGAGCTCTTTAAATTATCTAACCAATGATTTATGTTTGACCCACCTCGTTCCAATAGTTTAGCCGCTAGAGCGTTAGCAAAGTTGAAACAAAAATGTCACTATTGCCAAGCCCCTGATAGGAGTAGAAGAAAGATTGAAGACTTTCCTGAGAGCTCTTTAGATTATCTAACCAATGCTTTATGTTCGATCCAACTCGTTCAAATAGTTTAGCCTCAGAGCGTTAGCAAAGTTGAAACAAAAATTTGACTATTGCCAAGCCCCTAGTAGGGGTAGAATTAGGATTGAAGACTTTCCTGAGATCTCTTTAATTATCTAACCAATGCTTTATGTTTGACTCACCTCGCTCCAATAGTTTAGCCGCTAGAGCGTTAGCAAAGTTCAAACAAAAATGTGACTATTGCTAAGCCCCTGATAGGAGTAGAGAAAATATTGAAAACTTTCCTTAGAGCTCTTTAAATTATCTAACCAATGCTTTATGTTTGACCCACCTCGTTCCAATAGTTTAGCCGCCAGAGCGTTAGCAAAGGTGAAACAAAAATGTGACTATTGCCGAGCCCCTGGTAGGAGTAGAAGAAAGATTGAAGACTTTCCTGAGAGCTCTTTAGATTATCTAACCAATGCTTAATGTTCGACCCACCTCGTTCAAATAGTTTAGCTTCAGAGCGTTAGCAAAGTTGAAACAAAAACGTGACTATTGCCAAGCCGCTAGGAGGAGTAGAAGAAAGATTGAAAACTTTGCTGAAAGATCTTTAAATTATCTAACCAATGCTTTATGTTTTACCCACCTCGTTCCAATAGTTTAGCCGCTAGAGCGTTAGCAAAGTTGAAACAAAAATGTCCGTATTGCCGAGCACCTGGTAGGAGTAGAAGAAAGAGTAAAGATTTTCCTAAGAGCTCTTTAATTTATCTAACCAATGCTTTATGTTTGACTCACCTCGTTCAAATAGTTTACCCGCTAGAGCGTTATCAAAAGTGAAACAAAAATGTGACTATTTCCATGCCCCTGATAGGAGTAGAAGAAAGAGTGAAGATTTGCTTAAAAGAGCTCTTTAAATTATCTAACCAATGCTTTATGTTTGACCCACCTCGTTCCAATAGTTTAGCCGCTAGGGCGTTAGCAAAGTTGAAACAAAAATGTGACGATTGCCAAGCCCCTGGTAGGAGTAAAAGAAAGATTGAAGATTTCCCTAAGAGCTCTTTAAATTATCTAACCAATGCGCTATGTTTGACCCACCTCGTTCCAATAGTTTAGCCGCTAGAGCGTTAGCAAAGTTGAAACAAAAATGTGACTATTGCCAAGCCCCTGATAGGAGTAGAAGAAAGGTTGAGGACTTTCCTGAGAGCTCTTTAAATTATCTAACCAATGCTTTATGTTTGACCCACCTCGTTCCAATAGTTTAGCCGCTAGAGCGTTAACAAAGTTGAAACAAAAATGTGAAAGCCCCTGGTAGGAGTAGAATAAAGATTGAAGATTTGTCTGAGAGCTCTTTAAATTGTCTTACCAATGCTTTATGTTTGCCTCACCTCGTTCCAACAGTTTAGCCTCAGAGCGTTAGCAAAGTTGAAACAAAAATGTGACTATTGCCAAGCCCCTGGTAGGAGTAGAAGAAAAATTGGGGACTTTCCTGAAAGCTATTTAAATTATCTAACCAATGTTTAATGTTTGACCCACCTCGTTCAAATTGTTTAGCCTCAGAGCGTTAGCAAAGTTGAAACAAAAATGTGAGTAGGAGTAAAAGAAAGATTGAAGACTTTCCTGAGAGCTCTTTAAATTATCTAACCAATGCGCTATGTTTGACCCACCTCGTTCCAATAGTTAAGCCTCAGAGCGTTAGCAAAGTTGAAACAAAAATGTGACTATTGCCAAGCCCCTGGTAGGAGTAGAAAAAAAATTTGGGACTTTCCTAAAAGCACTTTAAATTATCTAACCATTGCTTTACGTTTCACCCACCTCGTTCTAACAGTTTAACCTCTAGAGCGTTAGTAAAGTTGAAACAAAAATGTGACAATTGCCAAGCCCCTGATAGGAGTAGAAGAAAGATTGAAGACTTTCCTGAAAGCTCTTTAAATTATCTAACCCATGCTTTATGTATGACTCACCTCGTTCTAATAGTTTAGCTGGACTCACCTCGTTCCAATAGTTTAGCCTCAGAGCATTAGCAAAGTTGAAACAAAATTGTGACTATTGTTTGACCCACCTCGTTCCAATAGTTTAGCCGCTAGAGCGTTAGCAAAGTTGAAACAAAAATGTGACTATTGCCAAGCCCCTGATAGAAGTAGAAGAAAGATTGAAGACTTTCGTGAGAGCTCTTTAAATTATCTAACCAATGCTTTATGTTTGACTCACCTTGTTCAAATAGTTTACCTGCGAGAGCGTTATCAAAAGTGAAACACAAATGTGACTATTGCAAAGCCCCTGGTAGGAGTAGAAGAAAGATTGAAGACTTTCGTGAGAGCTCTTTAAATTATCTAACCAATGCTTTATGTTTGACTCACCTCGTTCAAATAGTTTACCTGCTAGAGCGTTATCAAAAGTGAAACAAAATTGTGACTATTTCCAAGCCCCTGATAAAAGCAGAAAAAACAGTGAAGATTTTCCTAAAAGCTCTTTAAATTAGCTAACCAATGCTTTATGTTTGACCCACCGCGTTTCAATAGTTTAGCCGCTAGAGTGTTAGCAACGTTGAAACAAAAATGTGACTATTGCCGAGCCCCTGATAGGAGTAGAAGAAAGATTGAAGACTTTCCTAAGAGCTCTTTAATTTATCTAACCAATGCTTTATGTTCGACCCACCTCGTTCAAATAGTTTAGCCTCAGAGCTTTAGCAAAGTTGAAACAAAAATGTGACTATTGCCAAGACCCTGGTAGGGGTAGAATTAAGACTGAAGACTTTCCTAAGAGCTCTTTATATTATCTAACCGATGCTTTATGTTTGACCCACCTCGTTCCAATAGTTTAGCCGCTAGAGCGTTAGCAAAGTTGAAACAAAAATGTGACTATTGCCAAGCCCCTGATAGAAGTAGACGAAAGATTGAAGACTTTCGTGAGAGCTCTTTAAATTATCTAACCAATGCTTTATGTTTGACTCACCTCGTTCAAATAGTTTACCTGCTAGAGCGTTATCAAAAGTGAAACAAAATTGTGACTATTTCCAAGCCCCTGATAAAAGTAGAAAAAACAGTGAAGATTTTCCTAAGAGCTCTTTAAATTAGCTAACCAATGCTTTATGTTTGACCCACCGCGTTTCAATAGTTTAGCCGCTAGAGTGCTAGCAACGTTGAAACAAAAATGTGACTATTGCCGAGCCCCTGCTAGGAGTAGAAGAAAGATTGAAGATTTCCCTAAGAGCTCTTTAAATTATCTAACCAATGCGCTATGTTTGACCCACCTCGTTCCAATAGTTTAGTCGCTAGAGCGTTAGCAAAGTTGAAACAAAAATGTGACTATTGCCAAGCCCCTG
>CM050322.1:55407611-55424467 GCA_027475135.1 Bactrocera correcta
CCCGTTAGAGCGTTATCAAAAGTGAAACAAAAATGTGACTATTTCCAAGCCCCTAATAGGAGTAGAACAAAGATTGAAGACTTTCCTGACAGCTCTTTAAATTATCTAACCAACGCTTTATGTTTTGACCCACCTTGTTCAAATAGTTTAGCCGCTAGAGCGTTAGCAAAGTTGAAACAAAAATGTGACTATTGCCAAGCCCCTGATAGGAATAGAAGAAAGACTGAATACTTTGCTGAGAGCTCTTTAAATTACCTAACCAATGCTTTATGTTTGACCCACCTCGTTCCAATAGTTTAGCCGCTAGAGCGTTAGAAAAGTTGAAACAAAAATGTGACTATTTCCATGCGCCTGATAGTAGTAGAACAAAGATTAAAGACTTTCCTGAGAGCCCTTTAAATTATCTAACCAATGCTTTATGTTTGACCCACTTCATTCTAATTGTTTAGCCGCTAGAGCGTTAGCAAAGTTGAAACAAAAATGTGACTATTACCAAGCCCCTGATAGGAGTTGAACAAAGATTAAAGACTTTCCTGAGAGCTCTTTAAATTATCTAACCAATGCTTTATGTTTGACTAACCTCGTTTAAATAGTTTACCCGCTAGAGCATTAATAAAAGTGAAACAAAAATGTGACTATTTCCAAGCCCCTGATAGGAGTAGAAGAAAGATTGAAGACTTTCCTGAGAGCTCTTTAAATTATCTAACCAACGCTTTATGTTTGACCCAACTCGTTCCAATAGTTTAGCCGCTAGAGCGTTAGCAAAGTTGAAACAAAAATGTGACTATTTCCAAGCCCCTGATAGGAGTAGAAGAAAGATTGAAGACTTTCCTGAGAGCTCTTTAAATTATCTAACCAACGCTTTATGTTTGACCCAACTCGTTCAAAAAGTTTAGCCGCTAGAGCGTTAGCAAAGTTGAAACAAAAATGTGACTATTTCCAAGCCCCTGATAAGGGGTAGAAGAAAGATTGAAGACTTTCCTGAGAGCTCTTTAAATTATCTAACCAACGCTTTATGTTTGACCCCCCCCCCCCCCCCCCCCCCCCCCCCCCCCCCCCCCCCCCCCCCCCCCCCCCCCCCCCCCCCCCCCCCCCCCCCCCCCCCCCCCCCCCCCCCCCCCCCCCCCCCCCCCCCCCCCCCCCCCCCCCCCCCCTTTTTTTTTTTTTTTTTTTTTTTTTTTTTTTTTTTTTTTTTTTTTTTTTTTTTTTTTTTTTTTTTTTTTTTTTTTTTTTTTTTTTTTTTTTTTTTTTTTTTTTTTTTTTTTTTTTTTTTTTTTTTTTTTTTTTTTTTTTTTTTTTTTTTTTTTTTTTTTTTTTTTTTTTTTTTTTTTTTTTTTTTTTTTTTTTTTTTCCCGAAGCTCTTTAAATTATCTAACCAAGCTTTATGTTTGACTCACCTCGTTCACACAGTTTACCCGTTAGAGCGTTATCAAAAGTGAAACAAAAATGTGACTATTTCCAAGCCCCTAATAGTAGTAGAACAAAGATTGAAGACTTTCCTGACAGCTCTTTAAATTATCTAACCAACGCTTTATGTGTTTACTCACCTTGTTCAAATAGTTTAGCCGCTAGGGGCGTTAGCAAAGTTGAAACAAAAATGTGACTATTGCCAAGCCCCTGATAGGAATAGAAGAAAGACTGAATACTTTGCTGAGAGCTCTTTAAATTACCTAACCAATGCTTTATGTTTGACCCACCTCGTTCCAATAGTTTAGCCGCTAGAGCGTTAGAAAAGTTGAAACAAAAATGTGACTATTTCCATGCGCCTGATAGTAGTAGAACAAAGATTAAAGACTTTCCTGAGAGCCCTTTAAATTATCTAACCAATGCTTTATGTTTGACCCACTTCATTCTAATTGTTTAGCCGCTAGAGCCTTAGCAAAGTTGAAACAAAAATGTGACTATTACCAAGCCCCTGATAGGAGTTGAACAAAGATTAAAGACTTTCCTGAGAGCTCTTTAAATTATCTAACCAATGCTTTATGTTTGACTAACCTCGTTTAAATAGTTTACCCGCTAGAGCATTAATAAAAGTGAAACAAAAATGTGACTATTTCCAAGCCCCTGATAGGAGTAGAATAAAGATTGAAGACTTTCCTGAGAGTTCTTTAAATTATCTAACCAACGCTTTATGTTTGACCCAACTCGTTCCAATAGTTTAGCCGCTAGAGCGTTAGCAAAGTTGAAACAAAAATGTGACTATTACCAAGCCCCTGATAAGGGGTAGAACAAAGATTAAAGACTTTCCTGAGAGCTCTTTAAATTATCTAACCAACGCTTTATATTTGACTAACCACGATTAAATAGTTTAGCCGCTAGAGCGTTAGCAAAGTTGAAACAAAAATGTGACTATTTCCAAGCCCCTGATAGGAGTAGAAGAAAGATTGAAGACTTTCTGAGAGCTCTTTAAATTATCTAACCAAGCTTTATGTTTGACCCACCTCGTTCCAATAGTTTAGCCGCTAGAGCGTTAGCAAAGTTGAAACAAAAATGTGACTATTTCCAAGCCCCTGATAGTAGTAGAACAAAGATTGAAGACTTTCCTGAAGCTCTTTAAATTATCTAACCAACGCTTTATGTTTGACTCACCTTGTTCAAATAGTTTAGCCGCTAGAGCGTTAGCAAAGTTGAAACAAAAATGTGACTATTCCAAGCCCCTGATAGGAGTAGAAGAAAGATTGAAGACTTTCCTGAGAGCTCTTTAAATTACCTAACCAATGCTTTATGTTTGACCCAACTCGTTCCAATAGTTTAGCCGCTAGAGCGTTAGCAAAAGTTGAAACAAAAATGTGACTATTTCCAAGCCCTGATAGGAGTAGAAGAAAGATTGAAGACTTTCCTGAGAGCTCTTTAAATTATCTAACCAATGCTTTATGTTTGACCCAACTCATTCTAATTGTTTAGCCGCTAGAGCGTTAGCAAAGTTGAAACAAAAATGTGACTATTACCAAGCCCCTGATAAGAGTAGAAGAAAGATTGAAGACTTTCCTGAGAGCTCTTTAAATTATCTAACCAACGCTTTATGTTTGACCAACCCCGTTTAAAAAGTTTACCCGCTAGAGCATTAAACAAAGTTTAAACAAAAATGTGACTATTGCCAAGCCCCTGATAGGAGTAGAATAAAGATTGAAGACTTTCCTGAGAGCTTTTTTAAATTATCTAACCAACGCTTTATGTTTGAACCCCAAAAATCGTTCCAAAAAAGGTTTAAACCCCCAGTAGAGCGTTAAAACAAAGTTGAAACAAAAATGTGACTATTACCAAGCCCCTGATAGTAGTAGAACAAAGATTGAAGACTTTCCTGACAGCTCTTTAAATTATCTAACCAACGCTTTATGTTTGACTAACCTCGTTCAAATAGTTTAGCCGCTAGAGCGTTAGCAAAGTTGAAACAAAAATGTGACTATTCCAAGCCCCTGATAGGAGTAGAAGAAAGATTGAAGACTTTGCTGAGAGCTCTTTAAATTATCTAACCAATGCTTTATGTTTGACCCACCTGTTCAAATAGTTTAGCCGCTAGAGCGTTAGCAAAGTTGAAACAAAAATGTGACTATTTCCAAGCCCCTGATAGGAGTAGAAGAAAGATTGAAGACTTTGCTGAGAGCTCTTTAAATTATCTAACCAATGCTTTATGTTTGACCCACCTCGTTCCAATAGTTTAGCCGCTAGAGCGTTAGCAAAGTTGAAACAAAAATGTGACTATTTCCAAGCCCCTGATAGGAGTAGAAAAAGATTGAAGACTTTCCTGAGA
This sequence comes from Bactrocera correcta, assembly GCA_027475135.1. NCBI lineage: Eukaryota > Metazoa > Arthropoda > Insecta > Diptera > Tephritidae > Bactrocera > Bactrocera correcta. The sequence continues at coordinate 55,411,363 of CM050322.1, forward strand.
GCTCTTTAAATTATCTAACCAATGCTTTATGTTTGACCCAACTCGTTCCAATAGTTTAGCCGCTAGAGCGTTAGCAAAGTTGAAACAAAAATGTGACTATTTCCAAGCCCCTGATAGGAGTGAAAAAGATTGAAGACTTTCCTGAGAGCTCTTTAAATTATCTAACCAATGCTTTATGTTTGACCCAACTCGTTCAAATAGTTTAGCCGCTAGAGCGTTATCAAAAGTGAAACAAAAATGTGACTATTTCCAAGCCCCTGATAGGAGTAGAAGAAAGATTGAAGACTTTCCTGAGAGCTCTTTAAATTATCTAACCAACGCTTTATGTTTGACCCAACTCGTTCAATAGTTTAGCCGCTAGAGCGTTAGCAAAGTTGAAACAAAAATGTGACTATTCCAAGCCCCTGATAGAGTAGAAGAAAGATTGAAGACTTTCCTGAAAGCTCTTTAAATTATCTAACCAACGCTTTATGTTTGACTCACCTCGTTCAAATAGTTTACCCTTAGAGCGTTATCAAAAGTGAAACAAAAATGTGACTATTTCCAAGCCCCTGATAGTAGTAGAACAAAGATTGAAGACTTTCCTGACAGCTCTTTAAAAAAATTTTTCTAACCAACGCTTTATGTTTGACTCACCTCGTTCAAACAGTTTACCCGTTAGAGCGTTATCAAAAGTGAAACAAAAATGTGACTATTTCCAAGCCCCTGATAGGAGTAGAAAAAGATTGAAGACTTTCCTGAGAGCCCTTTAAATTATCTAACCAAGCTTTAACCACGATTAAATAGTTTAGCCGCTAGAGCGTTAGCAAAGTTGAAACAAAAATGTGACTATTTCCAAGCCCCTGATAGGAGTAGAAGAAAGATTGAAGACTTTGCTGAGAGCTCTTTAAATTATCTAACCAATGCTTTATGTTCGACCCACCTCGTTCCAATAGTTTAGCCGCTAGAGCGTTAGCAAAGTTGAAACAAAAATGTGACTATTTCCAAGCCCCTGATAACAGTAGAAGAAAGATTGAAGACTTTTCTGAAAGCTCTTTAAATTATCTAACCAATGCTTTATGTTTGGCTAACCTCGTTTAAATAGTTTACCCTCTAGAGCATTAATAAAAGTGAAACAAAAATGTGACTATTTCGAAGCCCCTGGTAGGAGTAGAATAAAGATTGAAGACTTTCCTGAGAGCTCTTTAAAATATCTAACCAACGCTTTATGTTTGGCCCAACTCGTTCCAATAGTTTAGCCGCTAGAGCGTTAGCAAAGTTGAAACAAAAATGTGACAATTTCCAAGCCCCTGATAGGAGTGGAAGAAAGATTGAAGACTTTCCTGAGCTCTTTAAATTATAAAACCAATACTTTATGTTTGACCCAACTCATTCAAATAGTTTAGCTTCAGAGCGTTATCAAAAGTGAAACAGAAATGTGACTATTACCAAGCCCCTGATAAGAGTAGAAGAAAGATTGAAGACTTTCCTGAGAGCTCTTTAAATTATCTAACCAACGCTTTATGTTTGACCCAACTCGTTCTAATTGTTTAGCCGCTAGAGCGTTAGCAAAGTTGAAACAAAAATGTGACTATTGCCAAGCCCCTGATAGGAGTAGAACAAAGATTGACAACTTTCCTGACAGCTCTTTAAATTATCTAACCAACGCTTTATGTTTGACTCACCTCGTTCAAACAGTTTACCCGTTAGAGCGTTATCAAAAGTGAAACAAAAATGTGACTATTTCCAAGCCCCTGATAGTAGTAGAACAAAGATTGAAGACTTTCCTGACAGCTTGAAACAAAAATGTGACTATTACCAAGCCCCTGATAGTAGTAGAAAAAAGATTGAATACTTTCCTGACAGCTCTTTAAATTATCTAACCAACGCTTTATGTTTGACTCACCTCGTTCAAACAGTTTACCCGTTAGAGCGTTATCAAAAGTGAAACAAAAATGTGACTATTGCCAAGCCCCTGATAGGAATAGAAGAAAGACTGAAGACTTTGCTGAGAGCTCTTTAAATTATCTAACCAATGCTTTATGTTTGACCCACCTTGTTCAAATAGTTTAGCCGCTAGAGCGTTAGCAAAGTTGAAACAAAAATGTGACTATTGCCAAGCCCCTGATAGGAATAGAAGAAAGACTGAATACTTTGCTGAGAGCTCTTTAAATTACTTAACCAATGCTTTATGTTTGACCCACCTCGTTCCAATAGTTTAGCCGCTAGAGCGTTAGCAAAGTTGAAACAAAAATGTGACTATTTCCATGCGCCTGATAGTAGTAGAACAAAGATTAAAGACTTTCCTGAGAGCCCTTTAAATTATCTAACCAATGCTTTATGTTTGACCCACTTCATTCTAATTGTTTAGCCGCTAGAGCGTTAGCAAAGTTGAAACAAAAATGTGACTATTACCAAGCCCCTGATAGGAGTTGAACAAAGATTAAAGACTTTCCTGAGAGCTCTTTAAATTATCTAACCAATGCTTTATGTTTGACTAACCTCGTTTAAATAGTTTACCCGCTAGAGCATTAATAAAAGTGAAACAAAAATGTGACTATTTCCAAGCCCCTGATAGGAGTAGAATAAAGATTGAAGACTTTCCTGAGAGTTCTTTAAATTATCTAACCAACGCTTTATGTTTGACCCAACTCGTTCCAATAGTTTAGCCGCTAGAGCGTTAGCAAAGTTGAAACAAAAATGTGACTATTTCCAAGCCCCTGATAGGAGTAGAAGAAAGATTGAAGACTTTTCTGAAAGCTCTTTAAATTATCTAACCAATGCTTTATGTTTGGCTAACCTCGTTTAAATAGTTTACCCTCTAGAGCATTAATAAAAGTGAAACAAAAATGTGACTATTTCCAAGCCCCTGGTAGGAGTAGAATAAAGATTGAAGACTTTCCTGAGAGCTCTTTAAAATATCTAACCAACGCTTTATGTTTGACCCAACTCGTTCCAATAGTTTAGCCGCTAGAGCGTTAGCAAAGTTGAAACAAAAATGTGACAATTTCCAAGCCCCTGATAGGAGTAGAATAAAGATTGAAGACTTTCCTGAGAGCCCTTTAAATTATCTAACCAACGCTTTATGTTTGACCCAACTCGTTCCAATAGTTTAGCCGCTAGAGCGTTAGCAAAGTTGAAACAAAAATGTGACTATTACCAAGCCCCTGATAGGAGTGGAAGAAAGATTGAAGACTTTCCGAAGAGCTCTTTAAATTATAAAACCAATACTTTATGTTTGACCCAACTCATTCAAATAGTTTAGCCTCAGAGCGTTATCAAAAGTGAAACAGAAATGTGACTATTACCAAGCCCCTGATAGGAGTAGAAGAAAGATTGAAGACTTTCCTGAGAGCTCTTTAAATTATCTAACCAACGCTTTATGTTTGACCCAACTCGTTCTAATTGTTTAGCCGCTAGAGCGTTAGCAAAGTTGAAACAAAAATGTGATTATTGCCAAGCCCCTGATAAGAGTAGAAGAAAGATTGAAGACTTTCTTGAGAGCTCTTTAAATTATCTAACCAATGCTTTATGTTTGACTAACCTCGTTTAAATAGTTTACCCTCAGAGCGTTATCAAAAGTGAAACAGAAATGTGACTATTACCAAGCCCCTGATAGGAGTAGAAGAAAGATTGAAGACTTTCCTGAGAGCTCTTTAAATTATCTAACCAACGCTTTATGTTTGACCCAACTCGTTCTAATTGTTTAGGCGCTAGAGCGTTAGCAAAGTTGAAACAAAAATGTGACTATTGCCAAGCCCCTGATAGGAGTAGAAGAAAGATTAAAGACTTTCCTGAGAGCCCTTTAAATTATCTAACCAATGCTTTATGTTTGACCCACTTCATTCTAGTTGTTTAGCCGCTAGAGCGTTAGCAAAGTTGAAACAAAAATGTGACTATTGCCAAGCCCCTGATAAGAGTAGAAGAAAGATTGAAGACTTTCTTGAGAGCTCTTTAAATTATCTAACCAATGCTTTATGTTCGACCCACCTCATTCAAATAGTTTAGCCTCAGAGCGTTATCAAAAGAGCTCTTTAAATTATCTAACCAACGCTTTATGTTTGACCCAACTCGTTCCAATAGTTTAGCCGCTAGAGCGTTAGCAAAGTTGAAACAAAAATGTGACAATTTCCAAGCCCCTGATAGAAGTAGAATATAGATTGAAGACTTTCCTGAGAGATCTTTAAATTATCTAACCAACGCTTTATGTTTGACCCAACTCGTTCCAATAGTTTAGCCGCTAGAGGGTTAGCAAAGTTGAAACAAAAATGTGACTATTACCAAGCCCCTGATAAGAGTAGAAAAAAGATTGAAGACTTTCCTGAGAGCTCTTTAAATTATCTAACCAATGCTTTATGTTCGACCCACATCATTCAAATAGTTTAGCCCCAGAGCGTTATCAAAAGTGAAACAGAAATGTGACTATTACCAAGCCCCTGATAGGAGTAGAAGAAAGATTGAAGACTTTCCTGAGAGCTCTTTAAATTATCTAACCAACGCTTTATGTTTGACCCAACTCGTTCTAATTGTTTAGCCGCTAGCGTTAGCAAAGTTGAAACAAAAATGTGACTATTGCCAAGCCCTTGATAGGAGTAGAATAGAGATTGAAGACTTTCCTGAGAGCTCTTTAAATTATCTAACCAACGCTTTATGTTTGACCCAACTCATTCCAATAGTTTAGCCGCTAGAGCGTTAGCAAAGTTGAAACAAAAATGTGACTATTTCCAAGCCCCTGATAGGAGTAGAAGAAACATTCAAGACTTTTCTGAAAGCTCTTTAAATTATCTAACCAATGCTTTATGTTTGGCTAACCTCGTTTAAATAGTTTACCCTCTAGAGCATTAATAAAAGTGAAACAAAAATGTGACTATTTCCAAGCCCCTGGTAGGAGTAAAATAAAGATTGAAGACTTTCCTGAGAGCTCTTTAAATTATCTAACCAACGCTTTATGTTTGACCCAACTCGTTCCAATAGTTTAGCCGCTAGAGCGTTAGCAAAGTTGAAACAAAAATGTGACAATTTCCAAGCCCCTGATAGGAGTAGAATAAAGATTGAAGCTTTCCTGAGAGCTCTTTAAATTATATAACCAACGCTTTATGTTTGACCCAACTCGTTCTAATTGTTTAGCCGCTAGAGCGTTAGCAAAGTTGAAACAAAAATGTGACTATTGCAAAGCCCCTGATAAGAGTAGAAGAAAGATTGAAGACTTTCTGAGAGCTCTTTAAATTATCTAACCAATGCTTTATGTTCGACCCACCTCATTCAAATAGTTTAGCCTCAGAGCGTTATCAAAAGTGAAACAGAAATGTGACTATTCCAAGCCCCTGATAGGAGTAGAAGAAAGATTGAAGACTTTCCTGAGAGCTCTTTAAATTATCTAACCAACGCTTTATGTTTGACCCAACTCGTTCTAATGTTTAGCCGCTAGAGCGTTAGCAAAGTTAAAACAAAAATGTGACTATTTCCAAGCCCCTGATAAGAGTAGAAGAAAGATTGAAGACTTTTCTGAAAGCTCTTTAAATTATCTAACCAATGCTTTATGTTTACTAACCTCGATTAAATAGTTTACCCTCTAGAGCATTAAAAAAGTGAAACAAAAATGTGACTATTTCCAAGCCCCTGGTAGGAGTAGAATAAAGATTGAAGACTTTCCTGAGAGCTCTTTAAATTATCTAACCAACGCTTTATGTTTGACCCAACTCGTTCCAAAGTTTACCGCTAGAGCGTTAGCAAAGTTGAAACAAAAATGTGACAATTTCCAAGCCCCTGATAGGAGTAGAATAAAGATTGAAGACTTTCCTGAGAGCTCTTTAAATTATCTAACCAAGCTTTATGTTTGACCCAACTCGTTCCAATAGTTTAGCCTCTAGAGCGTTAGCAAAGTTGAAACAAGAAATGTGACTATTCCAAGCCCCTGATAGGAGTGGAAGAAAGATTGAAGACTTTCCTGAGAGCTTTATAAATTATTAACCAAGCTTTATGTTTGACTCCACCTCGTTCAAAAGTTTACCCGCTAGAGCTTATCAAAGTGAAACAAAACTGTGACTATTGCCAAGCCCCTGGCAGGAGTAGAAAAAAATTGGGACTTTCCTGAGACTCTTTAAATTATCTAACCAATGCTTAATGTTGACCCACCTCTTCAATAGTTTAGCCTCAGAGCGTTAGCAAAGTTAAAAAAAAATGTGACTATTGCCAAGCCCCTGGTAGAGTAGAAGAAAATTAAGACTTTCCTGAGAGCTCTTAAATTATCTAACCAATGCTTTATGTTTGACTACCTGTTCAAAAGTTTACCCGCTAGAGCTAATAAAAGTGAAACAAAAATGTAACTATTTCCAAGCCCCTGGTAGGAGTAGAAAAGAAATTCGGGACTTTCCTGAGATCTCTTTAAATTATCTAACCAATGCTTTATGTTTGACTCACCTCGTTTCAATAGTTTAGCCTCAGAGCGTTAGCACAGTTGAAACAAAATGTGACTATTGCCAAGCCCCTGGTAGATGTAGAAGGAAAATTAATGACTTTCCTGAGAGCTCTTTAAATTATCTAACCAATGCTTTATGTTTGACTCACCTGGTTCAAACAGTTACCCGCTAGAGCGTTATCAAAAGTGAAACAAAAATGTGACTATTTCCAAACCCCTGATAGGAGTAGAAGAAAGTTTGAAGACTTCCTGAGAGCTCTTTAAATTATCTAACCAATGCTTTATGTTTCACTCACCTCGTTTCATTAGCGCTCTAGCGCTCTCTATTGGAACGAGGTTGGTCAAATATAAAGCATTCGTTAGATAATTTAAAGAGCTCTCAGGAAAGTCATTAATTTTTTTCTACATCTACCAGGGGCTTGGCAATAGGCACATTTTTGTTTCAACTTTGCTAACGCTCTGAGGCTAAACTATTGAAACGAGGTGAGTCAAACATAAAGCATTGGTTAGATAATTTAAAGAGCTCTCAAGAAAGTCTTCAATCTTTCTTCTACTCCTATCAGGGGCTTGGTAATAGTCACATTTTTGTTTCAACTTTGCTAACGCTCTAGCGGCTAAACTATTGAAGCGAGGTGGGTCAAACATAAAGCGTTGGTTAGATAATTTAAAGAGCTCTCAGGAAAGTCTTCAATCTTTATTCTACTCCTATCAGGGGCTTGGAAATAGTCACATGTTTGTTTCACTTTTATTAATGCTCTAGCGGGTAAACTATTTAAACGAGGTTTTTCAAACATAAAGCATTGGTTAGATAATTTAAAGAACTTTCAGAAAAGTCTTCAATCTTTTTTCTACTCCTGTCAGGGGCTTGGAAATAGTCACATTTTTGTTTCAACTTTGCTAACGCTCTAGCGGCTAAACTATTGAAACGAGGTGGGTCAAACATAAAGCATTGGTTATATAATTTAAAAAGCTCTCAGGAAAGTCTTCAATCTTTCTTCTACTCTTATCAAAGGCTTGGCAATAGTCACATCTTTGTTTCAACTTTGCTAACGCTCTAGCGGCTAAACTATTGGAACGAGGTCGGTCAAACACAAAGCATTGGTTAGATAATTTAAAGAGCTTTCAGAAAAGTCTTCAATCTTTCTTCTACTCTTATCAGGGGCTTGGAAATAGTCACATTTTTGTTTTAACTTTGCTAACGCTCTAGCGGCTAAACAATTAGAACGAGTTGGGTCAAACATAAAGCGTTGGTTAGATAATTTAAAGAGCTCTCAGGAAAGTCTTCAATCTTTCTTCTACTCCTATCAGGCGCTTGGCAATAGACACATTTTTGTTTCACTTTTGATAACGCTCTAGCCGTTAAGCGATTTGAACGAGGTGGGTCAAACATAAAGCATTGGTTAGATAATTTAAAGAGCTCTCAGGAAAGTCTTCAATCTTTCTTCTACTCCTACCAGGCGCTTGGCAATAGTCACATTTTTGTTTCAACTTTGCTAACGCTCTGAGGCTAAACTATTTGATGAGGTGGGTCGAACATAAAGCATTTGTTAGATAATTTAAACAAATGAGTTGAACCATCTCAATATCGATTGCTAAATGTGTATATACAACAAAATCGACTTTATGCCTAAATATAAGACTATGGAATTATGGCTTTTTGTCAACTTCAGTTCTCTAAAGGAGGTTTATTAACTTAAATATGTTAAACCAGTTATCTGAAGCATTTCGATATCGATTGCGAAATGTGTATATACATAAAATCGACTTTATACCTAAATATAAAATTATAACATTACGGAATTCTTCTAAATGCACTGCCGTTATACCGCTAAGGATTTATGTAGACTTCAATATGCTAAAAAATGTTTATTAACTTAATATGTTAAACTTATGATTTGAAGCATTTCGATATCGATAGCTTAAACAAAAAAATCGACTTTATACCTAAATATAAGATTACGGAATTCTTCTACATGCACTGTCGTTATGCCGCCATGGCTTTATATCACCTTCATTACGTTAAAGAAGGTTAACTAACTTAAATATGTTAAACTAATGATTTGAAGATTTTCGATATCGATTGCTAAATGCGTAAATACAAGAAAATCGACTATATACCTAAATATAAGATTACGGTATTCTTCTACATGCACTGTCGTTATGCCGCCATGGCTCTATATCACCTTCATTACGTTAAAGAAGGTTAATTAACTTAAACATGTTAAACTAATGATTTGAAGCATTTCGATATCGATTGCTAAATGTGTATATAAAAGAAAATCGACTTTATACCTAAATATAAGATTACGTAATTCTTCTAAATGCTTTGCCGTTATGCCGTTAAGGCGTTTGTAGACTTCAGTAAGATAAAGAGGGTTAATTAACTTAAATATGTTAAACTAATGATTTGAAGCATTTCGATATCGATTGCTAGATGCGTATATACAACAAAATCGACTTTATACCCAAATATAAGATTACGGAATTCTTCTACATGCACTGTCGTTATGCCGCCATGGCTTTATATCACCTTCATTACGTTAAAGAAGGTTAACTAACTTAAATATGTTAAACTAATGATTTGAAGCATTTCAATATCGATTGCTAAATGTGTATGTACAACAAAATCGACTTTATACCTTAATATAAGAAAACGGAATTCATATAAATATACTGCCGTTATGCCGTTATGGCTTTATGTAAACTTTAGTAAGATAAAGAAGGTTAATTAACTTAAATATGCTAAACCAGTTATCTGATGCATTTCGATATCGATTGCTTAATGTGTATATACAAGAAAATCGACTTTATACCTAAATATAAGATTACGGAATTCTTCCAAATGTACTGTCGTTATGCCGCCATGGCTTTATATCAACTTCAATACCTTAAAGAAGGTTAATTAACTTAAATTTGTTAAACTAATGATTTGCAGCATTTCGATATCGATAGCTAAATGTGTATGTAAAAAAAAAAATCGAATTTATACCTAAACATAAGATTACGGAATTCTTCCAAATGTACTGTCGTTATGCCGCCATGTCTTTATGTCACCTTCATTACGTTAAAGAAGGCTAATTAACTTAAATATGTTAAACTAATGATTTGAAGCATTTTGTTATCGATCGCTAAATGTGTATATACAACAAAATCGACTTTATACCTAAATATAAGATTACGGAATTCTTCTGCATGCACTGTCGTTATGCCGCCATGGCTTTATAACACCTTCCTTACGTTAAAGAAGGTTAACTAACTTAAATATGTTAAACGAATGATTTGAAGCATTTCGATATCGATTGCAAAATGTGTATGTACAACAAAATCGACTTTATACCTAAATATAAGATAACGGAATTCATATAAATATACTGCCGTTATGCCGTGATGGCTTTATGTAAACTTCATAAAGTAGGTTAATTAATTTAAATATGCTAAACGGGTTATTTGAAGCATTTCGATATCGATTGCAAAATGTGTATATAAAAGAAAATCGAATTTATGCCTAAAGTTAAGACTACGGAATTCTTCCAAATGCAGTGCCGTTATGGCTTTATGTCAACTTCAGTTCGCTAAAGGAGGTTTATTAACTTAAATATGTTAAACCAGTTATCTGAAGCATTTCCATATCGATTGCGAAATGTATATATACAAGAAAATCGACTTTATACTTAAATATAAAATTAAAACATTACGGAATTCTTCTAAATGCACTGCCGTTATACCGTTATGGCTTTATGTAGACTTCAGTATGCTTAAAAATGTTTATTAACTTAATATGTTAAACTAATGATTTGAAGCATTTCGATATCGATAGCTAAAACTGTATATACAAGAAAATCGACTTTATGCCTAAATATAAGATTACAGAATTCTTCTAAATGCACTGCCGTTATGCCGCCATGGCTATAAGCCAACTTCCGTTCGTTAAAGAAGGTTTATTAACTTAAACTTTGAAGCATTTCGATATCGATTGCTGAATGTGTATATACAAGAAAATCGACCTTATACATAAACATAAGATTACGGAATTCTTCTAAATGCACTGTCGTTATGCCGCCATGGTTTTATATCACCTTCATTACGTTAAAGAAGGTTAAGGAACTTAAATATGTTAAACGAATGATTTGAAGCATTTCGATATCGCTAGCTAAATGTGTATATACAAGAAAATCGACCTTATACATAAATATAAGATTACGGAATTCTTCTAAATGCACTGTCGTTATGCCGCCATGGCTTTATATCACCTTCATTACGTTAAAGAAGGTTAACGAACTTAAATATGTTAAGCTAATGATTTGAAACATTTCGATATCGATTGCTAAATGTGTATATACAAGAAAATCGACTTTATACATAAATATGAGATTACGGAATTATTCTAAATGCACTGTCGTTATGCCGCCATGGCTTTATATCGATAGCTAAAGGAGTATAGAAGAAAATCGACTTTATACCTAAATATAAGATTACGGAATTCTTCCAAATGCACTGCCGTTATACCGTTATGGCCTTACGTGAACTTCAGTAAGAAAAAGAAGGTTAATTAACTTAAATATGTTAAGCTAATGATTTGAAGCATCTCGATATCGATTGCTAAATGTGTATATACAACAAAATCGACATTATACCTAAATATAAGTTCACGGAATTCTTCCAAATGCACTGCCGTTATACCGTTATGGCTTTATGTACACTTCAGTGAGAAAAATAAGATTAATTAACTTAAGTATGCTAAACTAATGATTTGAAGCATTTCGTTATCGATTGCTAAATGTGTATATACATGAAAATCGACTTTATACCTAAATATAAGATTACGGAATTCTTCTAAATGCACTGCCGTTATACCGTAATGGCCTTATGCCAACTTCCGTTCGTTAAAGAAGGTTAATTAATTTAAATATGTTAAACTAATGATTTGAAGCATTTCGATATCGATTGCTAAATGTGTATATACAAGAAAATCGACTTTATGCCTAAATATAAGACTATGGAATTATGGCTTTATGTCAACTTCAGTTCGCTAAAGGAGGTTTATTAACTTAATTATGTTAAACCAGTTATCTGAAGCATTTCGATATCGATTGCGAAACCTGTTTATACAAGAAAATCGACTTTATACCTAAATATAAAATTATAATATTACGGAATTCTTCTAAATGCACTGCCGTTATACCGTTAAGGCTTTATGTAGACTTCAGTATGCTAAAAAATGTTTATTAACTTAATATGTTAAACTTATGATTTGAAGCATTTCGATATCGATAGCTAAAACAAAAAAATCGACTTTATACCTAAATATAAGATTACGGAATTCTTCTAAATGCACTGCCGTTATGCCGCCATGGCTTTAAGCCAACTTCCGTTCGTTAAAGAAGGTTTATTAGCTTAAATATGTTAAACTAATTATTTGAAGCATTTCGATATCGATTGTTAAATGTGTACATACAAGAAAATCGACTTTATACATAAATATAAGACTTCGGAATTCTTCCAAATGTACTGTCGTTATGCCGCCATGGCCTTATATCGACTTCAATACGTTAAAGAAGGTTAATTAACTTAAATATGTTAAACTAATGATTTGAAGCATTTCGATATCGATTGCTAAATGCGTAAATACAAGAAAATCGACTATATACCCAAATATAAGATTACGGAATTCTTCTAAATGCACTGTCGTTATGCCGCTTTGGCTTTATATCACCTTCATTACTTTAAGGAAGGTTAACGAACTTAAATATGTTAAACTAATGATTTGAAACATTTCGATATCGATTGCTAAATATGTATATACAAGAAAATCGACTTTATACATAAATATAAGATTACGGAATTCTTCTAAATGCACTGTCGTTATGCCGCCATGGCTTTATATTACCTTCATTACGTTAAAGAAGGTTAACGATCTTAAATATGTTAAACGAATGATTTGAAGCATTTCGATATCGATAGCTAAAGGCGTATACAAGAAAATCGACTTTTTACCTAAATATAAGTTTACGGAATTCTTCCAAATGAACTGGTGTTATACCGTTTTGGCTTTATGTAAACTTCGGTAAGATAACAAAGGTTAATTAACTTAAATATGTTAAACTAATGATTTGAAGCATTTCGATATCGACTGCTGAATGTGTATATACAACAAAATCGACTTTATACATAAATATACGATAACGGAATTCTTCTACATGCACTGCCGTTATGCCGCCGTGGCTTTATATCATCTTCATTACGTTAAAGAAGGTTAACTAACTTAAATATGTTAAACTAATGATTAGAAGCATTTCGATATCGATTGCTAAATGTGTATATACAACAAAATCGATTTTATACCTAAATATAAGATTACGAAATTCTTCCAAATGTACTGTCGTTATGCCGCCATGGCTTTATATCGACTTCAATACGTTAAAGAAGGTTAACGATCTTAAATATGTTAAACGAATGATTTGAAGCATTTCGATATCGATAGCTAAAGGAGTATAGAAGAAAATCGACTTTATACCTAAATATAAGATTACAGAATTCTTCCAAATGCACTGCCGTTATACCGTTATGGCTTTACGTAAACTTCAGTAAGAAAAAGAAGGTTAATTAACTTAATTCTTCCAAATGCAATGGGGTTATACCGTTATGGCTTTATGTAAACTTCAGTCAGAGAAAGAAGGTTAATTAACTTAAATATGTTAAACTAATGAT
>CM050322.1:55425467-55442467 GCA_027475135.1 Bactrocera correcta
AGAGCTCTTTAAATTATCTAACCAATGCTTTATGTTTGACTAACCCCGTTGAAATAGTTTACCCGCTAGAGCGGGTACTCCTAATAGTAGTAGAATAAAGAATGAAGACTTTCCTGAGAGCTCTGTAAATTATCTAACCAACGCTTTATGTTTGACCCAACTCGTTCCAATAGTTTAGCCTCAGAGCGTTAGCAAAGTTGAAACAGAAATGTGACTATTGCCAAGCCACTGGTAGGAGTAGAATAAAGATTGAATACCTTCCTGAGAGCTCTTTAAATTATCTAACCAACGCTTTATGTTTGACCCAACTCGTTCCAATAGTTTAGCCGCTAGAGCGTTAGCAAAGTTGGAACAAAAATGTGACTATTACCAAGCCCCTGATTGCAGTAGAAGAAAGATTGAAGACTTTCCTGAGAGCCCTTTAAATTATCTAACCAACGCTTTATGTTTGACCCAACTCGTTCCAATAGTTTAGCCGCTAGAGCGTTAGCAAAGTTGAAACAAAAATGTGACTATTACCAAGCCCTTAATCAATACTTTACGTTTGACCCACCTCGTTTTAATAGTTTAGCTGCTAGAGCGTTAGCAAAGTTGAAACAGAAATGTGAATATTACCAAGCCCCTGATAGGAGTAGAAGAAAGATTTAAGACTTTCCTGAGAGCTCTTTAAATTATCTAACCAATGCTTTATGTTTGACTAACCTCGTTTAAATAGTTTACCCGCTAGAGCATTAATAAAAGTGAAACAAAAATGTGACTATTTCCAAGTCCCTGATAGGAGTAGAATAAAGATTAAAGACTTTCCTGAGAGCTCTTTAAATTATCAAACCAACGCTTTATGTTTGACCCAACTCGTTCCAATAGTTTAGCCGCTAGAGCGTCAGCAAAGTTGAAACAAAAATGTGACTATTTCCAAGCCCCTGATAGGAGTAGAAGAAAGATTGAAGACTTTTCTGAAAGCTCTTTAAATTATCTAACCAATGATTTATGTTTGACTAACCTTGTTTAAATAGTTTATTCTCTAGAGCATTAATAAAAGTGAAACAAAAATATGACTATTTCCAAGCCCCTGATAAGAGTAGAATAAAGATTGAAGACTTTCCTGAGAGCTCTTTAAATTATCTAACCAACGCTTTATGTTTGACCCAACTCGTTCTAATTGTTTAGCCGCTAGAGCGTTAGCAAAGTTGAAACAAAAATGTGACTATTGCCAAGCCCCTGATAAGAGTAGAACAAAGATTGAAGACTTTCTTGAGAGCTCTTTAAATTATCTAACCAATGCTTTATGTTCGACCCACCTCATTCAAATAGTTTAGCCTCAGAGCGTTATCAAAAGTGAAACAAAAATGTGACTATTACCAAGCCCCTGATAGGAGTAGAAGAAAGATTGAAGACTTTCCTGAGAGCTCTTTAAATTATCTTATCAACGCTTTATGTTTGACCCAACTCGTTCTAATTGTTTAGCCGCTAGAGCGTTAACAAAGTTGAAACAAAAATGTGACTATTGCCAAGCCCCTGATAAGAGTAGAAGAATGATTGAAGACTTTCTTGAGAGCTCTTTAAATTATCTAACCAATGCTTTATGTTCGACCCACCTCATTCAAATAGTTAAGCCTCAGAGCGTTATCAAAAGTGAAACAGAAATGTGACTATTACCAAGCCCCTGATAGGAGTAGAAGAAAGATTGAAGACTTTCCTGAGAGCTCTTTAAATTATCTAACCAACGCTTTTTGTTTGACCCAACTCGTTCTAATTGTTTAGCCGCTAGAGCGTTAGCAAAGTTGAAACAAAAATGTGACTATTGCCAAGCCCCTGATAAGAGTAGAAGAAAGATTGAAGACTTTCCTGGGAGCCCTGATAGTAGTAGAACAAAGAATGAAGACTTTCCTGACAGCTCTTTAAATTATCTAACCAACGCTTTATGTGTGACTCACCTTGTTCAAATAGTTTAGCCGCAAGAGCGTTAGCAAAGTTGAAACAAAAATGTGACTATTGTTAAGCCCCTGATAGGAATAGAAGAGAGACTGAAGACTTTGCTGAGAGCTCTTTAAATTATCTAATTAATGCTTTATGTTTGACCCACCTCGTTCCAATAGTTTAGCCGCTAGAGCGTTAGCAAAGTTGAAACAAAAATGTGACTATTTCCATGCGCCTGATAGTAGTAGAACAAAGATTAATGGCTTTCCTGAGAGCCCTTTAAATTATCTAACCAATGCTTTATGTTTGACCCACTTCATTCTAATTGTTTAGCCGCTAGAGCGTTAGCAAAGTTGAAACAAAAATGTGACTATTACCAAGCCCCTAATTGGAGTAGAAAAAGATTAAGACTTTCCTGAGAGCTCTTTAAATTATCTAACCAATGCTTTATGTTTGACTAACCTCGTTTAAATAGTTTACCCGCTAGAGCATTAATAAAAGTGAAACAAAAATGTGACTATTTCCAAGCCCCTGATAGGAGTAGAATAAAGATTGAAGACTTTCCTGAGAGCTCTTTAAATTATCTAACCAACGCTTTATGTTTGACCCAACTCGTTCCAATAGTTTAGCCGCTAGAGCGTTAGCAAAGTTGAAACAAAAATGTGACTATTTCCAAGCCCCTGATAGGAGTAGAAGAAAGATTGAAGACTTTTCTGAAAGCTCTTTAAATTATCTAACCAATGCTTTATGTTTGACTAACCTCGTTTAAATAGTTTATCTCTAGAGCATTAATAAAAGTGAAACAAAAATGTGACTATTTCCAAGCCCCTGATAAGAGTAGAAGAAAGATTGAAGACTTTCCTGAGAGCTCTTTAAATTATCTAACCAATGCTTTATGTTTGACCCAACTCGTTTAATGTTTACCCTAGAGCTTAAAAGTGAAACAAAAATGTGACTATTCCAAGCCCCTGATAAGAGTAGAAAAAGATTGAAGACTTTCTTGAGAGCTCTTTAAATTATCTAACCAATGCTTTATGTTCGACCCACCTCATTCAAATAGTTTAGCCTCAGAGCGTTATCAAAAGTGAAACAGAAATGTGACTATTACCAAGCCCCTGATAGGAGTAGAAGAAAGATTGAAGACTTTCCTGAGAGCTCTTTAAATTATCTAACAACGCTTTATGTTTGACCCAACTCGTTCTAATAGTTTAGCCGCTAGAGCGTTAGCAAAGTTGAAACAAAAATGTGACTATTCCAAGCCCCTGATAAGAGTAGAAGAAAGATTGAAGACTTTCTGAGAGCTCTTTAAATTATCTAACCAATGCTTTATGTTTGACCCAACTCTTCAATAGTTTAGCCCAGAGCGTTAAAAAGTGAAACAGAAATGTGACTATTTCCAAGCCCCTGATAGGAGTAGAAGAAAGATTGAAGACTTTCCTGAGAGCTCTTTAAATTATCTAACCAACGCTTTATGTTTGACCCAACTCGTTCTAATTGTTTAGCCGCTAGAGCGTTAGCAAAGTTGAAACAAAAATGTGACTATTGCCAAGCCCCTGATAAGAGTAGAAGAAAGATTGAAGACTTTCTGGAGCCCTGATAGAGTAGCAAAGATGAAGACTTTCCTACAGCCTTTAAATTATCTAACCAGCTTTATGTTGACCACCTGTTCAAATAGTTTAGCCGCTAGAGCGTTAGCAAAGTTGAAACAAAAATGTGACTATTGCAAGCCCCTGATAGGAGTAGAAGAAAGATTGAAGACTTTCTGAGAGCTCTTTAAATTATCTAAAATGCTTTATGTTTGACCCACCTCGTTCAATAGTTTAGCCGCTAGAGCGTTAGCAAAGTTGAAACAAAAATGTGACTATTCCAGCCCCTGATAGAGTAGAAAAAGATTAATGACTTTCCTGAGAGCTCTTTAAATTATCTAACCAATGCTTTATGTTTGACCACTCGTTCTAATGTTTAGCCGCTAGAGCGTTAGAAAGTTGAAACAAAAATGTGACTATTTCCAAGCCCCTATGGAGTAGAAGAAAGATTAAGACTTTCCTGAGAGCTCTTTAAATTATCTAACCAATGCTTTATGTTTGACTAACCTGTTTAAATAGTTTACCTCTAGAGCTTAAAAGTGAAACAAAAATGTGACTATTTCCAACCCCTGATAAGAGTAGAATAAAGATTGAAGACTTTCGAAAGCTCTTTAAATTATCTAACCAACGCTTTATGTTTGCCCAACTCGTTCTAATGTTAGCCGCTAACGTTAGAAAGGTTGAAACAAAAATGTGATATTTCAAGGCCTAGGAAGCAAAGATTAGCTTTCTCTGAGAGCCTTGAAATATAACATGTTTTGTTTCAACTTTCTATTACGCTCTAGGGTAAAAGTTGAAACAGAGTGACAAATTAAAGCTTGATAGATAAAAAAGTTGAAGATTTCTAAGCTCTTTAAATTATCTAAAATCAATTTTTGTTTCAACTTTCTAATGTTAGCGCTAACATTATAAAAGTGAAACAAAAATGTGATATTTCAAGCTCCTGTAGGTAAAGAATTGAAACTTTCGAGGCTCTTTAAATTATCAACATGCTTTTGTTTGACAACCTCTTCTAAATGTTACCTAAGCATTTAAAAGTGAAACAAAAATGTGACTATTTAAGCCCTAAGAGTAGGAAAGTTAAGACTTTCTTAGCTCTTTAAATATCACATTTTTGTTTCAACTTTCTAATGTTAGCGGCTAACTTAAAAAGTTGAAACAAAACTGTGATATTAAAGCCCCTGTAATAGGAAAGACTTAAGACTTTCTCCTGTAGGGGCTTTAAATTATCAACAACTTTATGTTTGACCAACTGTTCTAATAGTTTAGCCGCTAGAGCGTTAGAAAGTTGAAACAAAAATGTACTATTTAAAGCCCCCTGATAGGGTAGAAGAGAGATTTTGTAACTTTCTGAGAGCTCTTTAAATTATCTAACCAAGCTTTATGTTCGACCAACTCGTTAATAGTTTATAGAGCTTAGAAAGTTGAACAAAATCTATTCCTCCTATAGGGTGGAAAAAGTCACTTTAAATTATCTAACCAATGCTTTATGTTCGACCCAACTCATTTAAAGTTTAGCTAAACTAAAGCTGTTAGCAAAGTTGAACATCAGAAATTGTAGACTTATTCCAAGCCCCTGATAGGAGTAGAAGAAAGATTGAAGACTTTCCTGAGAGCTTTTAAATTATCTAACCAATGCTTTATGTTTGACTAACCTCGTTTAAATAGTTTACCTCAGAGCGTTAAAAGTTGAAACAAAAATGTGACTATTCCAGCCCCTGATAGAGTAGAAGAAAATTAAGACTTTCCTGAGAGCTCTTTAAATTATCTAACCAATGCTTTATGTTTGACCAACTGTTCAAAAGTTTAGCCGCTAGAGCGTTAAAAAGTTGAAACAAAAATGTGACTATTTCCAAGCCCCTGATAGGAGTAGAAGATTCTAAGTTTAAACTATGCTAACGACTCTACGCTATTGAAAGTGAAAAGCTTCTTAGATAAATTATTCTAAAATCGCTTTATTTTCTACCCACAGGCGCTTCAAATAGTTTAAGCGCTCTAGCGGCTAAACTGTTGAAACGAGGATGTCAAATATAAAGCTTGATAGGGGTAATTTAAAGATTCAGGAATTTCAATCTTTATTCTACTCCTATCAGGGGCTTGAATAGTACAGTTTTGTTTCACCTTTGATAAGCTCTAGCGCTAAACATTAGAACGAGTGGTAAACAAAAATTGGTGATAAATTTTCAAGGGGTCTCAGGAAAGTCTTAATTGACTTTCTCTATCAGGCTGTAAATTTTCAACCCTTTGCTTTAACTTTGCTAACCTCTAGCGCTAAATATTAACAGTGGAAACATAAAATGTGATATTTAAAGCTCTTCAGGAAAGTCTTTAATTTTCTAACCAGCGCTAAAAGTCACATTTTTGTTTCAACTTTGCTAACGCTCTAGCGGATAAACTATTGAACAGGTGGGTCAAACATAAAGCATTGGTTAGATAATTTAAGAGCTTTCAGGAAAGTCTTCAATCTTTTCTACTCCTACAGGCGCTTGGAAATAGTCACATTTTTGTTTCACTTTGTTAATGCTCTAGCCGGTAAACTATTTGAACGAGGTGAGTCAAACATAAAGCATTGGATTTGATAATTTAAAGAGCTAATCTTCAACTCTTCTAATTATCAGGGGCTTGGCAATAGTCACATTTTGTTTCAACTTTCTAATGCTCTAGCGGCTAAACAATTAAACGAGTTGGGTCAAACATAAAGCATTGGTTAGATAATTTAAAGAGCTCTCAGGAAAGATTAATCTTTTCTACCTATCAGGGGTTGGAAATAGTCACATTTTTGTTTCACTTTCTAAATGCTCTAGCGGTAAACTATTTAAACGAGGGTTTGTCAAACATAAAGCATTGGTTAGATAATTTAAAGAGCTCTCAGGAAAGTCTTAAATCTTTCTTCTACTCCTACAGTGGCTTGGAAATAGTCACATTTTTGTTTCAACTTTCTAATGCTCTAGCGGCTAAACTATTTGAACAAGGTAGTCAAACATAAAGCATTGGTTAGATAATTTAAAGAGCTGTCAGGAAAGTCTTCAATCTTTATTCTACTCCTATCAGGGGCTTGGAAATAGTCACATTTTTGTTTCACTTTTCTTAATGCTCTAGCGGCTAGAACTTTTAAAAGTTGCAAACATAAAGCATTGGTTAGATAATTTAGAAGAAAGTCTAAACTTCCTGTCAGGGGCTTGGAAATAGTCACATTTTTGTTTCAACTTTGCTAACGCTCTAGCGGCTAAACTATTGGAACAGTTGGGTCAAACATAAAGCGTTGGTTAGATAATTTAAAGAGCTCTCAGGAAAGTCTTCAATCTTTATTCTACTCCTATCAGGGGCTTGGAAATAGTCACATTTTTGTTTCAACTTTGCTAACGCTCTAGCGGCTAAACTATTGGAACGAGTTGGGTCAAACATAAAGCGTTGGTTAGGGGATTTAAAGAGCTCTCAGGAAAATCTTCAATCTTTATTCTACTCCTATCAGGGGCTTGGAAATAGTCACATTTTTGTTTCACTTTTCTTAATGCTCTAGCGGGTAAACTATTTAAACGAGGTTAGTCAAACATAAAGCATTGGTTAGATAATTTAAAGAGCTCTCACTCCTGTCAGGGGCTTGGCAATAGTCACATTTTTGTTTCAACTTTGCTAACGCTCTAGCGGCTAAACAATTAAAACGAGTTGGGTCAAACATAAAGCGTTGGTTAGATAATTTAAAGAGCTCTCAAGAAAGTCTTCAATCTTTCTTCTACTCCTATCAGGGGCTTGGAAATAGTCACATTTTTGTTTCAACTTTGCTTACGCTCTAGCGGCTAAACTATTGGAACTAGTTGGGTCAAACATAAAGCGTTGGTTAGGGGATTTAAAGAGCTCTCAGGAAAATCTTCAATCTTTATTCTACTCCTATCAGGGGCTTGGAAATAGTCACATTTTTGTTTCACTTTTATTAATGCTCTAGCAGGTAAACTATTTAAACGAGGTTAGCAAACATAAAGCATTGGTTAGATAATTTAAAGAGCTTTCAGAAAAGTCTTCAATCTTTCTTCTACTCCTCTCAGGGGCTTGGAAATAGTCACATTTTTGTTTCAACTTTTCTAACGCTCTAGCGGCTAAACTATTGGAACGAGTTGGGTCAAACATAAAGCGTTGGTTAGATAATTTAAAGAGCTCTCAGGAAAGTCTTCAATCTTTATTCTACTCCTATCAGGGGCTTGGAAATAGTCACATTTTTGTTTCAACTTTGCTAACGCTCTAGCGGCTAAACAATTAGAACGAGTTGGGTCAAACATAAAGCGTTGGTTAGATAATTTAAAGAGCTCTCAGGAAAGTCTTATATCTTTCTTCTACTCCTATCAGGGGCTTGGTAATAGTCACATTTCTGTTTCACTTTTGATAACGCTTTAGCCGGTAAACGATTTGAACGAGGTGGGTCAAACATAAAGCATTGGTTAGATAATTTAAAGAGCTCTCAGGAAAGTCTTAAATCTTTCTTCTACTCCTATCAGGGGCTTGGTAATAGTCACATTTTTGTTTCAACTTTGATAACGATTTAGCGGCTAAACTATTGGAACGAGGTGGGTCAAACATAAAGTATTGGTTTTATAATTTAAAGAGCTCTCAGGTAAAATTTCAGTCTTTCTTCTACTCCTATCATGGGCTTGGTAATAGTCACATTTTTGTTTCAACTTTGCTAACGCTCTAGCGGCTAAACAATTGGAACGAGGTTGGTCAAACATAAAGCATTGGTTAGATAATTTAAAGGGCTCTCAGGAAAGTCTTTAATCTTTGTTCTACTACTATCAGGCGCTTGGATATAGTCACGTTTTTGTTTCACTTTTGATAACGCTCTAGCGGGTAAACAATTAGAACGAGTTGGGTCAAACATAAAGCGTTGGTTAGATAATTTAAAGAGCTCTCAGGAAAGTCATTAATTTTTTTCTACATCTACCAGGGGCTTGGCAATAGTCACATTTTTGTTTCAACTTTGCTAACGCTCTGAGGCTAAACTATTGAAACGAGGTGAGTCAAACATAAAGCATTGGTTAGATAATTTAAAGAGCTCTCAAAAAAGTCTTCAATCTTTCTTCTACTCCTATCAGGGGCTTGGTAATAGTCACATTTTTGTTTCAACTTTTGCTAACGCTCTAGCGGCTAAACTATTGGAACGAGGTGGGTCAACCATAAAGCATTGGTTAGATAATTTAAAGGGCTTTTAGGAAAGTATTCAGTCTTTCTTCTATTCCTATCAGGGGCTTGGCAATAGTCACATTTTTGTTTCAACTTTGCTAACGCTTAGCGGCTAAACTATTGGAACGAGTTGAGTCAAACATAAAGCTTGGTTAGATAATTTAAAGAGCTCTCAAAGAAAGTCTTCAATCTTTATTCTACTCCTATCAGGGGCTTGGAAATAGTCACATGTTTGTTTCACTTTTATTAATGCTCTAGCGGGTAAACTATTTAAACGAGGTTGTCAAACATAAAGCATTGGTTAGATAATTTAAGGAGCTTTCAGAAAAGTCTTCAATCTTTTTTCTACTCCTATCAGGGGCTTGGAAATAGTCACATTTTTGTTTCAACTTTGCTACGCTCTAGCGGCTAAACTATTGTAAACGAGGTGGTCAAACATAAAGCATGGGTTAGACTAATTTAAAGAGCTTTAGAAAATCTTCAATCTTTCTTCTACTCTTATCAAAGGCTTGGAAATAGTCACATTTTGTTTCAACTTTGCTAACGCTCTAGCGCTAAACTATTGGAACGACGGTCGGTCAAACAAAAGCATTGGTTGGATAATTTAAAGAGCTCTTAGGAAAATCTTCATCTTTCTTCTACTCCTTATCAAATAGGCTTGGCAATTGTCACATCTTTGTTTCACTTTTGATAACGCTCTAGCGGTAAACGATTTGAACGAGGTTGGTCAAACATAAAGCATTGGTTAGATAATTTAAAGAGCTCTCAGGAAAATCTTCAATCTTTCTTCTAATCCTACCAGGCGCTTGGCAATAGTCACATTTTTGTTTCAACTTTGCTAACGCTCTGAGGCTAAACTATTTGAATGAGGTGGGTCGAACATAAAGCATTTGTTAGACAATTTAAACAAATGAGTTGAACCATCTCAATATCGATTGCTAAATGTGTATATACAACAAAATCGACTTTATGCCTAAATATAAGACTATGGAATTATGGCTTTTTGTCAACTTCAGTTCTCTAAAGGAGGTTTATTAACTTAAATATGTTAAACCAGTTATCTGAAGCATTTCGATATCGATTGCGAAATGTGTATATACATAAAATCGACTTTATACCTAAATATAAATTTATAACATTACGGAATTCTTCTAAATGCACTGCCGTTATACCGCTAAGGCTTTATGTAGACTTCAATATGCTAAAAAATGTTTATTAACTTAATATGTTAAACTTATGATTTGAAGCATTTCGATATCGATAGCTTAAACAAAAAAATCGACTTTATACCTAAATATAAGATTACGGAATTCTTCTACATGCACTGTCGTTATGCCGCCATGACTTTATATCACCCTCATTACGTTAAAGAAGGTTAACTAACTTAAATATGTTAAACTAATGATTTGAAGATTTTCGATATCGATTGCTAAATGCGTAAATACAAGAAAATCGAATATATACCTAAATAAAAGATTACGGAATTCTTCTACATGCACTGTCGTTATGCCGCCATGGCTCTATATCACCTTCATTACGTTAAAGAAGGTTAGTTAACTTAAACATGTTAAACTAATGATTTGAAGCATTTCGATATCGATTGCTAAATGTGTATATAAAAGAATCGACTTTATACCTAAATATAAGATAACGTAATTCTTCTAAATGCTTTGCCGTTATGCCGTTAAGGCGTTTGTAGACTTCAGTAAGATAAAGAGGGTTAATTAACTTAAATATGTTAAACTAATGATTTGAAGCATTTCGATATCGATTGCTAGATGCGTATATACAACAAAATCGACTTAATACCCAAATATAAGATTACGGAATTCTTCTACATGCACTGTCGTTATGCCGCCATGGCTTTATATCACCTTCATTACGTTAAAGAAGGTTAACTAACTTAAATATGTTAAACTAATGATTTGAAGCATTTCAATATCTATTGCTAAATGTGTATGTACAACAAAATCGACTTTATACCTAAATATAAGATAACGGAATTCATATAAATATACTGCCGTTATGCCGTTATGGCTTTATGTAAACTTTAGTAAGATAAAGAAGGTTAATTAACTTAAATATGCTAAACCAGTTATCTGATGCATTTTGATATCGATTGCTTAATGTGTATATACAAGAAAATCGACTTTATACCTAAATATAAGATTACGGAATTCTTCCAAATGCACTTCCATTATACCGTTATGGCTTTATGTTAACTTCAGTTTGTCAAAGAAGGTTTATTAACTTAAATATGTTAAACTAATGATTTGAAGCATTTCGTTATCGATCGCTAATTATGTATATACAACAAAATCGACTTTATACCTAAATATAAGACTACGGAATTCTTCTGCATGCACTGTCGTTATGCCGCCATGGCTTTATAACACCTTCCTTATGTTAAAGAAGGTTAACTAACTTAAATATGTTAAACGAATGATTTGAAGCATTTCGATATCGATTGCAAAATGTGTATGTACAACAAAATCGACTTTATACCTAAATATAAGATAACGGAATTCATATAAATATACTGCCGTTATGCCGTGATGGCTTTATGTAAACTTCAGTAAGATAAAGAAGGTTAATTAATTTAAATATGCTAAACGGGTTATTTGAAGCATTTCGATATCGATTGCAAAATGTGTATATAAAAGAAAATCGAATTTATGCCTAAAGTTAAGACTACGGAATTCTTCCAAATGCAGTGCCGTTATGGCTTTATGTCAACTTCAGTTCGCTAAAGGAGGTTTATTAACTTAAATATGTTAAACCAGTTATCTGAAGCATTTCCATATCGATTGCGAAATGTATATATACAAGAAAATCGACTTTATACTTAAATATAAAATTATAATATTACGGAATTCTTCTAAATGCACTGCCGTTATACCGTTAAGGCTTTATGTAGACTTCAGTATGCTAAAAAATGTTTATTAACTTAATATGTTAAACTTATGATTTGAAGCATTTCGATATCGATAGCTAAATGTGTATAAACAAAAAAATCGACTTTATACCTAAATATAAGATTACGGAATTCTTCTAAATGCACTGCCGTTATGCCGCCATGGCTTTAAGCCAACTTCCGTTCGTTAAAGAAGGTTTATTAGCTTAAATATGTTAAACTAATTATTTGAAGCATTTCGATATCGATTGTTAAATGTGTACATACAAGAAAATCGACTTTATACATAAATATAAGACTTCGGAATTTTTCCAAATGTACTGTCGTTATGCCGCCATGGCTTTATATCGACTTCAATACGTTAAAGAAGGTTAATTAACTTAAATATGCTAAACTAATGATTTGAAGATTTTCGATATCGATTGCTAAATGCGTATATACAACAAAACCGACTTTATACCTAAATATAAGATTACGGAATTCTTCTACATGCACTGTCGTTATGCCGCCATGGCTTTATATCACCTTCATTACGTTAAAGAAGGTTAATTAACTTAAATATGTTAAACTAATGATTTGAAGCATTTCGATATCGATTGCTAAATGTGTATATACAACAAAATCGACTTTATATTTAAATATAAGATTACGAAATTCTTCCAAATGTACTGTCGTTATGCCGCCATGGCTTTATATCGACTTCAGTACGTTAAAGAAGGTTAATTAACTTAAATATGTTAAACTAATGATTTGAAGCATTTCGAAATCGATTGCTAGATGTGTATATACAACAAAATCGAATTTATACCCAAATATAAGATTACGGAATTCTTTTAAATGCACTGTCGTTATGCCGCCATGGCTTTATATCACCTTCATTACGTTAAAGAAGGTTAACTAACTTAAATATGTTAAACTAATGATTTGAAGCATTTCAATATCGATTGCTAAATGTGTATGTACAACAAAATCGACTTTATACATAAATGTAAGATAACGGAATTCATATAAATGTACTGCCGTTATACCGTTATGGCTTTATGTAAACTTTAGTAAGATAAAGAAGGTTAATTAACATAAATATGCTAAACCAGTTATCTGATGCATTTCGATATCAATTGCTTAATGTGTAAATACAAGAAACTCGACTTTATACCTAAATATAAGATTACGGAATTCTTCCAAATGCACTGCCGTTATACCGTTATGGCTTTATGTACACTTCAGTGAGAAAAATAAGGTTAATTAACTTAAGTATGTTAAACTAATGAGTTGAACCATCTCGATATCGATTGCTGAATGTGTATATACAAGAAAATCGACCTTATACATAAATATAAGATTACGGAATTCTTCTAAATGCACTGCCGTTATGCCGCCATGGCTTTAAGCCAACTTCCGTTCGTTAAAGAAGGTTTATTAACTTAAATATGTTAAACTAATGATAAATGTGTATATACAACAAAATCGACTTTATACATAAATATACGATAGCAGAATTCTTCTAAATGCACTGTCGTTATGCCGCTATGGCTTTATATCACCTTCATTACGTTAAAGAAGGTTAACGAACTTTAATATGTTAAACTAATGATTTGAAACATTTCGATATCGATTGCTAAATGTGTATATACAAGAAAATCGACTTTATACATAAATATAAGATTACGGAATTCTTCTAAATGCACTGTCGTTATGCCGCCATGGCTTTATATCACCTTCATTACGTTAAAGAAGGTTAACGATCTTAAATATGTTAAACGAATGATTTGAAGCATTTCGATATCGATAGCTAAAGGCGTATACAAGAAAATCGACTTTTTACCTAAATATAAGTTTACGGAATTCTTCCAAATGAACTGGTGTTATACCGTTTTGGTTTTATGTAAACTTCGGTAAGATAACAAAGGTTAATTAACTTAAATATGTTAAACTAATGATTTGAAGCATTTCGGTATCGATTGCTAAATGTGTATATACAACAAAATCGACTTTATACATAAATATACGATAACGGAATTCTTCTAAATGCACTGCCGTTATGCCGCCGTGGCTTTATATCACCTTCATTACGTTAAAGAAGGTTAACTAACTTAAATATGTTAAACTAATGATTAGAAGCATTTCGATATCGATTGCTAAATGTGTATATACAACAAAATCGATTTTATACCTAAATATAAGATTACGAAATTCTTCCAAATGTACTGTCGTTATGCCGCCATGGCTTTATATCGACTTCAATACGTTAAAGAAGGTTAACGATCTTAAATATGTTAAACGAATGAGTTGAAACAAAAATGTGACTATTGCCAAGCCCCTGATAAGAGTAGAAGAAAGATTGAAGACTTTCCTGGGAGCCCTGATAGTAGTAGAACAAAGAATGAAGACTTTCCTGACAGCTCTTTAAATTATCAAACCAACGCTTTATGTGTGACTCACCTTGTTCAAATAGTTTAGCCGCAAGAGCGTTAGCAAAGTTGAAACAAAAATGTGACTATTGTTAAGCCCCTGATAGGAATAGAAGAGAGACTGAAGACTTTGCTGAGAGCTCTTTAAATTATCTAATTAATGCTTTATGTTTGACCCACCTCGTTCCAATAGTTTAGCCGCTAGAGCGTTAGCAAAGTTGAAACAAAAATGTGACTATTTCCATGCGCCTGATAGTAGTAGAACAAAGATTAATGGCTTTCCTGAGAGCCCTTTAAATTATCTAACCAATGCTTTATGTTTGACCCACTTCATTCTAATTGTTTAGCCGCTAGAGCGTTAGCAAAGTTGAAACAAAAATGTGACTATTACCAAGCCCCTAATTGGAGTAGAACAAAGATTAAAGACTTTCCTGAGAGCTCTTTAAATTATCTAACCAATGCTTTATGTTTGACTAACCTCGTTTAAATAGTTTACCCGCTAGAGCATTAATAAAAGTGAAACAAAAATGTGACTATTTCCCAGCCCCTGATAGGAGTAGAATAAAGATTGAAGACTTTCCTGAGAGCTCTTTAAATTATCTAACCAACGCTTTATGTTTGACCCAACTCGTTCCAATAGTTTAGCCGCTAGAGCGTTAGAAAAGTTGAAACAAAAATGTGACTATTTCCAAGCCCCTGATAGGAGTAGAAGAAAGATTGAAGACTTTTCTGAAAGCTCTTTAAATTATCTAACCAACGCTTTATGTTTGACCCAACTCGTTCCAATAGTTTAGCCGCTAGAGCGTTAGCAAAGTTGAAACAAAAATGTGACTATTTCCAACCCCCTGATAGGAGTAGAAGAAAGATTGAAGACTTTTCTGAAAGCTCTTTAAATTATCTAACCAATGCTTTATGTTTGACTAACCTCGTTTAAATAGTTTACCCTCTAGAGCATTAATAAAAGTGAAACAAAAATGTGACTATTTCCAAGCTCCTGATAAGAGTAGAAGAAAGATTGAAGACTTTTCTGAAAGCTCTTTAAATTATCTAACCAATGCTTTATGTTTGACTAACCTCGTTTAAATAGTTTACCCTCTAGAGCATTAATAAAAGTGAAACAAAAATGTGACTATTTCCAAGCCCCTGATAAGAGTAGAAGAAAGATTGAAGACTTTCTTGAGAGCTCTTTAAATTATCTAACCAATGCTTTATGTTCGACCCACCTCATTCAAATAGTTAAGCCTCAGAGCGTTATCAAAAGTGAAACAGAAATGTGACTATTACCAAGCCCCTGATAAGAGTAGAAGAAAGAGTCAAGACTTTTCTGGGAGCTCTTTAAATTATCTAACCAACGCTTTATGTTTGACCTAACTCGTTCCAATAGTTTAGCCGCTAGAGCGTTAGAAAAGTTGATACAAAAATGTGACTATTTCCAAGCCCCTGATAGGAATAGAAGAAAGAGTGAAGACTTTCCTGAGAGCTCTTTAAATTATCTAACCAACGCTTTATGTTTGACCCAACTCGTTCTAATTGTTTAGCCGCTAGAGCGTTAGCAAAGTTGAAACAAAAATGTGACTATTTCCAAGCCCCTGATAGGAGTAGAAGAAAGATTGAAGACTTTTCTGAAAGCTCTTTAAATTATCTAACCAATGCTTTATGTTCGACCCAACTCGTTCTAATTGTTTAGCCGCTAGAGCGTTATCAAAGTTGAAACAAAACTGTGACTATTGCCAAGCCCCTGATAAGAGTAGAAGAAAGATTGAAGACTTTCTTGAGAGCTCTTTAAATTATCTAACCAATGCTTTATGTTCGACCCAACTCGTTCTAATTGTTTAGCTGAAGACTTTCCTCAAAGCACTTTAAATTATCTAAACGATGCTTTATGTTTGACCCACCTCGTTAGAAAAGTTAAGCCGCTAGAGCGTTAGCAAAGTTGAAACAAAAATGTGACTATTGCCAAGCCCCTGATAGGAGTAGAAGAAAGATTGAGGACTTTCACGAGAGCTTTTTAAATTATCTAACCAATGCTTTATGTTTGACTCACCTCGTTTCAATAGTTTAGCCTCAGAGCGTTAGCACAGTTGAAACAAAAATGTGACTATTGCCCAGCCCCTGGTAGATGTAGAAGAAAAATTAATGACTTTCCTGAGAGCTCTTTAAATTATCTAACCAATGCTTTATGTTTGACGTTCCAATAGTTTAGCCGCTAGAGCGCTAATGAAACGAGGTGAGTGAAACATAAAGCATTGGTTAGATAATTTAAAGAGCTTTTAGGAAGTCTTCAATCTTTCTTCTACTCCTATCAGGGGTTTGGAAATAGTCACATTTTTGTTTCACTTTTTATAACGCTCTAGCGGGTAAACTGTTTGAACGAGGTGGGTCAAAAGCGTTGGTTAGATAATTTAAAGAGCTCTCAAGAAAGTCTTCAATCTTTCTTCTACTCCTATCAGGGGCTTGGAAATAGTCACATTTTTGTTTCAACTTTGCTTACGCTCTAGCGGCTAAACTATTGGAACTAGTTGGGTCAAACATAAAGCGTTGGTTAGGGGATTTAAAGAGCTCTCAGGAAAATCTTCAATCTTTATTCTACTCCTATTAGGGGCTTGGAAATAGTCACATTTTTGTTTCACTTTTATTAATGCTCTAGCGGGTAAACTATTTAAACGAGGTTAGCAAAACATAAAGCATTGGTTAGATAATTTAAAGAGCTTTCAGAAAAGTCTTCAATCTTTCTTCTACTCCTCTCAGGGGCTTGGAAATAGTCACATTTTTGTTTCAACTTTTCTAACGCTCTAGCGGCTAAACTATTGGAACGAGTTGGG
Organism: Bactrocera correcta; assembly: GCA_027475135.1. Classification (NCBI taxonomy): domain Eukaryota; kingdom Metazoa; phylum Arthropoda; class Insecta; order Diptera; family Tephritidae; genus Bactrocera; species Bactrocera correcta. Next base: position 55,442,290 of record CM050322.1, read on the forward strand.
TCAAACATAAAGCGTTGGTTAGATAATTTAAAGAGCTCTCAGGAAAGTCTTCAATCTTTATTCTACTCCTATCAGGGGCTTGGAAATAGTCACATTTTTGTTTCAACTTTGCTAACGCTCTAGCGGCTAAACAATTAGAACGAGTTGGGTCAAACATAAAGCGTTGGTTAGATAATTT
>CM050322.1:55443467-55460932 GCA_027475135.1 Bactrocera correcta
TTAACCTTCTTTAACGTAATGAAGGTGATATAAAGCCATGGCGGCATAACGACAGTGCATTTAGAAGAATTCCGTAATCTTATATTTACGTATAAAGTCGATTCTGTTGTATATACGCATCTAGCAATCGATATCGAAATGCTTCAAATCATTAGTTTAACATATTTAAGGTAATTAACCTTCTTTAACGTATTGAAGTCGATATAAAGCCATGGCGGCATAATGACAGTACATTTGGAAGAATTTCGTAATCTTATATTTAGGTATAAAGTCGATTTTGTTGTATATACACATTTAGCAATCGATATCGAAAATCTCCAAATCATTAGTTTAACATATTTAAGTTAGTTAACCTTCTTTAACGTAATGAAGGTGATATAAAGCCATGGCGGCATAACGACAGTGCATTTAGAAGAATACCGTAATCTTATATTTAGGTATAAAGTCGATTTTGTTGTATATACGCATTTAGCAATCGCTATCGAAATGCTTCAAATCATTAGTTTAACATATTTAATTTAATTAACCTTCTTTAACGTATTGAAAATGATATAAAGCCATGGCGGCATAACGACAGTACATTTGGAAGAATTCCGAAGTCTTATATTTATGTATAAAGTCGATTTTCTTGTATATACACATTTAGCAATCGATATCGAAATGCTTCAAATAATTAGTTTAACATATTTAAGCTAATAAAACTTCTTTAACGAACGGAAGTTGGCTTAAAGCAAAGCGGCATAACGGCAGTGCATTTAGAAGAATTCCGTAACCTTATATTTAGGTATAAGGTCGATTTTTTGTTTATACACATTTAGCTATCGATATCGAAATGGTTCAAATCATAAGTTTAACATATTAAGTTAATAAACATTTTTTAGCATACTGAAGTCTACACAAAACCTTAACGGCATAACGGCAGTGCATTTAGAAGAATTCCGTAATGTTAGAATTTTATATTTAGGTATAAAGTCGATTTTCTTGTATATACACATTTCGCAATCGATATCGAAATGCTTCAGATAACTGGTTTAACATATTTAAGTTAATAAACCTTCTTTAGCGAACTGAAGTTGATATAAAGCCATAATTCCATAATGCTTCAAATCATTCGTTTAACATATTTAAGTTCGTTAACCTTCTTTAACGTAATGAAGGTGATATAAAGCCATGGCGGCATAACGACAGTGCATTTAGAAGAAATCCGTAATCTTATATTTATGTATAAAGTCGATTTTCTTGTATATACACATTTACAATCGATATCGAAATGCTTCAAATAATTAGTTTAACATGTTTAAGTTAATAAACCTTCTTTAACGAACGGAAGTTGGCTTAAAGCCATGGCGGCATAACGGCAGTGCATTTAGAAGAATTCTGCAATCTTATATTTAGGCTTAATGTCGATTTTCTTGTATATACACATTAAGCTATCGATATCGAAATGCTTCAGATCATTAGTTTAACATATTTAAGTTAATTTAAACCCTTTTTTTTCTTACTGAAGTTCACGTAAAGCCATAACGGTATAACGGCAGTGCATTTGGAAGAATTCCGTAATCTTATATTTAGGTATAAAGTCGATTTTGTTGTATATACACATTTAGCAATCGATATCGAAATCCTTCAAATCATTAGTTTAACATATTTAAGCTAACTAACCTTCTTAAGCGTAATGAAGGTGATATAAAGCCATGGCGGCATAACGACAGTGCATGTAGAAGGATTCCGTAATCATATATTTAGGTATATAAATCGACTTTCTTGTATTTACACATTTAGCAATCGATATCGAAAATCTTCAAATCATTAGTTTAACATATTTAAGTTAGTTAACCTTCTTTAACGTAATGAAGGTGATATAAAGCCATGGCGGCATAACGACAGTGCATTTAGAAGAATTCCGTTATATTATATTTATGTATAAAGTCGATTTTCTTGTATATACACATTTAGCAATCGATATCGAAATGCTTCAAATCATTAGGTTTTAAAATATTTAAGTTAATAAACCTTCTTTAACGAACGGAAAATGGCTTAAAGCCATGGCGGCATGACGGCAGTGCATTTAGAAGAATTCCGTAATCTTATATTTATGTATAAAGTCGATTTTCTTGTATATACACATTAAGCTATCGATATCGAAATGCTTCAAATCATTCGTTTAGCATATTTAAGTTAATTAACCTTCTTTAACGAACTGAAGTTACATAAAGCCATCGGCATAACGGCGTGCATTTGGAAGAATTCCGTAAACTTATATTTAGGGAAAATTTGATTTTCTTTATATACACATTTTGCAAACGATATCGAAATGCTTCAAATCATTGTTTAACATATTTAAGTTCGTTAACCTTCTTTAACGTAATGAAGGTGATATAAAGCCATGGCGGCATAACGACAGTGCATTTAGAAGAATTCCGTAATATTATATTTATGTATAAATCGATTTTCTTGTATATACACATTTAGCAATCGATATCGAAATGCTTCAAATCATTAGTTTAACATATTTAAGTTATTAAACCTTCTTTAACGAACGGAAGTTGGCTTAAAGCCATGGCGGCATGACGGCAGTGCATTTAGAAGAATTCCGTAATCTTATATTTATGTATAAAATCGATTTTCTTGTATATACACATTTAGCAAACGATATCGAAATGCTTCAAATCATTACGTTAACATATTTAAGTTAATAAACCTTCTTTAACGAACGGAAAATGGCTTAAAGCCATGGCGGTATGACGGCAGTGCATTTAGAAGAATTCCGTAATCTTATATTTATGTATAAAGTCGATTTTCTTGTATATACACATTAAGCTATCGATATCGAAATGCTTCAAATCATTCGTTTAGCATATTTAAGTTAATTAACCTTCTTTAACGAACTGAAGTTAACATAAAGCCATAACGCATAACGGCTGTGCATTTGGAAGAATTCCGTAAACTTATATTTAGGTAAAATTCGATTTTCTTATATATACACATTTTGCTATCGATATCGAAATGCTTCAAATCATTCGTTTAACATATTTAAGTTCGTTAACCTTCTTTAACGTAATGAAGGTGATATAAAGCCATGGCGGCATAACGACAGTGCATTTAGAAGAATTCCGTAATCTTATATTTATGTATAAAGTCTATTTTCTGGTATATACACATTTAGCAATCGATATCGAAATGCTTCAAATAATTAGTTTAACATATTTAAGTTAATTAAGCTTCTTTAACGAACGGAAGTTTGCGTAAAGCCATTACGGCACAACGGCAGTGCATTTAGAAGAATTCCGTAATATTATATTTATGTATAAAGTCGATTTTCTTGTATATACACATTTAGCAATCGATATCGAAATGCTTCAAATCATTAGTTTAACATATTTAAGTTAATAAACCTTCTTTAACGAACGGAAGTTGGCTTAAAGCCATGGCGGCATGACGGCAGTGCATTTAGAAGAATTCCGTAATCTTATATTTATGTATAAAGTCGATTTTCTTGTATATACACATTAAGCTATCGATTTTGAAATGCTTCAAATCATTCGTTTAGCATATTTAAGTTAATTAACCTACTTTAACGAACGGAAGTTGCTTAAAGCCATGGCGGCATAACGGCAGTGCATTTAGAAGAATTCCGTAATTTATATTTATGTATAAAGTCGATTTTCTTGTATATACACATTTAGCAATCGATATCGAAATGCTTCAAATCATTAGTTTAACATATTTAAGTTGTTAAACCTTCTTTAACGAACGGAAGTGATTAAAGCCATGGCGGCATAACGGCAGTGCATTTAGAAGAATTCCGTAATCTTATATTTATGTATAAAATCGATTTTCTTGTATATACACATTAAGCTATCGATATCGAAATGCTTCAAATCATTCGTTTAACATATTTAAGTTAATAACTTCTTAAGCGATTGTTAAAGCACGATACAGTGCATTTAGAAGAATTCCGTAAGCTTATATTTATGTATAAATCGATTTTCTTGTATATACACATTTGCTATCGATATCGAAATGCTCAAATCATTCGTTTAACATATTTAAGTTCGTAATTTAACTATAGTGTATAAAGCCATGCGATAACACAGTGCATTTAGAAGAATTCCGTAATTTAATTTATGTATAAAGTCGATTTTCTTGTATATACACATTTTGCAATCGATATCGAAATGCTTCAAATCATTGTTTAACATATTTAAGTTTTAACCTTCTTTAACGAAGAAGTGATTAAGCCATGGCGGCATACGGCAGTGCATTTAGAAGAATTCCGTAATCTTATATTTATGTATAAAGTCATTTTCTGTATATACACATTAGCATCGATATCGAAATGCTTCAAATAATTGTTTAGCATATTTAAGTTAATTAACTTCTTTAACGAACGGAAGTTGCTTAAAGCCATGGCGGCATAACGGCAGTGCATTTAGAAGAATTCGTAATCTTATATTTATGTATAAAGTCGATTTTCTTGTATATACACATTTAGCAATCGTACGAAATGCTTCAAATCATTAGTTTAACATATTTAAGTTCTAACCTTCTTTAACAATGAAGTGATATAAAGCCATGGCGGCATGACGGCAGTGCATTTAGAAGAATTCCGTAATCTTATATTTATGTATAAAGTCGATTTTCTTGTATATACACATTAAGCTATCGATATCGAAATGCTTCAAATAATTCGTTTACATATTTAAGTTAATAAACCTTCTTTAACGAACGGAAATGGCTTAAAGCCATGGCGGCATACGGCAGTGCATTTAGAAGAATTCCGTAATCTTATATTTATGTATAAAGTCGATTTTCTTGTATATACACATTAAGCAATCGATATCGAAATGCTTCAAATCATTGTTTAGCATATTTAAGTTAATTAACCTTCTTTAACGAACTGAAGGTGATATAAAGCCATGGCGGCATAACGGCAGTGCATTTAGAAGAATTCCGTAATCTTATATTTATGTATAAAGTCGATTTTCTTGTATATACACATTTAGCTATCGATATCGAAATGCTTCAAATCATTCGTTTAACATATTAAGTTAATAAACATTTTTTAGCATACTGAAGTCTACACAAAGCCTTAACGGCATAACGGCAGTGCATTTAGAAGAATTCCATAATGTTATAATTTTATATTTAGGTATAAAGTCGATTTTCTTGTATATACACATTTCGCAATCGATATCGAAATGCTTCAAATCATTAGTTTAACATATTTAAGTTAGTTAACCTTCTTTAACGTAATGAAGGTGATACAAAGCCATGGCGGCATAACGACAGTGCATTTAGAAGAATTCCGTAATCTTATATTTAGGTATAAAGTCGATTTTGTTGTATATACGCATTTAGCAATCGATATCGAAATGCTTCAAATCATTAGTTTAACATATTTAAGTTAGTTAACCTTCTTAAACGTAATGAAGGTGATATAAAGCCATGGCGGCATAACGACAGTGCATTTAGAAGAATTCCGTAATCTTATATTTAGGTATAAAGTCGATTTTGTTGTATATACGCATTTAGCAATCGATATCGAAATGCCTCAAATCATTAGTTTAACATATTTAAGTTAATTAACCTTCTTTAACGTATTGAATTTGATATAAAGCCATGGCGGCATAACGACAGTACATTTAGAAGAATTCAGTTATCTTATATTTATGTATAAAGTCGATTTTGTTGTATATACGCATTTAGCAATCGATATCGAAATGCTTCAAATAATTAGTTTAACATATTTAAGCTAATAAACCTTCTTTAACGAACGGAAGTTGGCTTAAAGCCATGGCGGCATAACGGCAGTGCATTTAGAAGAATTCCGTAATATTATATTTAGGTATAAAGTCGATTTGTTTGTTTATACATATTTAGCTATCGATATCGAAATGCTTCAAATCATAAGTTTAACATATTAAGTAAATAAACATTTTTTAGCATACTAAAGTCTACATAAAGCCTTAACGGTACAACGGCAGTGTATTTAGAAGAATTCCGTAATGTTATAATTTTATATTTAGGTATGAACTCGATTTTCTTGTATATACACATTTCGCAATCGATATCGAAATGCTTCAGATAACTGGTTTAACATATTTAAGTTAATAAACCTTCTTTAGCCAAATGAAGTTGACATAAAGCCATAATTCCATAGTCTTATATTTAGGCATAAAGTCGATTTTCTTTTATATAACATTTAGCAATCGATATCGAAATGCTTCAAATCATTAGTTTAACATATTTAAGTTAGTTAACCTTCTTTAACGAACGGAAGTTGGCATAAAGCCATTACGGCATAACGGCAATGCATTTAGAAGAATTCCGTAATCTTATATATATGTATAAAGTCGATTTTCTTGTATTTACACATTTAGCAATCGATAACGAAATGCTTCAAACCATTAGTTTAACATATTTAAGTTAATAAACCTTCTTTAACGATCTGAGGTTGGTTAAAGCCATGGCGGAATAACGGGAGTGCATTTAGAAGAATTCCGTAATCTTATATTTAGGTATAAAGTCGATTTTCTTGTATATACACATTTAGCAATCGATAACGAAATGCTTCAAATCATTAGTTTAACATATTTAAGTTAATTAACCCTCTCTGTCTTACTGAAGTCTACATAAAGCCTTAACGGCATAACGGCAGTGCATTTAGAAGAATTCCGTAATCTTATATTTAGGTATAATGTCGATTTTTGTGTATATACACATTTAGCAATCGATGTCGAGATGCTTCAAATCATTAGTTTAACATATTTAAGTTAATTAACCTTCTTTATCTGACTGAAGTTTACGTAAAGCCATAACGGTATAACGCCAGTGCATTTGAAAGAATTCCGTAAACTTATATTTAGGTATAATGTCGATTTTGTGGAATATACACAGTTAGCAATCGATATCGACATGCTTCAAATCATTAGTTTAACATATTTAAGTTAAATAACCTTCTTTATCTGACTAAAGTTTACGTAAAGCCATAACGGTATAACGGCAGTGCATTTGGAAGAATTTCGTAATCTTATATTTAGGTATAAAGCCGATTTTGTTGTATATACACATTTAGCAATCGATATTGAAATGGTTCAACTCATTTGTTTAAATTATCTAACCAATGCTTTATGTTCGACCCACCTCGTTTCAATAAATTAGCCACTAGAGCGTTAGCAAAGTTGAAGCAAAAATGTGACTATTGCCAAGCGCCTGGTTAGAGCAGAAGAAAGATTGAAGACTTTCCTGAAAGCCCTTTAAATTATCTAACGAATGTTTTATGTTTAACTCACCTCGTACAAATAGTTTACCCGCTAGAGCGGTATCAAAAGTGAAACAAAAATGTGACTATTGCCACGCCCCTGGTAGATGTAGAAGAAAGATTGAAGACTTTCCTGAGAGCTTTTTAAATTATCTAACCAATGCTTTTTGTTCGACCCACCTCATTCAAATAGTTTAGCCTCAGAGCGTTAGCAAAGTTGAAACAAAAATGTGACTATTGCCAAGCCCCTGGTAGGAGTTGAAGAAAGATTGAAGATTTTCCTGAGAGCTCTTTAAATTATCTAACCAATGCTTTATGTTTGACTCACCTCGTTTCAATAGCTTAGCCTCAGAGCGTTAGCAAAGTTGAAACAAAAATGTGACTATTGCCAAGCCCCTGGTAAATGTAGAAGAAAAACTAAAGACTTTCCTGAGAGTTCTTTAAATTATCTAACCAATGCTTTATGTTCGACACACCTCATTCAAATAGTTTAGCCTCAGAGCGTTAGCAAAGTTGAAACAAAAATGTGACTATTGCCAAGCCCCTTGTAGGAGTAGAAGAAGGATTGAAGACTTGCCTGAGAGCTCTTTAAATTATCTAACCAATGCTTTATGTTCGACCCACCTCGTTCAAATAGTTTAGCCTCAGAGCGTTAGCAAAGTTGAAACAAAAATGTGACTATTGCCAAGCTCCTTGTAGGTTTATGTTCGACCCACCTCGTTCTAATGGTTTAGCCCCTAGAGCGTTAGCAAAGTTGAAACAAAAATGTGACTATTACAAAGCCCCTGATAGGAGTAGAAGAAAGATTGAAGACTTTCCTGAGAGCTCTTTATATTATATAACCAAGTCTTTATGTTTGACTCACCTCGTTTCAATTTGTTTAGCCTCAGAGCGTTAGCAAAGTTGAAACAAAAATGTGACTATTGCCAAGCCCCTGATAGGAGTAGAAGAAGGATTGAAGACTTTCCTGAGAGCTCTTTAAATTATCTAACTAATGCTTTATGTTTGACTCACCTCGTTTAAATAGTTTAGCCTTAGAGCGTTAGCAAAGTTGAAACAAAAATGTGACTATTACCAAGCCCCTGATAGGAGTAAAAGAAAGATTGAAGATTTTCCTGAGAGCTCTTTAAATTATCTAACCAATGCTTTATGTTTGACTCACCTCGTTTCAGTAGTTTAGCCTCAGAGCGTTAGCAAAGTTGAAACAAAAATGTGACTATTGCCAAGCCCCTGGTTTGAGTAGAAGAAGGATTGAAGACTTTCCTGAGAGCTCTTTAAATTATCTAACTAATGCTTTATGTTTGACTCACCTCGTTTCAATAGTTTAGCCTCACAGCGTTAGCAAAGTTGAAACAAAAATGTGACTATTGCCAAGCCCCTGGTAGGAGTAGAAGAAAGATTGAAGACTTTCCTGAGAGCTCTTTAAATTATCTAACCAACGCTTTATGTTCGACTCACCTCGTTCAAATAGTTTACCCGCTAGAACGTTATGAAAAGTGAAACAAAAATGTGACTTCTTCCAAGCTCCTGATAGGAGTAGAAGAAAGAGTGAAGATTTTCCTACGAGCGCTTTAAATTATCTAACCAATGCTTTATGTTTGACCCACCTCGTTCCAGTAGTTTAGACCCTCGACCCACCTCTTTCAAAAGTTTAGCCCCTAGAGCGTTAGCAAAGTTGAAACAAAAATGTGACCATCACCAAGCCCCTGATAGGAGTAGAAGAAAGATTGAAGACTTTCCTTAGAGCTCTTTAAATTATCTAACCAATTCTTTATGCTTGACTCACCTCGTTTCAATAGTTTAGCCTCAGAGCGGTAGCAAAGTTGAAACAAAAATGTGACTATTGCAAAGCCCCTGATAGGAGTAGAAGAAAGATTGAAGATTTTCGTAAAAGCTCTTTGAATTATCTAACCAATGCTTTATGTTTGACCTACCTCGTTTCAATAGTTTAGCCGCTAGAGCATTAGCAAAGTTGAAACAAAAATGTGACGTTCCAATAGTTTACCCGCTAGAGCGTTAGCAAAGTTGAAACAAAAATGTGACTATTGCCAACCCCCAGATAAGAGTAGAAGAAAGATTGAAGACTTTCCTGAGAGCTCTTTAAATTATCTAACCAACGCTTTATGTTCGACTCACCCGTTCAAATAGTTTACCCGCTAGAACGTTATGAAAAGTGAAACAAAAATGTGACTTCTTCCAAGCTCCTGATAGGAGTAGAAGAAAGAGTGAAGATTTTCCTACGAGCGCTTTAAATTATCTAACCAATGCTTTATGTTTGACCCACCTCGTTCCAGTAGTTTAGACCCTAGAGCGTTAGCAAAGTTGAAACAAAAATGTGACTATTACCAAGCCCCTGATAGGTGTAGAAGAAAGATTGAAGACTTTCTTGAGAGCTCTTTAAATTATCTAACCAATGCTTTATGTTCGACCCACCTCATTCAAATAGTTTAGCCTCAGAGCGTTAGCAGAGTTGAAACAAAAATGTGACTATTGCCAAGCCCCTGGAAGGAGTAGAAGAAAGACTGAAGACTTTCCTTAGAGCTCTTTAAATTATCTAACCAATGCTTTATGCTTGACTCACCTCGTTCCAATAGTTTAGCCTCAGCGCGTTAGCAAAGTTGAAACAAAATGTGACTATTGCCAAGCCCCTGGTAGGAGTAGAAGAAAGATTGAAGACTTTCCTGAGAGCTCTTTAAATTATCTAACCAAGCTTTATGTTTGACTCACCTCGTTCAAATGGTATACCCGCTAGAACGTTATGCAAAGTTGAAACAAAAATGTGACTTTTCCAAGCCCCTGACAGGAGTAGAAGAAAGATGAAGATCTTTCCTAGAGCTCTTTAAATTATCTAACCAATGCTTTATGTTCTGACCCACCTCGTTCAATAGTTTAGCCTAGAGCGTTAGCAAAGTTGAAACAAAAATGTGACTATTACCAAGCCCCTGGATAGGAGTAGAAGAAAGATTGAAGACTTTCCTAGAGCTCTTTAAATTATCTAACCAATGCTTTATGTTTGACTCACCTCGTTCCAATAGTTAACCTCAGAGCGTTAGCAAAGTTGAAACAAAAATGTGACTATTGCCAAGCCCCTGGTAGGAGTAGAAGAAAGATTGAAGACTTTCCTGAGAGCTCTTTAAATTATTAACCAAGCTTTATGTTTGACTCACCTCGTTAAAATGTTAACCCGCTAGAACGTTATGCAAAGTTGAAACAAAAATGTGACTTTTCCAAGCTCCTGACAGGAGTAGAAGAAAGACTGAAGATCTTTCCTAAGCCTTTAAATTATCTAACCAATGCTTTATGTTTGACCCACCTCGTTCCAATAGTTAGCCCTAGAGCATTAGGAAAGTTGAAACAAAAATGTGACTATTCCAAGCCCCTGATAGGAGTAGAAGAAAGATTGAAGACTTTCTTGAGAGCTCTTTAAATTATCTAACACAATGCTTTATGTTTGACTCACCTCTTTAATAGTTTAGCCTCAGAGCGTTAGCAAAGTTGAAACAAAAATGTGACTATTGCCAAGCCCCTGGTAGGAGTAGAAGAAAGACTTGAAGACTTTCCTAGAGCTCTTTAAATTATTAACCAATGCTTTATGTTTGACTCACCTCGTTCAATAGATAAAGCCCTACGGCGTTAGCAAAGTTGAAACAAAAATGTGACTATTTCCAAGCCCCTGTTAGGAGTAGAAGAAAGATTTTGAAGACTTTCCATAGAAGCTCTTTAAATTATCTAACCAAGCTTTATGTTTGACTCACCTCGTTCTAATGTTTACCCCTAGAAGTTATGAAAAGCTGAAACAAAAATGTGACTTTACCAAGCCCCTGATAGGTGTAGAAGAAAGAGTGAAGATTTTCTTGAGAGCCTTTAAATTATCTAACCAATGCTTTTGTTTGACTCACCTCGTTTTAATAGTTTAACCTCTAGAGCGTTAGCAAAGTTTAAACAAAAATGTTCTATTGCCAAGCCCCATGTAGGAGTAGAAGAAAGACTTGAAGACTTCTTAGATATTTAAAGTTAATTAACCTCTTTAACACTGATTGATAAAGCCTCCTAAGGCGTGCAAAGTTCGTATCTTAATTTAGGTATAAAGCCCATTTTTTGTATATAGACATTTAGCAACGATTGAAATCTCAAATCATTATTTGACATATTTAAGTTAATAAGCCTCTTTAGTATAAGTTAAAAAGCCTAGGCATAAGGGAGTGATTGAAGACTTTCCGAATCTTTAATTTTGTATAAAGTCGATTTTGTTGATATACCTTTACAATCGATATAAAAGCCTCTAGAGCATTAGATTAGTTAAACTATTATGTACTAATTTCCAAGCCACGGATAAGGAGGTAGAAAAAGATAAATCGATTTTCTTGTAATACGCATTTAAAGTTAATCTAAAACAATTACTTTTAGTTTAACCTCATCGTCTGCAATAGTATAGCCATAACGGCAGGCATTAGAAAATTCCGTACTTATATTTAGTATAAATCGATTTTAACATATTTAAGTTGATAAACCTTCTTTAACGCACTGTCGTCTTCATAAAGCCTTAACGGTATAACTGCAGTGCATTTAGAAAAATTCCGTATTTTTATATTTAGGTATAAAGTCGATTTTCTTGTATTTACATATTTAGCGATCGATATCGAAATGCTTCAAATCATTAGTTGAACATATACCATTTAGCAATCGATATCGAAATGCTTCAAATAATGGTTTACATATTTAGGTTATTAACCTTTTTTACTACTGAAGTTTCCGTAAAGCCATAACGGCATAACGGCAGGTGAATTCCGTAAGCTTTTATTAAGTATTAAATCGATTTTCTTGTACATACACATTTAGCAATCGATATCGAAATGCTCAAATCATTAGTTTAACATATTTGAGTTAATTAACCTTCTTTAACGTACTGAAATTTATATAAAGCCATAACAGCATAGCGGCAGTGCATTTAGAAGAATTACGTTTTCTTATATTTAGGTATAAACCGATTTTCTTGTATATACGCATTTAGCAATCGATATCGACATGCTTCAAATCATTAGTTTAATATATTTAAGTTAATAAAGCTTCTTTAACGCACTGAAGTTAACTTAAAGCCATGGCGGCATAACGGCAGTGCATGTAGAGAATTCCGAATCTTATATTTAGGTATAAAGTCGATTTTTTGTATATAACATTTAGCAATCGATATCGAAATGCTCAAATCATTAGTTTACATATTTAAGTTAATAAACTCTTTATACTGAGTCTCAAAAGCCTTAACGGATAACGGCAGGCATTTAGAAAATACGTAATTTATATTTAGGTATAAAGTCGATTTTCTTGTATTACATTAGCAATCGATATCGAATGCTTCAAATCATTAGTTTAAATATTCAAGTTAATAACCCTCTCTGTCTTACTGAAGTCTACATAAAGCCATGGCGGCATAACGACAGTGCATTTAGAAGAATTCCGTAATCTTATATTTAGGTATAAAGTCGATTTTCTTGTATGTACGTATTTAGCAATCGATATCGAAAAGCTTCAAATAACTGGTTTAGCATATTTAGGTTAATTAACCTTCTTTATCTTACCGAAGTTTACATAAAGCCATAACGGCATAACGGCAGTATATTTGGGTGAATTCCGTAATCTATTACTTAGGTATAAAATCGATTTTCTTGTACATACAAATTTAGAAATCGATATCGAAATGCTTCAAATCAGTAGTTTAGCATATTTAAGTAAATTAACCTTCTTTAGCGTACTGAAATTTATATAAAGCCATAACGGCATAACGGGAGTGTATTTCGATGAATTCCGTATTCTTGTATTTAGATATAAAGTCGACTTTCTTGTATATACTCATTTAGCAATCGATATCGAAATGATTCAAATCATTAGTTTAATATATTTAAGTTAATAAAGCTTTCTTAACGTAATGAAGGTGATATAAAGCCATAACGGCATAACGGGAGTGTATTTCGATGAATTCCGTAATCTTATATTTAGGTATAAAGTCGACTTTCGTGTATTTACACATTAGCAATCGATATCGAGATGGTTCAAACCATTAGTTTAACATATTCAAGTTAATTAACCTTCTTTAACGTAATGAAGGTGATATAAAGCCATAGCGGCATAAAGGCAGTGTATTTCGATGAATTCCGTAATCTTATATTTAGGTATAAAATCGACTTTCTGGTATATACTCATTTAGCAATCTATATGGAAATGCTTCAAATCATTAGTTTAATATATTTAAGTTAATAAAGCTTATTTAACGCACTGAAGTTAACATAAAGCCATAACGGCAGTTCATTTAGAAGAATTCCGTTATCTTATATTTAGGTATATAGTCGATTATTTTGTGTATATTCATTTAACAATCGATATCGAAATGCTTCAAATCATTAGTTTAACATATTTAAGTTAATAAACCTTCTTTAACGAACGGAAGTTGGCATAAAGCCATGACGGCATAACGGCAGTGCATGTAGAAGAATTCCGTTATCTTATATTTAGGTATAAAGTCGATTTTCTTGTATATACACATTTAGCAATCGATAACGAAATGCTTCAAATCATTAGTTTATCATATTTAAGTTAATTAACCTTATTTATCTTACTGAAGTTTACATAAAGCCATAACGGTATAACGGCAGTGCATTTTGAAGAAATCCGTAATCTTATATTGAGGTATAAATTCGATTTTCTTGTAAATATATTTTTCGCAATCGATATCCAGATGCTTCAACTCATTAGTTTAACATATTTAAGTTAATAAACTTTCTCTAACGAACTGAAGTGTGCATAAAGCCATGGCGGCATAACGGCAGTGCATGTAGAAGAATTCCGTTAGCTTATGTTTAGGTATAAAGTCGATTTTCTTGTATATATGCATTAAGCAATCGATATCGAAATGCTTCAAATAACTGGTTTAACATATTTAAGTTAATAAACCTTCCAGTGCATTTAGCAGAATTCCGTTATCTTATATTAATGTATAAAGTCGATTTTCTTGCATATACACATTTAGAAATCGATATCGAAATGATTCAAATCATTAGCTTAACATATTTAAGTTAATTAGCCTTCTTTAACGAACGGAAGTTGGCTTAAAACCTTGGCGGCATAACGGAAGTTCATTTATAAAAATTTCGTAACCTTATGTTTAGATATAAATACGATTTTCTTTTATATACACAGTTAGCAATCTTTATCGAAATGCCTCGAATCATTAGTTTAACATATTAAAGTTAACTAACCCTCTTTATCTTACTTAAGTCTACGAAAGCCTTATCGGCATAACGGCAGTGCATTTCGAAGAATTCCGTAATCTTATATTTAGGTATAAAGTCGATTTTCTTGTATATAGACATTTAGCAATCGATATCGATATGCTTCAAATCATTAGTTTAACATATTTAAGTTAATTATCCTTCTTTTTCTTACTGAAGTTTACATAAAGCCATAACGGTATAACGGCAGTGCATTTGGAAGAATTCCGTAATCTTTTATCTAGGAATAAAGTCGATTTTGTTGTATATACACATTTAGCAATCGATATCGATATGCTTCAAATCATTAGTTTAACATATTTAAGTTAATTATCCTTCTTTTTCTTACTGAAGTTTACATAAAGCCATAACGGTATAACGGCAGTGCATTTGGAAGAATTCCGTAATCTTATATCTAGGAATAAAGTCGATTTTCTTGTATATAGACATTTAGCAATCGATATCGATATGCTTCAAATCATTAGTTTAACATATTTAAGTTAATTATCCTTCTTTTTCTTACTGAAGTTTACATAAAGCCATGACGGCATAACGGCAGTGCATGTAGAAGAATTTCGTAATCTTATATTTAGGTATAAAGTCGATTTTCTTGTATATACACATTTAGCTATCGATATCGAAATGCTTCAAATCATTAGTTTAACATATTAAGTTAATAAACATTTTTTAGCTTACTGAAGTCTACATAAAGCCTTAACGGTATAACGGCAGTGCATTTAGAAGAATTCCGTAATGTTATAATTTTATATTTAGGTATAAAGTCGATTTTCTTGTATTTACACATTTAGCAATCGATATCGAAATGCTTCAAACCATTAGTTTACCATATTTAAAATAACTAACCTTCTTTAACGTATTGAAGGTGATATAAAGCCATGGCGGCATAATGGCAGTACATGTGGAAGAATTCCGTAATCTTATATTTAGGTATAAAGTCGATTTTCTTGTATATACACATTTTGCAATCGATATCAAAATGCTTCAAATAACTGGTTTAGCATTTTTAAGTTAATTAACTTTCTTTATCTTACTGAAGTTTACATAAAGCCATAACGACATACCGGCAGTATATGTGGCAGAATTCCGTAATCTTATATTTAGGTATATAGTCGATATTCTCGGATTTACACATTTAGCAATCGATATCGAAAATCTTCAAATCATTAGTTTAACATATTTAAGTTAATTAACGTTCTTTAACGTAATGAAGGTGATATAAAGCCATGGCGGCCTAACGACAGTGCATTTAGAAAAATTCCGTAATCTTATATTTAGGTATAAATTCGATTTTGTTGTATATAGGCATTTAGCAATCGATATCGAAATGCTTCATATAACTGGTTTAGCATATTTAGGTTAATTAACCCCCTCTATCTTACTGAAGTTTACATAAAGCCATAACGGCATAACGGCAGTATGTTTGGGTGAATTCCGTAATCTTTTATTTAGGTATAAAATCGATTTTCTCTTACACACATCTTTAGCAATCAATATCGAAATGCTTCAAATAATTCGTTTAGCATATTTAAGTAAATTAACCTTCTTTAACGTACTGAAATTTGTATAAAGCCTTAACGGCATAACGGGAGTGTATTTCGAAGAATTTCGTAATTTTATATTTAGGTATAAATTAGATTTTGTTGTATATACGCATTTAGCAATCGATATCGAAATGCTTCAAATAACTGGTTTAGCATATTTAGGTTAGTTAACCTTTTTTATGTTACTGAAGTTTACGTAAAGCCATAACGGCATAACGGCAGTATATTTAGGTGAATTCCGTAAGCTTTTATTAAGTATTAAATCGATTTTCTTGTACATACACATTTAGCAATCGATATCGAAATGCTCAAATCATTAGTTTAACATATTTGAGTTAATTAACCTTCTTTAACGTACTGAAATTTATATATAGCCATAACGGCAGTGCATTTAGAAGAATTACATTATCTTATATTTAGGTATAAACCGATTTTCTTGTATATACGCATTTAGCAATCGATATCGACATGCTTCAAATAATTAGTTGAACATATTTAAGTTAATAAACATTCTTTAACGCACTGAAGTCTTCATAAAGCCTTAACGGTATAACTGCAGTGCATTTAGAAGAATTCCGTAATCTTATATTTAGGTATAAAGTCGATTTTGTTGTATATACTCATTTAGCAATCGATATCGAAATCATTCAAATCATTAGTTTAATATATTTAAGTTAATAAAGCTTCTTTAACGCACTGAAGTTTACATAAAGCCATAACGGCATAACGGCAGTGCATGTAGAAGAATTCCGTAATCTTATATTTAGGTATAAAGTCGATTTTCTTGTATATACACATTTAGCAATCGATATCGAAATGCTTCAAATCATTAGTTTAACATATTTAAGTTTATAAACCTTCTTTAACGCACTGTCGTCTTCATAAAGCCTTAACGGTATAACTGCAGTGCATTTAGAAGAATTCCGTATTCTTATATTTAGGTATAAAGTCGATTTTCTTGTATTTACATATTTAGCGATCGATATCGAAATGCTTCAAATCATTAGTTTAACATATTCAAGTTAATTAACCCTCTCTGTCTTACTGAAGTCTACATAAAGCCATGGCTGCATAACGACAGTGCATTTAGAAGAATTCCGTAATCTTATATTTAGGTATAAAGTCGATTTTGTTGTATATAGACATTTAGCAATCGATATCGAAATGCTTCGAATCATTAGTTTACTATATTTAAGTTAATTAAACATCTTTATTTTACTGAATTCTACAAAAGCCTTAACGGCATAACGGCAGTGCATTTAGAAGAATTACGTAATCTTATATTTAGGTATAAAGTCGATTTCCGTGTATATACTCATTTAGCAATCGATATCGAAATGCTTCAAATCATTAGTTTAATATATTAAAGTTAATAAA
>CM050322.1:55461932-55478932 GCA_027475135.1 Bactrocera correcta
GAGTCACAAATAAAGCATTGGCTAGATAATTTAAAGGGCTCTCAGGAAAGTCTTCAATCTTTCTTCTACTCCTATCAGGGGCTTGGCAATAGTCACAGTATTGTTTCAACTTTGCTAACGCTCTAGCGGCTAAACAATTGGAACGAGGTGGGTCAAACATAAAGCATTGGTTAGATAATTTAAAGACCTCTCAGGAAAGTCTTCAATCTTTCTTCTACTCCTACCAGGGGCTTGGAAATAGTCACATTTTTGTTTCAACTTTGCTAACGCTCTAGTGGCCAAACTATTGAAACGAGGTCGGTCGAACATAAAGCATTGGTTAGATAATGTAAAGAGCTCTCAGGAAAGTTATTAATTTTTCTTCTACATCTACCAGGGGCTTGGCAATAGTAACATTTTTGTTTCAACTGTGCTAACGCTCTGAGGCTAAACTATTAGAGCGAGGTGAGTCACAAATAAAGCATTGGTTAGATAATTTAAAGGGCTCTCAGGAAAGTGTTCTATCTTTGTTCTACTACTATCAGGAGCTGGGAAATAGCCACATTTTTGTTTCACTTTTGATAACGCTCTAGCGGGTAAACCGTTTGAACGAGGTGAGTCAAGCATAAAGCATTGGTTAGATAATTTAAAGAGCTCTCAGGAAAGTCTTCAATCTTTCTTCTACTCCTATCAGGGGCTTGGTAATAGTCACATTTTTGTTTCAACTTTGCTAACGCTCTAGCGGCTAAACTATTGGAACGAGTTGGCTCAAACATAAAGCGTTGGTTAGATAATTTAAAGAGCTCTCAGGAAAGTCTTCAATCTTTATTCTGCTCCTATCAGGGGCTTGGAAATAGTCACATTTTTGTTTCACTTTTATTAATGCTCTAGCGGGTAAACTATTAGAACGAGGTGAGTCAAACATTAAGCATTGGTTAAATAATTTAAAGAGCTTTCAGAAAAGTCTTCAATCTTTCTTCTACTCATATCAGGGGCTTGGAAATAGTCACATTTTAGTTTCAAATTTGCTAACGCTCTGATGCTAAACTATTAGAACGAGGTGAGTCACACATAAAGCATTGGTTAGATAATTTAAAGCGCTCTTAGGAAAATCTTCACTCTTTCTTCTACTCCTATCAGGGGCTTGGAAATAGTCACATTTTTGTTTCACTTTTGATATCGCTCTAGCGGCTAAACTATTTGAACGAGGTGAGTCAACCATAGATCATTGGTTAGATAATCTAAAGGGCTCTCAGGAAAGTCTTCAATCTTTCTTCTACTCCTACCAGGGGCCTGGCAAAAGTCACATTTTTGTTTCAACTTGGCTAACGCTCTGATGCTAAACTATTAGAACGAGGTGAGTCACACATAAATCATTGGTTAGATAATTTAAAGAGCTCTCAGGAAAGTCTTCAATCTTTCTTCTACTCCTATCAGGGGCTTGGTAATAGTCACATTTTTGTTTCAACTTTGCTAACGCTCTAGCGGCTAAACTATTAAAACTAGGTGGGTCAAACATAAAGCATTGGTTATATAATTTAAAGAGCTCTCAGGAAAGTCTTCAATCTTTCTTCTACTCCTATCAGGGGCTTGGTAATAGTCACATTTTTGTTTCAACTTTGCTAACGCTCTAGCGGCTAAACCGTTAGAACGAGGTGGGTCAAACATAAAGCATTGGTTAGATAATTTAAAGGCCTCTCAGGAAAGTGTTCTATCTTTGTTCTACTACTATCAGGGGCTTGGAAATAGTCACATTTTTGTTTCACTTTTGATAACGCTCTAGCGGCTAAACTATTTGAACGAGGTGGGTCAAACATAAAGCATTGGTTAGATAATTTAAAGAGCTCTTAGGAAAATCTTCAATCTTTCTTCTACTCTTATCAGGGGCTTGGCAATAGTCATATTTTAGTTTCAACGTTGCTAACGCTCTAGCGGCTAAACTATTGGAACGAGGTCGGTCAAACACAAAGCATTGGTTAGATAATTTTAAGGGCTCTCAGGAAAATCTTCACTCTTTCTTTTACTCCTATCAGGGGCTTGGCAATTGTCACATTTTTGTTTCAACTTTGCTAACGCTCTAGCGGGTAAACTATTTGAACGAGCAGAGTCAAACATAAAACATTGGCTAGATAATTTAAAAAGCTCACAGGAAAGACTTCAATCTTTCTTGTACATCTACCAGGGGCGTGGCAATAGTCACATTTTTGTTTCGCTTTTGATAACGCTCTAGCGGGTAAACTATTTGTACGAGGTGAGTTAAACATAAAACATTGGTTAGATAATTTAAAGGGCTTTCAGGAAAGTCTTCAATCTTTCTTCTGCTCTAACCAGGCGCTTGGCAATAGCCACATTTTTGTTTCAACTTTGCTAACGCTCTAGTGGCTAAACTATTGAAACGAGGTGGGTCGAACATAAAGCATTGGTTAGATATTTTAAACAAATGAGTTGAACCATCTCAATATCAGTTGCTAAATGTGTATATACAACAAAATCGACTTTATACCTAAATATAAGATTACGGAATTCTTCCAAATGCACTGCCTTTGTACCGTTATGGCTTTACGTAAACTTCAGTCAGATAAAGAAGGTTAGATAACTTAAATATGTTAAACTAATGATTTGAAGCATCTCGATACCGATTGCTAAATGTGTATATACAACAAAATCGACATTATACCTAAATATAAGTTTACGGATTTTTCCAAATGCACTGGCGTTATACCGTTATGGCTTTACGTAAACTTCAGATCATTAAAGAAGGTTTATTAACTTAAATATGTTAAACTAATGATTTGAAGCATCTCGATATCGATTGCTAAATGTGAATATACAACAAAATCGACATTATACCTAAATATAAGACAACGGAATTCTTCCAAATGCACTGCCGTTATACCGTTATGGCTTTATGAAAACTTCAGTCAGAGAAAGAAGGCTAATTAACTTAAATATGTTAAACTAATGATTTGAAGCATTTCGTTATCGATTGCTAAATGTGTATATACAAGAAAATCGACTTTATACCTAAATATAAGATAACGGAATTCTTCTAAATGCACTGCCGTTATGCCGTATTGGCTTTATGCCAACTTCCGTTCGTTAAAGAAGGATAATTAACTTAAATATGTTAAACTAATGATTTGAAGCATTTCGATATCGATTGCTAAATGTGTATATACAAGAAAATCGACTTTATGCCTAAATATAAGACTATGGAATTAGGCTTTATGTCAACTTCAGTTCTCTAAAGGAGGTTTATTAACTTAAATATGTTAAACCAAATATCTGAAGTTTCGATATCAATTGCGAAATCTGTATATACAAGAAAATCGACCTTATACCTAAATATAAAATTATAACATTACGGAATTCTTCCAAATGCACTGCCGTTATACCGTTAAGGCTTTATGTAGACTTCAGTATGCTAAAAAATGTTTATTAACTTAATATGTTAAACTTATGATTTGAAGCATTTCGATATCGATAGCTAAATGTGTATAAACAAAAAAATCGACTTTATACCTAAATATAAGATTACGGAATTCTTCTACATGCACTGTCGTTATGCCGCCATGGCTTTATATCACCTTCATTACGTTAAAGAAGGTTATCTAACTTAAATATGTTAAACTAGTGATTTGAAGATTTTCGATATCGATTGCTAAATGCGTAAATTCAAGAAAATCGACTATATACCTAAATATAAGATTACGGAATTCTTCTACATGCACTGTCGTTATGCCGCCATGGCTTTATATCACCTTCATTACGTTAAAGAAGGTTAACTAACTTAAATATGTTAAACTAATGATTTGAAGATTTTCGATATCGATTGCTAAATGCGTAAATACAAGAAAATCGACTATATGCCTAAATATAAGATTACGGAATTCTTCTCCATGCACTGTCGTTATGCCGCCATGGCTTTATATCACCTTCATTACGTTAAAGAAGGTTAATTAACTTAAATATGTTAAACTAATGATTTGAAGCATTTCGGTATCGATTGCTATATGCGTATATACAAGAAAATCGACTTTATACCTAAATATAAGATTACGGAATTCTTCTAAATGCACTGCCATTATGCCGCCATGGCTTTAAGCCAAAGGTTAAAGAAGGTTTATTAACTTAAATATGTTAAACTAATGAGTTGAACCATCTCGATATTGATTGCTAATGTGTATATACAACAAAATCGACTTTATACCTAAATATAAGATTACGGAATTCTTCCAAATGCACTGCCATTATACCGTTATGGCTTTATGTTAACTTCAGTTTGTTAAAGAAGGTTTATTAACTTAAATATTTGAAGCATTTCGATATCGATTGCTTAATGCATATATAAAAGAAAATCGACTTTATACCTAAATATAAGACTACGGAATTCTTCCAAATGTACTGTCGTTATGCCGCCATGGCTTTATATCAACTTCAATACGTTAAAGAAGGTTAATTAACTTAAATTTGTTAAACTAATGATCTGAAGCATTTCGATATCGATAGCTAAATGTGTATGTAAAAGAAAATCGAATTTATACCTAAACATAAGATTACGGAGTTCTTCAAAATGTACTGTCGTTATGCCGCCATGTCTTTATGTCACCTTCATTACGTTAAAGAAGGCTAATTAACTTAAATATGTTAAACTAATGATTTGAAGCATTTTGTTATCGATTGCTTAATGTGTATATACAAGAAAATCGACTTTATACCTAAATATAAGATTACGGAATTCTTTTAAATGCACTGCCGTTATGCCGCCATGGCTTTATGCCAACTTCCGTTCGTTAAAAAAGGTTAATTAACTTAAATATGTTAAACTAATGATTTGAAGCATTTCGATATCGATTGCTAAATGTGCATGTATAACAAAATCGATTTTATACCTAAATATAAGATAACGGAATTCATATAAATATACTGCCGTTATGCCGTGATGGCTTTATGTAAACTTCAGTAAGCTAAAGAAGGTTAATTAACTTAAATATGCTAAACCAGTTATCTGAAGCATGTCCATATCGATTGCGAAATGTATATATACAAGAAAATCGACTTTATACCTAAATATAAAATAATAACATTACGGAATTCTTCTAAATGCACTGCCGTTATACCGCTAAGGCTTTATGTAGACCTCAGTATGCTTAAAAATGTTTATTAACTTAATATGTTAAACTAATGATTTGAAGCATTTCGATATCGATAGCTAAAAGTGTATATACAAGAAAATCGACTTTATGCCTAAATAAAAGATTACGGAATTCTTCCAAATGCACTGCCGTTATGCCGTTATGGCTATAAGCCAACTTCCGTTCGTTAAAGAAGGTTTATTAACTTAAACATGTTAAACTAATGATTTGAAGCATTTCGATATCGATTGCTGAATGTGTATATACAAGAAAATCGACTTTATACATAAATATAAGATTACGGAATTCTTCTAAATGCACTTTCGTTATGCCGCCATGGCTTTATATCACCTTCATTACGTTAAAGAAGGTTAACGAACTTAAATATGTTAAACTATTGATTTGAAGCATTTAGATATCGATAGCTAAATGTGTATATACATGAAAATCGACTTTTTACCTAAATATAAGATTACGTAATTCTTCCAAATGCACTGCCGTTATGCCGTTATGGCTTTATGTTAACTTCAGTTCGTTAAAGAAGGTTAATTAACTTAAATATGTTAAGCTAATGATTTGAAGCATTTCGTTATCGATTGCTAAATGTCAAAATTTAAGAAAATCGACTTTATGCCTAAATATAAGATTACGGAATTCTTCTTAATGCACTGTCGTTATGCCGCCATGGCTATAAGCCAACTTCCGTTCGATAAAGAAGGTTAACGGACTTAAATATGCTAAACGAATGATTTGAAGCATTTCGATATCGATAGCTAAATGTGTATATACAAGAAAATCGACTTTTTACCTAAATATAAGATTACGGAATTCCTCTAAATGCACTGCCGTTATGCCGCTATGGCTTTAAGCCAACTTCCGTTCGTTAAAGAAGGTCTATTAACTTACATATGTTAAACTAATGATTTGAAGCATTTCGATATCGATTGCTAAATGTGTATATACAAGAAAATCGACTTTATACATAAATATAATATAACGGAATTCTTCTAAATGCACTGTCGTTATGCCGCCATGGCTTTATATCACCTTCATTACGTTAAAGGAGGTTAACGAATTTAAATATGTTAAACTAATGATTTGAAGCATTTCGATATCGATTGCTAAATGTGTATATACAAGAAAGTCGACTTTATACATAAATATAAGATTACGGAATTCTTCTAAATGCAATGTCGTTATGCCGCCATGGCTTTATATCACATTCATTACGTTAAAGAAGGTTAACGAACTTAAATATGTTAAACGAATGATTTGAAGCATTTCGATATCGATAGCCAAATGTGTATAGAAGAAAATCGACTTTTTCCCTAAATATAAGTTTACGGAATTCTTCCAAATGCACTGGTGTTATACCGTTTTGGCTTTATGTAAACTTCAGTAAGATAACGAAGGTTAATTAACTTAGATATGTTAAACTAATGATTTGAAGCATTTCGATATCGATTGCTAAATGTGTATATACAATAAAATCTACTTTATACATAAATATACGATAGCGGAATTCTTCTAAATGCACTGCCGTTATGCCGCCATGGCTTTATATCACCTTCATTACGTTAAAGAAGGTTAACTAAATTAAATATGTTAAACTAATGATTTGAAGCATTTCGATATCGATTGCTGAATGTGTATATACAACAAAATCGACTTTATACATAAATATAAGATTACGGAATTCTTCTAAATGCACTGTCGTTATGCCGCCATGGCTTTATATCACCTTCATTACGTTAAAGAAGGTTAACGAACTTAAATATGTTAAACGAATGATTTGAAGCATTTCGATATCGATAGCTAAATGGGTATATGCAAGAAAATCGACTTTTTACCTAAATATAAGATTACGGAATTCTTCCAAATGCACTGCCGTTATGCCGTTATGGCTTTATGTTAACTTCAGTTCGTTAAAGAAGGTTGATTAACTTAAATATGTTAAACTAATGAGTTGAACCATCTCGATATCGATTGCTAAATGGGTATATACAACAAAATCGACTTTATACCTAAATATAAGATTACGGAATTCTTCCAAATGCACTGCCGTTATACCGTTATAGCTTTACGTAAACTTCAAGAAGAAAAAGAAGGTTAATTAACATAAATATGTTAAACTAATGGTTTGAAGCATCTCGATATCGATTGCTAAATGTGTATATACAACAAAATCGATTTTATTCCTAAATATAAGTTTACGGAATTCTTCCAAATGCACTGGCGTTATACCGTTATGGCTTTATGTAAATTTCAGTCAGAGAAAGAACGGGTTTAAATTTAAATTAAATATGTTAAACTAATGATTTGAAGCAATTCGTTATCGATTGCTAAATGTGAATATACAAGAAGATCGACTTTATACCTAAATATAAGATTACGGAATTCTTCTAAATGCACTGCCGTTATGCCGTAATGGCTTTATGCCAACTTCCGTTCGTTAAAGAAGGTTAATTAACTTAAATATGTTAAACTAATGATTTGAAGCATTTCGATATCGATTGCTAAATGTGAATATACAGGAAAATCGACTTTATGCCTAAATATAAGACTATGGAATTATGGCTTTATGTCAACGTCAGTTCGCTAAAGGTGGTTTATTAACTTAAATATGTTAAACCAGTTATCTGAAGCATTTGGATATCGATTGCGAAATGTGTATATACAAGAAAATTGACTTTATACCTAAATATAAAATTATAGCATTACGGAATTCTTCTAAATGCACTGCAGTTATACCGTTAAGGCTTAATGTAGACTTCGGTATGCTAAAAAATGTTTATTGACTTAATATCTTAAACTAATGATTTGAAGCATTTCGATATCGATAGCTAAATGTGTATAAACAAAAAAATCGACTTTATACCTACATATAAGATTACGGAATTCTTCTAAATGCACTGCCGTTATGCCGCCATGGCTTTAAGCCAACTTCCGTTCATTAAAGAACGTTTATTAGCTTAAATATGTTAAACTAATTATTTGAAGCATTTCGATATCGATTGTTAAATGTGTACATACAAGAAAATCGACTTTATACATAAATATAAGACTTCGGAATTCTTCCAAATGTACTGTCGTTCTGCCGCCATGGCTTTGTATCGACTTCAATACGTTAAAGAAGGTTAATTAACTAAAATATGTTAAACTAATGATTTGAAGCATTGCGATATCGATTGCTTAATGTGTATATACAACAAAATCGACTTTATACCTAAATATAAGATTACGAAATTATTCCAAATGTACTGTCGTTATGCCGCCATGGCTTTATATCGACTTCAATACGTTAAAGAAGGTTAATTAACTTAAATATGTTAAACTAATGATTTGAAGCATTTCGATATCGATTGCTAAATGTGTATATACAACAAAATCGACTTTATACCTAAATATAAGATTACGGAATTCTTCTTAATGCACTGTCGTTATGCCGCCATGGCTTTATATCTTCTTCATTACCTTAAAGAAGGTTAATTAACTTAAATATGTTAAACTAATGATTTGAAGCATTTCGATATCGATTGCTAAATGTGTATATACAACAAAATCGACTTTATACCTAAATATAAGTTTACGAAATTATTCCAAATGTACTGTCGTTATGCCGCCATGGCTTTATATCGACTTCAATACGTTAAAGAAGGTTAATTAACCTTAATATGTTAAACTAATGATTTGAAGCATTTCGATATCGATTGCTAGATGCGTATATACAAGAAAATCGACTTTATACCTAAATATAAGATTACGGAATTCTTCTAAATGCACTGTCGTTATGCCGGCATGGCTTTATATCACCTTCATTACGTTAAAGAAAGTTAACTAACTTCAATATGTTAAACTAATGATTTGAAGATTTTCGATATCGGTTGCTAAATGTGTATATACAGGAAAATCGACTATATACCTAAATATAAGATTACGGAACTCTTCTACCTGCACTGTCGTTATGCCGGCATGTCTTTATATCACCTTCATTACCTTAAAGAAGGTTTACTAACTTAAATATGTTAAAGTAATGATTTGAAGATTTTCGATATCGATTGCTAACTGTTTATATACAAGAAAATCGACTTTATACCTAAATATAAAATTATAACATTACGGATTTCTTCTAAATGCACTGCCGTTATACCGTTAAGGCTTTATGTAGACTTCAGTATGCTTAAAAATGTTTATTAACTTAATATGTCAAACTAATGATTTGAAGCATTTCGATATCGATAGCTAAAAGTGTATATACAAGAAAATCGACTTTATGCCTAAATATAAGATTACGGAATTCTTCTAAATGCACTGCCGTTATGCCGCCATGGCCTTAAGCCAACTTCCGTTCGTTAAAGAAGGTTTATTAACTTAAACATGTTAAACTAATGATTTGAAGCATTTCGATATCGATTGCTGAATGTGTATATGCAAAAAATCGACTTTATACATAAATATAAGATTACGGAGTTCTTTTAAATGCACTGCCGTTATGCCGTTAAGGCTTTATGCAGACTTCAGTAAGATAGAGAGGGTTAATTAACTTAAATATGTTAAACTAATGATTTGAAGCATTCCGATATCGATTGCTAAATGTGTAAATACAAGAAAATCGACTTTATACTTAAATATAGGATTACGGAATTCTTCAACATGCACTGTCGTTATGCCGCCATGGCTATAAGCCAACTTCCATTCGTTAAAGAAGGTTAACGAACTTAAATATGCTAAACGAATGATTTGAAGCATTTCGATATCGATAGCTAAATGTGTATATACAAGAAAATCGACTTTTTACCTAAATATAAGATTACCGAATTCTTCCAAATGCACTGCCGTTTTTGCCGCTATGGCTTTATGTTAACTTCAGTTCGTTAAAGAAGGTTAATTAACTTAAATATGTTAAACTAATGATTTGAAGCATTTCGTTATCGATTGCTAAATGTGAATATTTAAGAAAATCGACTTTATGCCTAAATATAAAATTACGGAATTCTTTTTAAATGCACTGTTGTTATGCCGCCATGGCTATAAGCCAACTTCCGTTCGTTAAAGAAGGTTAACGAACTTAAATATGCTAAACGAATGATTTGAAGCATTTCGATATCGATAGCTAAATGTGTATATTCAAGAAAATCGACTTTATACATAAATATAAGATTAGGGAATTCTTCTAAATGCACTGCCGTTATGCCGCCATGGCTTTAAGCCAACTTCCGTTCGTTAAAGAAGGTTAACGAACTTAAATATGTTAAACGAATGATTTGAAGCATTTCGATATCGATAGCTAAATGTGTATATAAAAGAAAATCGACTTTTTACCTAAATATAAGATTACGGAATTCTTCTAAATGCACTGTCGTTATGCCGCCATGGCTTTATATCACCTTCATTACGTTAAAGAAGGTTAACGAACTTAAATATGTTAAACTAATGATTTGAAGCATTTCGATATCGATAGCTAAATGTGTATAGAAGAAAATCGAATTTTTACCTAAATATAAGTTTACGGAATTCTTCCAAATGCACTGGTGTTATACCGTTTTGGTTTTATGTCAACTTCAGTTCGCTAAAGGAGGTTTATTAACTTAAATATGTTAAACCAGTTATCTGAAGCATTTCGATATCGATTGCGAAATGTATATATACAAGAAATTCGACTTTATATATAAAATAACAACATTACGGAGTTCTTCTAAATGCACTGCCGCTATGCCGTTATGGCTTTATGTTAACTTCAGTAAGATAAAAAAGGTTAATTAACTTAAATATGCTAAACGGGTTATTTGAAGCATTTCGATATCGATTGCAAAATGTGTATATACAAGAAAATCGAATTAATGCCTAAATTTAAGACTACGGAATTCTTCCAAGTGCAGTGCCGTTATGGCTTTATGTCAACTTCAGTTCGCTAAAGGAGGTTTATTAACTTAAATACGTTAAACCAGTTATCTGAAGCATTTCCATATCGATTGCGAAATGTATATATACAAGAAAATCGACTTTATACCTAAATATAAAATTATAACATTACGGAATTCTTCTAAATGCACTGCCGTTATACCGTTAAGGCTTTATGTAGACTTCGGTATGGTTAAAAATGTTTATTAACTTAATATGTCAAACTAATGATTTGAAGCATTTCGATATCGATTGCTGAATGTGTATATACAAAAAAATCGACTTTATACATAAATATAAGATTACGGAATTCTTCTAAATGCACTGTCGTTATGCCGCCATGGCTTTATATCACCCTCATTACGTTAAAGAAGGTTAACGAACTTAAATATGTTAAACTAATTATTTGAAGATTTTCGATATCGATTGCTAAATGCGTAAATACAAGAAAATCGACTATATACCTAAATATAAGATTACGGAATTCTTCTACATGCACTGTCGTTATGCCGCCACGGCTTTATAGCATCATCATTACCTTAAAGAAGGTTAATTAACTTAAATATGTTAAACTAATGATTTGAAGCATTTCGATATCGATTGCTAAATGTGTATATACAACAAAATCGACTTATACCTAAATATAAGATTACGAAATTCTTCCAAATGTACTGCCGTTATGCCGCCATGGCTTTATATCGACTTCAATACGTTAAAGAAGGTTAATTAACTTAAATATGTTAAACTAGAGATTTGAAGCATGTCGATCTCGATTGCTAGATGCGTATATTCAAGAAAATCGACTTTATACCTAAATATAAGACTACGGACTTCTTCTAAATGCACTGCCGTTATGCCGCCATGGCTTTATATCAACTTCAATACGTTAAAGGAGGTTAATTAACTTAAATATGTTAAACTAATGATTTGAAGCATTTCGATATCGCCTGCTAAATGTGTACATACAAGAGAATCAAATTTATACCTAAATATAAGATTACGGAATTCTTCTACATGCACTGTCGTTATGCCGCCATGGCTTTATATCACCTTCATTACCTTAAAGAAGGTTAACTAACTTAAATATGTTAAACTAATGATTTGAAGATTTTCGATATCGATTGCTAAATGTGTAAATACAAGAAAATCGACTATATACCTAAATATAAGATTACGGAATTCTTCTACTGCACTGTCGTTATGCCGCCATGGCTTTATATCAACTTCATAGTTAAAGAAGGTTAATTAACTTAAATATGTTAAACTAATGATTTGAAGCATTTCGATATCGGTTGCTAAATGTGTACGTACAACAAAATCAACTTTATACCTAAATATAAGAAACGGAATTCTTATATATATACTGCCGTTATGCCGCCATGGCTTTATATAAACTTTAGTAAGATTTAAAAAAGGTTAATTAACTTAAATATGCTAAACCAGTTATCTGATGCATTTCGATATGGATTGCTTATGTGTATATACAACAAAATCGACTTTATACCTAAATATAAGAATACGGAATTCTTCTACATGCACTGCCGTTATGCCGCCATGGCTTTAAATCAACTTCAATACGTTAAAGAAGGTTAATTAACTTAAATATGCTAAACCAGTTATTTGAAGCATTTTGATATCGATTGCTTAATGCATATATAAAAGAAAATCGACTTTATACCTAAATATAAGACTACGGAATTCTTCCAAATGTACTGTCGTTATGCCGCCTTGGCTTTATGTCAACTTCAGTACGTTAAAGAAGGTTAATTAACTTAAATATGTTAAACTAATGAGTTGAACCATCTCGATATTGATTGCTAATGTGTATATACAACAAAATCGACTTTATACCTAAATATAAGATTACGGAATTCTTCCATATGCCCTGCCATTATACCGTTATGGCTTTATATTAACTTCAGTTTGTTAAAGAAGGTTTATTAACTTAAATATGTTAAACCAGGTATTTGAAGCATTTCGATATCGATTGCTTAATGCATATATAAAGGAAAATCGACTTTATACCTAAATATAAGACTACGGAATTCTTCCAAATGTGCTGTCGTTATGCCGCCATGGCTTTATATCAACTTCAATATGTTAAAGAAGATTAATTAACTTAAATTTGTTAAACTAATGATTTGAAGCATTTCGATATCGATAGCTAAATGTGTATGTAAAAAAAAATCCAATTTATACCTAAACATAAGATTACGGAATTCTTCCAAATGTACTGTCGTTATGCCGCCATGTCTTTATGCCACCTTCATTACGTTAAAGAAGGCAAATTAACTTAAATATGTTAAACTAATGATTTGAAGCATTTCGTTATCGATTGCTAAATGTGTATATACAACAGAATCGACTTTATACCTAAACATAAGATTACGGAATTCTTCTGCAGGCACTGTCGTTATGCCGCCATGGCTTTATATCACCTTCATTACGTTAAAGAAGGTTAACTAACTTAAATATGCTAAACGAATGATTTGGAGCATTTCGATATCGATTGCAAAATGTGTATGTACAACAAAATCGACTTTATACCTAAATATAAGATAAAGGAATTCATATAAATATACTGCCGTTATGCCATGATGGCTTTATGTAAACTTCAGTAAGATAAAGAAGGTTAATTAACTTAAATATGCTAAACGGGTTATTTGAAGCATTTCGATATCGATAGCTAAATGTGTATATACAAGAAAATCGACTTTTTACCTAAATATAAGATTACGGAATTCTTCCAAATGCACTGCCGTTATGCCGTTATGGCTTTATGTTAACTTCAGTTCGTTAAAGAAGGTTAGTTAACTTAAATATGTTAAACTAATAATTTGAAGCATTTCGTTATCGATTGCTAAATGTGTATATACAAGAAACTCGACTTTATACCTAAATATAAGATAACGGAATTCTTCTACATGCACTGCCGTTATGCCGCCGTGGCTTTATGCCAACTTCAGTTCGTTAAAGAAGCTCTATTAACTTAAATATGTTAAACTAATGAGTTGAAGAACTCGATATCGCTTGCTAAGTGTGTATATACAACAAAATCGACTTCATACCTAAATATAAGATTACGGAATTCTTCTAAATGCACTGCCGTTATGCCGCCATGGCTTTATATAAACTTCAATACGTTAAAGAAGGTTAATTAACCTAAATATGTTAAACTAATGATTTGAAGCATTTCGATATCGCTTGCTAAATGTGTATATAAAAGAAAATCGACTTTATACCTAAATATAAGATAACGGAATTCTTCCACATGCACTGCCGTTATGCCGCCATGGCTTTATGCCAACTTCAATACGTTAAAGAAGGTTAATTAACTTAAATATGTTAAACTAATGATTTGAAGCATTTCGATATCGCTTGCTAAATGTGTATATACAAGAAAATCGACTTTATACCTAAATATAAGATTACGGAATTCTTCTAAATGCACTGCCGTTATGCCGCCATGGCTTTATATCAACTTCAATACGTAAAAGAAGGTTAATTAACTTAAATATGATAAACTAATGATTTGAAGCATTTCGATATCGCCTGCTAAATGTGTATATACAAGAAAATCGACTTTATACCTGAATATAAGATAACGGAATTCTTCCACATCCACTGCCGTTATGCCGCCATGGCTTTATGCCAACTTCAGTTCG
Organism: Bactrocera correcta; assembly: GCA_027475135.1. Taxonomy (NCBI): domain Eukaryota; kingdom Metazoa; phylum Arthropoda; class Insecta; order Diptera; family Tephritidae; genus Bactrocera; species Bactrocera correcta. Next base: position 55,476,613 of record CM050322.1, read on the forward strand.
TTAAAGAAGGTTTATTAACTTTAATATGTTAATCTAAATCTAATCTTTCTTCTGCTCCTATCAGGGGCCTGGCAATAGTCACATTTTTGTTTCAACTTTGCTAACGCTCTGAGGATAAACTATTAAAACGAGATGAGACAAACATAAAGCTTTGGTTAGATAATTTAAAGAGCTCTTAGGAAAGTCTTCAATCTTTCTTCTACTCCTATCAGGGGCTTGGTAATAGTCACATTTTTGATTCAACATTGCTAACGCTCTAGGGGCTAAACCATTAGAACGAGGTGGGTCGAACATAAAGCATTGGTTAGATAATTTAAAGAGCTTTTAGGAAAGTCTTCAATCTTTCTTCTACTCCTACCAGGGGCTCGGCAATAGTCACATTTTTGTTTCAACTTTGCTACCGCTCTAGCGGCTAAACTATTGGAACGTCACATTTTTGTTTCAACTTTGCTAATGCGCTAGCGGCTAAACTATTGAAACGAGGTAGGTCAAACATAAAGCATTGGTTGGATAATTTTAAGAGCTCTCAGGAAAGTCCCCAAATTTCTTTAACTCCTACCAGGGGCTTGCAAATAGTCACATTTTTGTTTCACTTTTATTAATGCTCTAGCGGGTAAACTATTTGAACGAGGTGAGTCAAACATATAGCATTGGTTAGATAATTTAAAGAGCTCTAAGGAAAGTCATTAATTTTTCTTCTACATCCACCAGGGGCTTGGCAATAGTCACATTTTGGTTTCAACTTTGCTTACGCTCTGAGGCTAAACTATTGAAACGAGGTGAGTCAAAAATAAAGCATTGGTTAGATAATTTAAAGAGCTCTCAGGAAAGTCTTCAATCTTTCTTCTACTCCTATCAGGGGCTTGGCAATAGTCACATTTTTGTTTCAACTTTGCTAACGCTCTGAGGATAAACTATTAAAACGAGGTGAGTCAAACATAAAGCATTGGTTAGATAATTTAAAGAGCTCTCAAGAAAGTCTTCAATCTTTCTTCTACACCTATCAGGGGCTTGGTAATATTCACATTTTTGTTTCAACTTTGTTAACGCTCTAGCAACTAAACTATTGGAACGTCACATTTTTGTTTCAACTTTGCTAATGCTCTAGCGGCTAAACTATTGAAACGAGGTAGGTCAAGCATAAGGCATTGGTTAGATAATTCAAAGAGCTTTTAGGAAAATCTTCAATCTTTCTTCTACTCCTACCAGAGGCTTGGCAATAGTCACATTTTTGTTTCACTTTTGATAACGCTCTAGCGGGTAAACTATTAGAACGAGGTGAGTCACACATAAAGCATTGGTTAGATAATTTAAAGAACTCTCAGGAAAGTCTTCAATCTTTCTTCTACTCCTATCAGGGGCTTGGTAATAGTCACATTTTTGTTTCAACTTTGCTAACGCTCTAGCGGCTAAACTATTAGAACGAGGTAGGTCAAACATAAAGCATTGGTTAGATAATTTAAAGAGCTCTCAGGAAAGTCTTCAATCTTTCTTCTTTTCCTACCAGGGTCTTGGCAATAGTCCTATTTTTGTTTCAAATTTGCTAACGCTCTGAGGCTAAACTATTGGAACGAGGTGAGTCAAACATAAAGCATTGGTTAGATAATTTAAAGAGCTCTAAGGAAAGTCTTCAGTCTTTCATCTACTCCTTCCAGGGGCTTGGCAATAGTCACATTTTTGTTTCAACTTTGCTAACGCTCTGAGGCTAAACTATTTGAACCAGGTGGGTCGAACAAAAAGCATTGGTTAGATAAATTAAAGAGCTCTCAGGAAAGTCTTTAATTGGTCTTCTACATCTACCAGGGGCTTGGCAATAGTCACATTTTTGTTTCAACTTTCTTAACGCTCTGAGGCTAAACTATTGGAATGAGGTGAGTCAAACATAAAGCATTGGTTAGATAATTTAAAGGGCTCTCAGGAAAGTCATTAATTTTTCTTCTACATCTACCAGGGGCTTGGCAATAGTGACATTTTTGTTTCAACTTTGCTAACGCTCTGAGGCTAAACTATTGAAACGAGGTGAGTCAACCATAAAGAATTGTTTAGATAATTTAAAGAGCTCTCAGGAAGGTCTTCAATCTTTCTTCTACTTCTATCAGGGGCTTGGTAATAGTCACATTTTTGTTTCAACATTGCTAACGCTCTAGGGGCTAAACCATTAGAACGAGGTGGGTCGAACATAAAGCATTGGTTAGATAATTTAAAGAGTTCTCAGGAAAATCTTCAATCTTTCTTCTACTCCTACCAGGGGCTTGCAAATAGTCACATTTTTGTTTCAACTTTGCTAACGCTCTGAGGCTAAACTATTTAAATGAGGTGG
>CM050322.1:55479932-55521791 GCA_027475135.1 Bactrocera correcta
TAGGTATAAAGTCGATTTTGTTGTATATACACATAAGCAATCGATATCGAGATGGTTCAACTCATTAATTTAACATATTTAAGTTAATTAACCTTATTTTTCTCACTGAAGTGTACATAAAGCCATAACAGTATAACGGCAGTGCATTTGGTAGAATTCCGTAATCTTATATTTAGGTATATAGTCGATTTTCTTGTATTTACACATTAAGCAATCGATATCGAAATGCACCAGATAACTGGTTTAGCATATTTAAGTTAATTAACCTTCTTTATCTTACTAAAGTTAACATAAAGCCATAACGGTATAATGGCAGTGCCTTTGGAAGAATTCCGTAATCTTATATTTATGTATAAAGTCGATTTTGTTGTATATACACATTAGCAATCATTATCGAGATGGTTCAAACCATTAGTTTAACATATTTAAGTTAATTAACTTTCTTTAACGTATTGAAGTTGATATAAAGCCATGGCGGCATAACGGCAGTGCATGTAGAAGAATTCCGTAATCTTATATTTAGGTATAAAGTCGATTTTGTTGTATATACTCATAAGCAATCGATATCGAGATGGTTCAACTCATTAATTTAACATATTTAAGTTAATTAACCTTATTTTTCTCACTGAAGTGTACATAAAGCCCTAACAGTATAACGGCAGTGCATTTGGTAAGATTCCGTAAGCTTTTATTTAGGTATAAAAACGATTTTCTTGTACATACACATTTAGCAATCGATATCGAAATGCTCAAATCATTAGTTTAACCTATTTGAGTAAACTAACCTTCTTTAACGTACTGAAATTTATATAAAGCCATAACAGCATAGCGGCAGTGCATTTAGAAGAATTACGTTATCTTATATTTAGGTATAAAGTCGATTTTCTTGTATATACGCATCTAGCAATCGATATCGAAATGCTTCAAATCATTAGTTTAACATATTTAAGTTAATTAACCTTCTTTAACGTATTGAAGTCGATATAAAGCCATGGCGGCATAATGACAGTGCATTTGGAAGAATTTCGTAATCTTATATTTAGGTATAAAGTCGATTTTGTTGTATATACACATTTAGCAATCGATTTCGAAATGCTTCAAATCATTAGTTTAACATATTTAAGTTAATTAACCTTCTTTAAGGTAATGAAGGTGATATAAAGCCATGCCGGCATAACGACAGTGCATTTAGAAGAATTCCGTAATCTTATATTTAGGTATAAAATCGATTTTCTTGTATATACGCATCTAGCAATCGATATCGAAATGCTTCAAATCATTAGTTTAACATATTTAAGTTAATTAACCTTCTTTAACGTATTGAAGTCGATATAAAGCCATGGCGGCATAACGACAGTACATTTAGAAGAATTCCGTAATCGTATATTTAGGTAAAAAGTCGATTTTCTTGTATAAACACATTTAGCTATCGATATCGAAATGCTTCAAATCATTCGTTTAACATATTAAAGTTCGTTAACCTTCTTTAACGTAATGAAGGTGATATAAATCCATGGCGGCATAACGACAGTGCATTTAGAAGAATTCCGTAATCATATATTTATGTATAAAGTCGATTTTCTTGTATATACACATTCAGCAATCGATATCGAAATGCTTCAAATCATTAGTTTAACATGTTTAAGTTAATAAACCTTCTTTAACGAACGGAAGTTGTCTTATAGCCATGGCGGCATAACGGCAGTGCATTTAGAAGAATTCCGTAATCTTATATTTAGGCATAAAGTCGATTTTCTTGTATATACACTTTTAGCTATCGATATCGAAATGCTTCAAACCATTAGTTTAGCATATTAAGTTAATAAACATTTTTAAGCATACTGAAGTCTACATAAAGCCTTAACGGTATAACGGCAAGGCATTTAGAAGAATTCCGTAATGTCATAATTTTATATTTAGGTATAAAGTCGATTTTCTTGTATATATACATTTCGCAATCGATATGGAAATGCTTCAGATAACTGGTTCAACATGTTTAAGTTAATAAACCTCCTTTAGCGAACTGAAGTTGACATAAAACCATAACGGCACTGCATTTGGAAGAATTCCGTAGTCTTAAATTTAGGCATAAATTCGATTTTCTTGTATATACACATTTTGCAATCGATATCGAAATGCTTCAAATAACCCGTTTAGCATATTTAAGTTAATTAACCTTCTTTATCTTACTGAAGTTTACATAAAGCCATCACGGCATAACGGCAGTATATTTATATAAATTCCGTTATCTTATATTTAGGTATAAAGTCGATTTTGTTGTACATACACATTTTGCAATCGATATCGAAATGCTTCAAATCATTCGTTTAGCATATTTAAGTTAGCTAACCTTCTTTTAAAGTAATGAAGGTGGCATAAAGACATGGCGGCATAACGACAGTACATTTGGAAGAATTCCGTAATCTTATGTTTAGGTATAAATTCGATTTTTTTTTACATACACATTTAGCTATCGATATCGAAATGCTTCAAATCATTAGTTTAACAAATTTAAGTTAATTAATCTTCTTTAACGTGTTGAAGTTGATATAAAGCCATGGCGGCATAACGACAGTACATTTGGAAGAATTCCGTAGTCTTATATTTAGGTATAAAGTCGATTTTCTTTTATATATGCATTAAGCAATCGATATCGAAATGCTTCAAATACCTGGTTTAACATATTTAAGTTAATAAACCTTCTTTAACAAACTGAAGTTAACATAAAGCCATAACGGTATAATGGCAGTGCATTTGGAAGAATTCCGTAATGTTATATTTATGTATAAAGTCGATTTTGTTGTTTATACACATTAGCAATCATTATCGAGATGGTTCAACTCATTAGTTTAACATATTTAAGTTAATAAACCTTCTTTAACGATCTGAAGTTGGCTTAAAGCCATGGCGGCATAACGGCAGTGCATATAGAAGAATTCCGTAATCTTATATTTAGGTATAAAGTCGATTTTCTTGTATATACACATTTAGCAATCGAGAACGAAATGCTTCAAACCATTAGTTTAACATATTTAAGTTAATTAACCATATTTTTCTCACTGAAGTGTTCATAAAGCCATTACAGTATAACGGCAGTGCATTTGGAAGAATTCCGTAATCTTATATTTAGGTATAAAGTCGATTTTCTTGTATATACACATTTTGCAATCGATATCGAAATGCTTCAAATAACCCGTTTAGCATATTTAAGTTAATTAACCTTCTTTATCTTACTGAAGTTTACATAAAGCCATGCCGGCATAACGACAGTGCATTCAGAAGAATTCCGTAATCTTATATTTAGATATAAAGTCGATTTTCTTGTATATACGCATCTAGCAATCGATATCGAAATGCTTCAAATCATTAGTTTAACATATTTAAGTTAATTAACCTTCGTTAACGTATTGAAGTCGATATAAAGCCATGGCGGCATAACGACAGTACATTTAGAAGAATTTCGTAACCTTATATTTAGGTATAAAGTCGATTTTGTTGTATATACACATTTAGCAATCGATTTCGAAATGTTTCAAATCATTAGTTTAACATATTTAAGTTAATTAACCTTCTTTAACGTATTGAAGGTGATATAAAGCCATGCCGGCATAACGACAGTGCATTTAGAAGAATTCCGTAATCTTATATTTAGGTATAAAATCGATTTTCTTGTATATACGCATCTAGCAATCGATATCGAAATGCTTCAAATCATTAGTTTAACATATTTAAGTTAATTAACCTTCTTTAACGTATTGAAGTCGATATAAAGCCATGGCGGCATAACGACAGTACATTTAGAAGAATTCCGTAATCGTACATTTAGGTAAAAAGTCGATTTTCTTGTATAAACACATTTAGCTATCGATATCGAAATGCTTCAAATCATTCGTTTAACATATTTAAGTTCGTTAACCTTCTTTAACGTAATGAAGGTGATATAAATCCATGGCGGCATAACGACAGTGCATTTAGAAGAATTCCGTAATCATATATTTATGTATAAAGTCGATTTTCTTGTATATACACATTCAGCAATCGATATCGAAATGCTTCAAATCATTAGTTTAACATGTTTAAGTTAATAAACCTTCTTTAACGAACGGAAGTTGTCTTATAGCCATGGCGGCATAACGGCAGTGCATTTAGAAGAATTCCGTAATCTTATATTTAGGCATAAAGTCGATTTTCTTGTATATACACTTTTAGCTTTCGATATCGAAATGCTTCAAACCATTAGTTTAACATATTAAGTTAATAAACATTTTTAAGCATACTGAAGACTACATAAAGCCTTAACGGTATAACGGCAGTGCATTTAGAAGAATTCCGTAATGTTATAATTTTATATTTAGGTATAAAGTCGATTTTCTTGTATATATACATTTCGCAATCGATATGGAAATGCTTCAGATAACTGGTTCAACATATTTAAGTTAATAAACCTCCTTTAGCGAACTGAAGTTGACATAAAGCCATAACGGCACTGCATTTGGAAGAATTCCGTAGTCTTAAATTTAGGCATAAATTCGATTTTCTTGTATATACACATTTTGCAATCGATATCGAAATGCTTCAAATAACCCGTTTAGCATATTTAAGTTAATTAACCTTCTTTATCTTACTGAAGTTTACATAAAGCCATCACGGCATAACGGCAGTATATTTATATGAATTCCGTTATCTTACATTTAGGTATAAAGTCGATTTTGTTGTACATACACATTTTGCAATCGACATCGAAATGCTTCAAATCATTCGTTTAGCATATTTAAGTTAGCTAACCTTCTTTAACGTAATGAAGGTGATATAAAGCCATGGCGGCATAACGACAGTGCATGCAGAAGAATTCCGTAATCTTATATTTAGGTATAAAGTCGATTTTGTTGTATATACACACTAAGCAATCGATAACGAAATGCTTCAAATCATTAGTTTAACAAATTTAAGTTAATTAATCTTCTTTAACGTGTTGAAGTTGATATAAAGCCATGGCGGCATAACGACAGTACATTTGGAAGAATTCCGTAGTCTTATATTTAGGTATAAAGTCGATTTTCTTTTATATATGCATTAAGCAATCGATATCGAAATGCTTCAATTACCTGGTTTAACATATTTAAGTTAATAAACCTTCTTTAACAAACTGAAGTTAACATAAAGCCATAACGGTATAATGGCAGTGCATTTGGAAGAATTCCGTAATGTTATATTTATGTATAAAGTCGATTTTGTTGTATATACACATTAGCAATCATTATCGAGATGGTTCAACTCATTAGTTTAACATATTTAAGTTAATAAACCTTCTTTAACGATCTGAAGTTGGCTTAAAGCCATGGCGGCATAACGGCAGTGCATATAGAAGAATTCCGTAATCTTATATTTAGGTATAAAGTCGATTTTCTTGTATATACACATTTAGCAATCGATAACGAAATGCTTCAAACCATTAGTTTAACATATTTAAGTTAATTAACCTTCTTTAACGTATTGAAGTTGATATAAAGCCATGGCGGCATAACGGCTGTGCATGTAGAAAAATTCCGTAATCTTATATTTAGGTATAAAGTCGATTTTGTTGTATATACACATAAGCAATCGATATCGAGATGGTTCAACTCATTAATTTAACATACTTAAGTTAATTAACCATATTTTTCTCACTGAAGTGTTCATAAAGCCATTACAGTATAACGGCAGTGCATTTGGAAGAATTCCGTAATCTTATATTTAGGTATAAAGTCGATTTTCTTGTATATACACATTTTGCAATCGATATCGAAATGCTTCAAATAACCCGTTTAGCATATTTAAGTTAATTAACCTTCTTTATCTTACTGAAGTTTACATAAAGCCATGCCGGCATAACGACAGTGCATTCAGAAGAATTCCGTAATCTTATATTTAGATATAAAGTCGATTTTCTTGTATATACGCATCTAGCAATCGATATCGAAATGCTTCAAATCATTAGTTTAACATATTTGAGTTAATTAACCTTCTTTAACGTATTGAAGTCGATATAAAGCCATGGCGGCATAACGACAGTACATTTAGAAGAATTTCGTAACCTTATATTTAGGTATAAAGTCGATTTTGTTGTACATACACATTTAGCAATCGATTTCGAAATGTTTCAAATCATTAGTTTAACATATTTAAGTTAATTAACCTTCTTTAACGTATTGAAGGTGATATAAAGCCATGGCGGCATAACGACAGTGCATGTAGAAAAATTCCGTAATCTTATATTTAGGTATGTAGTGAGTCGATTTTCTTGTATTTACGCATTTAGCAATCGATATCGAAAATCTTCAAATAATTAGTTTAACATATTTAAGTTAGTTAACCTTCTTTAACGTAATGAAGGTGATATAAAGCCATGGCGGCATAACGAGAGCACATTTGGAAGAATTCCGTAATCTTATGTTTAGGTATAAATTCGATTTTGTTGTATATACACATTTAGCTATCGATATCGAAATGCTTCAAATCATTAGTTTAACAAATTTAAGTTAATTAATCTTCTTTAACGTATTGAAGTTGATATAAAGCCATGACGGCATAACGACAGTACATCTGAAAGAATTCCGTAGTCTTATATTTAGGTATAAAGTCGATTTTCTTTTATATATGCCTTAAGCAATCGATATCGAAATGCTTCAAATACCTGGTTTAACATATTTAAGTTAATAAACCTTCTTTAACAAACTGAAGTTAACATAGAGCCATAACGGTATAATGGCAGTGCATTTGGAAGAATTCCGTAATCTTATATTTATGTATAAATTCGATTTTGTTGTATATACACATTAGCAATCATTATCGAGATGGTTCAACTCATTAGTTTAACATATTTAAGTTAATAAACCTTCTTTAACGATCTGAAGTTGGCTTAAAGCCATGGCGGCATAACGACAGTGCATTTAGAAGAATTACGTAATCTTATATTTAGGTATAAAGTCGATTTTCTTATACATACACATTTTGCAATCGATATCGAAATGCTTCAAATAACCCGTTTAGCATATTTAAGTTAATTAACCTTCTTTATCTTACTGAAGTTTACATAAAGCCATGCCGGCATAACGACAGTGCATTCAGAAGAATTCCGTAATCTTATATTTAGGTATAAAGTCGATTTTCTTGTACATACACATTTAGCAATCGATATCGAAATGCTTCAAATCATTAGTTTAACATATTTAAGTTAACGAACCTTTTATAACGAACGGAAGTTGGTATAAAGCCATGGCGGCATAACGGCAGTGCATTTAGAAGAATTCCGTAATCTTATATTTAGGTAAAAAGTCGATTTTCTTGTATACACACATTTAGCAATCGATAATGAAATGCTTCAAATAATAGTTTAACATATTTAAGTTAATTAACCTTCTTTAACGTATTGAAGTTGATATAAAGCCATGACGGCATAACGACAGTACATCTGGAAGAATTCCGTAGTCTTATATTTAGGTATAAAGTCGATTTTCTTTTATATATGCCTTAAGCAATCGATATCGAAATGCTTCAAATACCTGGTTTAACATATTTAAGTTAATAAACCTTCTTTACAAACTGAAGTTAACATAAAGCCATAACGGTATAATGGCAGTGCATTTGGAAGAATTCCGTAATCTTATATTTAGGTATAAAGTCGATTATGTTGTATATACACATTAGCAATCAATATCGAGATGATTCAACTCATTAGTTTAACATATTTAAGTTAATAAACCTTCTTTAACCTTTGGCTTAAAGCCATGGCGGCATAACGGCAGTGCATTTAGAAGAATTCCGTAATCTTATATTTAGGTATAAAGTCGATTTTCTTGTATATACACATTTAGCAATCGATAACGAAATGCTTCAAATTTTAGTTTAACATATTTAAGTTAATTAACCTTCTTTAACGTAATGAAGGTGATATAAAGCCATGGCGGCATAACGACAGTGCATGTAGAAGAATTCCGTAATCTTATATTTAGGTATATAGTCGATTTTCTTGTATTTACGCATTTAGCAATCGATATAGAAAATCTTCAACTCATTAGTTTAACATATTAAGTTAATAAACATTTTTAAGCATACTGAAGTCTACATAAGCCTTAGCGGTATAACGGCAGTGCATTTAGAAGAATTCCGTAATGATATAATTTTATATTTAGGTATAAAGTCGATTTTCTTGTATATATACATTTCGCAATCGATATGGAAATGCTTCAGATAACTGCTTTAACATATTTAAGATAATTAGCCTCCTTTAGCGAACTGATGTTGACATAAAGCCATAACGGCACTGCATTTGGAAGAATTCCGTAGTCTTATATTTAGGCATAAATTCAATTTTCTTGTTTATACACATTTTGCAATCGATATCGAAATGCTTCAAATAACTGGTTTAGCATATTAAAGTTATTTAACCTTCTTTATCTTACTGAAGTTTACATAAAGCCATCACGGCATAACGGCAGTATATTTATATGAATTCCGTTATCTTATATTTAGGTATAAAGTCGATTTTGTTGTACTTACACATTTAGCAATCGATATCGAAATGCTTCAAATCATTAGTTTAACATATTTAAGTTAATTAACCTTTTTTAACGAACGGAAGTTGGCCTAAAGCCATGGCGGCATAACGGCAGTGCATTTAGAAGAATTCCGTGATCTTATATTTAGGTATAAAGTCGATTTTCTTGTATATACACATTTAGCAATTGATAACGAAATGCTTCAAATCATTAGTTTAACATATTTAAGTTAATTAACCTTATTTAACGTATTGAAGTTGATATAAAGCCATGACGGCATAACGACAGTGCATGTAGAAGAATTCCGTAATCTTATATTTAGGTATAAAGTCGATTTTTTTGTATATACACATTTAGCAATCGATAACGAAATGCTTCAAATCATTAGTTTAACATATTTAAGTTAATTAACCTTCTTTAACGTAATGAAGGTGATATAAAGCCATGGCGGCATAACGACAGTGCATGTAGAAGAATTCCGTAATCTTATATTTAGGTATATAGTCGATTTTGTTGTATATACACATTTAGCAATCGATATCGAAAATCTTCAAATCATTAGTTTAACATATTAAGTTAATAAACATTTTTAAGCATACTGAAGTCTACATAAAGCCTTAGCGGTATAACGGCAGTGCATTTAAACCTTCTTTAACCTTTGGCTTAAAGCCATGGCGGCATAACGGCAGTGCATTTAGAAGAATTCCGTAATCTTATATTTAGGTATAAATTCGATTTTCTTGTATATACACATTTAGCAATCGATAACGAAATGCTTCAAATCATTAGTTTAACATATTTAAGTTAATTAACCTCCTTTAACGTAATGAAGGTGATATAAAGCCATGGCGGCATAACGACAGTGCATGTAGAAGAATTCCGTAATCTTATATTTAGGTATATAGTCGATTTTCTTGTATTTACGCATTTAGCAATCGATATCGAAAATCTTCAAATCATTAGTTTAACATATTTAAGTTAGTTAACCTTCTTTAACGTAATGAAGGTGATATAAAGCCATGGCGGCATAACGACAGTGCATGTAGAAGAATTCCGTAATCTTATATTTAGGTATATAGTCGATTTTCTTGCATTTACGCATTTAGCAATCGATATCGAAATGCTTCAAATCATTAGATTAACATATTTAAGTTAAATAACCCTCTTTATCTTACTGGAGTCTACAAACGCCTTAACGACATAACGGCAAAGCATTTAGAAGAATTGCGTAATCTTATATTTAGGTATAAAGTCGTTTTTGTTGTATATACACATTTAGCAATCGATAACGAAATGCTTCAAATCATTAGTTTAACATATTTAAGTTAGTTAACCTTCTTTAACGTAATGAAGGTGATATAAAGCCATTGCGGCATAACGACAGTGCATGTAGAAGAATTCCGTAATCTTATATTTTGGTATAAAGTCGATTTTGTTGTATATACGCATCTAGCAATCGATATCGAAATGCTTCAAATCATTAGTTTAACATATTTAAGTTAATTAACCTTCTTTAACGTAATGAAGGTGATATAAAGCCATGGCGGCATAACGACAGTGCATGTAGAAGAATTCCGTAATCTTATATTTAGGTATATAGTCGATTTTCTTGTATTTACGCATATACCAATCGATATCGAAAATCTTCAAATCATTAGTTTAACATATTTAAGTTAGTTAGCCTTCTTTATCGTAATGAAGGTGATATAAAGCCATGGCGGCATAACGACAGTGCCTTTTAAAGAATTCCGTAATCTTATATTTAGGTATATAGTCGATTTTCTTGTATTTACGCATTTAGCAATCGATATCGAAAATCTTCAAATCATTAGTTTAACATATTTAAGTAAGTTAACCTTCTTTAACGTAATGAAGGTGATATAAAGCCATGGCGGCATAACGACAGTGCATGTAGAAGAATTCCGTAATCTTATATTTAGGTATAAAGTCGATTTTTTTGTTAATACACAATTAGCTATCGATATCGAAATGCTTCAAATCATAAGTTTAACATATTAAGTTAATAAACATTTTTTAGCATACTGAAGTCTACATAAAGCCTTAACGGTATAACGGCAGTGCATTTAGAAGAATTCCGTAATGTTATAATTTTATATTTAGGTATAAAGTCGATTTTCTTGTATATACGCATTTCGCAATCGATATCGAAACTTCAGATAACTGGTTTAACATATTAAAGTTAATAAACCTCCTTTAAGAACTGAAGTTAACATAAATCCATAATTCCATAGTCTTATATTTGGGCATAAAGTCGATTTTCTTGTATATACACATTTAGCAATCGATATCGAAATGCTTCAGATCATTAGTTTAACATATTTAAGTTAATTAACCTCCTTTAACGAACGGAAGTTGGCATAAAGCCATTACGGCATAACGGCAGTGTATTTAGAAGAATTCCGTAATCTTATATTTAGGTATAAAGTCGATTTTCTTGTATATACACATTTTGCAATCGATAACGAAATGCTTCAAACCATTAGTTTAACATATTTAAGTAAATTCACCTTCTTTCGCTGACTGAAGTTTACATAAAGCCATAACGGTATAACGCCAGTGCATTTGGAAGAATTCCGTAAACTTATATTTAGGTATAATGTCGATTTTGTTGTATATACACATTTAGCAATCGATATCGAGATGCTTCAAATCATTAGTTTAACATATTTAAGTTAATTAACCTTCTTTTTCTTACTGAAGTTTACGTAAAGCCATAACGGTATAACGGCAGTGCATTTGGAAGAATTCCGTAATCTTATATTTAGGTATAAAGTCGATTTTGTTGTATATACACATTTAGCAATCGATATTGAGATGGTTAAACTCATTTGTTTAAATTATCTAACCAATGCTTTATGTTCGACCCACCTCATTCAAATAGTTTAGCCTCAGAGCGTTAGCAAAGTTGAAACAAAAATGTGACAATTGCCAAGCCCCTGATAGGAGTAAAAGAAAGAGTGAAGATTTTCCTGAGAGCTCTTTAAATTATCTAACCAATGCTTTGTGTTTGACCGACCTCGTTCCAATAGTTTAGCCGCTAGAGCGTGAGCAAAGTTGAAATAAAAATAAGACTATTGCCAAGCCCCTGATAAGAGTAGAAGAAAGATTGAAGATTTTCCCAAAAGCTCTTTAAATTATCTAACCAATGCTTTATGTTTGACCCACCTCGTTCCAATAGTTTAGCCGCTAGAGCGTTAGCAAAGTTGAAACAAAAATGTGACTATTTCCAAGCCCCTGATAGGAGTAGAAGAAAGATTGAAGACTTTTCTGAAAGCTCTTTAAATTATCTAACCAATGTTTTATGTTTGACCCACCTCGTTCCAATAGTTTACCCTCTAGAGCGTTATCAAAAGTGAAACAAAAATGTGACTATTTCCAAGCCCCTGATAGGAGTAGAAGAAAGAGTGAAGATTTTCCTAAGAGCGCTTTAAATTATCTAACCAATGCGTTATGTTTGAACCACCTCGTTTTAATAGTTTAGCCGCTAGAGCGTTAGCAAAGTTGAAACAAAAATGTGACTATTGCCAAGCCCCTGGTAGGAGTAGAATAAAAATTGAAAACTTTCCTGAGAGCTCGTTAAATTATCTAACCAATGCTTTATGTTTGAACCACCTCGTTCCAATAGTTTAGCCGCTAGAGCGTTAGCAAAGTTGAAACAAAAATGTGACTATTGCCAAGCCCCGGGTAGGAGTAGAATAAAGATTGAAAACTTTCCTGAGAGCCCTTTAAATTATCTAACCAATGCTTTATATATGACTCACCTCGTTCAAATAGTTTACCCTCTAGAGCGTTATCAAAAGTGAAACAAAAATGTGACTATTTCCAAGCCCCTGATAGGAGTAGAAGAAAGAGTTTAAGATTTTCCTAAGAGCGCTTTAAATTATCTAACCAATGCGTTTTTGTTTGAACCACCTCGTTCTAATAGTTTAGCCGCTAGAGCGTTAGCAAAGTTGAAACAAAAATGTGACTATTGCCAAGCCCCTGGTAGGAGTAGAATAAAAATTGAAAACTTTCCTGAGAGCCCTTTTAAAATTTTCTAACCAACGCTTTATGTTTGACTCACCTCGTTCAAATAGTTTAGCCGCTAGAGCGTTAGCAAAGTTGAAACAAAAATGTGACTATTGCCAAGCCCCTGATAGGAGTAGAAGAAAGATTGAAGACTTTCCTGAGAGCTCTTTAAATTATCTAACCAATGCTTTATGTTTGACTCACCTCGTTTCAATAGTCTTTGCCTCAGAGCGTTAGCAAAGTTGAAACAAAAATGTGACTTTTTGCCAAGCCCTTGATAGGAATAGAAGAAAAATTGAAGACTTTCCTGAAAGCTCTTTAAATTATCTAACCAATACTTTATGTTTGACCCACCTCGTTCAAATAGTTTAGCCGCTAGAGCGTTATCCAAAGTGAAACAAAAATGTGACTATTGCCAAGCCCCCGGTTGGAGTAGAAGAAAAATTGAAGACTTTCCTAAGAGCACTTTAAATTATCTAACCAAAGCTTTATGTTTGATCTCACCTCGTTTCAATAGTTTAGCCTCAGAGCGTTAGCACAGTTGAAACAAAAATGTGATTATTGCCAAGCCCTTGATAGGAATAGAAGAAAGATTGAAGACTTTCCTGAAAGCTCTTTAAATTATCTAACCAATACTTTATGTTTGACCCACCTCGTTCAAATAGTTTAGCCGCTAGAGCGTTATCCAAAGTGAAACAAAAATGTGACTATTGCCAAGCCCTGGTTGGAGTAGAAGAAAAATTGGTGACTTTCCTAAGAGCTCTTTAAATTATCTAACCAATGCTTTATGTTTGACTCACCTCGTGCAAACAGTTTAGCCGCTAGAGCGTTAGCAAAAATTTAAACAAAAATGTGACTATTTCCAAACCCCTGATAGTAGGAGAACAGAGGTTGAAGACTTTCCTGAGAGCTCTTTAAATTACCTAACCAACGTTTTATGTTTGACTCACCTCGTTCAATAGTTTAGCCCAGAGCGTTAGTTAACAAAAGTGAAACAAAAATGCCCGCCTTTTTTTAACCACGCCCCTGTATGTAGCAAGAAGTTGAAACAAAAATGTGACTATTGCCAAGCCCCTGATAGGAGTAGAAGAAAGATTGAAGACTTTCCTGAGAGCTCTTTAAATTATCTAACCAATGCTTTATGTTTGACTCACCTCGTTTCAATAGTTTAGCCTCAGAGCGTTAGCACAGTTGAAACAAAAATGTGATTATTGTCAAGCCCTTGATAGGAATAGAAGAAAGTGTGAAGATTTTCCTAAGAGCGCTTCAAATTATCTAACTAATGCTTTGTGTTTGACCCACCTTGTTCCAGTAGTTTAGCCGCTAGAGCGTTATCAAAAGTGAAACAAAAATGTGACTATTGCCACGCCCCTGGTAGATGTAGAAGGGAAGATTGAAGACTTTCCTGAGAGCTCTTTAAATTATCTAACCAATGCTTTATGTTGGACCCACCTCGTTTCAATAGTTTAGCCACTAGAGCGTTAGCAAAGTTGAAACAAAAATTGTGACTATTGCCAAGCCCCTGATAAGAGTAGAAGAAAGATTGAAGACTTCCTGATTGCTCTTTAAAATTATCTAACCAATGCTTTTATGTGTGACTCACCTCGTTCTAATAGTTTAGCCTCAGAGCGTTATCAAAGTTGAAACAAAAATGTGACTATTTCCAAGCCCCTGGTAGGAGTAGAAAAAAAAATTGTGGGACTTTCCTGAGAGCTCTTTAAATTATCTACCCAATGCTTTATGTTTGACCCACCTCGTTCCAATAGTTTAGCAGCTATAGCGTTAGCAAAGTTGAAACAAAAAATGTGACTATTGCCACGCCCCTGGTAGATGAAGAGGAAAGATTGAAAGACTTTCCTGAGAGCTTTTTAAATTTTTTTAACCAATGCTTTATGTTCGACCCACCTCGTTTCAATTGTTTAGCCACTAGAGCGTTAGCAAAGTTGAAACAAAAATGTGACTATTGCCAAGCCCCTGATAGAAGTAGAAGAAAAATTGAAGACTTTCCTGAGATATCTTTAAATATCTAACCAATGCTTTATGTTCGACCCACCTCGTTCAAACAGTTTAGCCTCAGAGCGTTAGCAAAGTTGAAACAAAAATGTGACTATTTCCAAGCCCCTGGTAGGAGTAGAAAAAAAATTGTGGACTTTCCTGAGAGCTCTTTAAATTATCTAACCAATGCTTTATGTTTGACCCACCTCGTTCCAATAGTTTAGGCTTGGGCTTGGAAATAGTCACTTTTTGTTTCAAATTTGCTAACGCTCTGAGGCTAAACTGTTTGAACGAGGTGGGTCGAACATAAAGCATTGGTTAGATAATTAAAGGTCTCTCAGGAAAGTCTTCAATTTTTCTTCTACTTCTATCAGGGGCTTGGCAATAGTCACATTTTTGTTTCAACTTTGCTAACGCTCTAGTGGCTAAACAATTGAAACGAGGTGGGTCGAACATAAAGCATTAGTTAAATAATTTAAAAAGCTCTCAGGAAAGTCTTCAATCTTTCTTCTTCATCTACCAGGGGCGTGGCAATAGTCACATTTTTGTTTTAACTTTGCTAACGCGCTGAGGTTAAACTACTGGAACGAGGTGGGTCAAACATAAAGCAAAGGTTAGATAATTTAAAGACCTCTTAGGAAAATCTTTTATCGTTCTTCTACTCGTACCAGGCGCTTGGCAATAGTCACATTTTTGTTTCACTTTTGATAACGCTCTAGCGGGTAAACATAATTTGAACGAGGTAGGTCGAACATAAAGCATTGGTTAGATAATTTAAAGTAATGAGTTGAACCATCTCGATATCGATTGCTAAAATGTGTATATACAACAAAATCGACTTTAACCTAAATATAAGATTACGGAATTCTTCCAAATGCACTGCCGTTATACCGTTATGGCTTTACGTAAACTTCAGTCAGATAAAGAAGGTTAGTTAACTTAAATATGTTAAACTAATGATTTGAAGCATCTCGATATCGATTGCTAAATGTGTATATACAACAATATCGACTTTATGCCTACATAAAAGACTACGGATTCTTCCAAATGCAGTGCCGTTATGCCGCCATGGCTATAACGAACTTCAGATCGTTTAAAGAAGGTTTATTAACTTAAATATATTAAACTAATGAGTTGAACCATCTCGATAATCGATTGCTAAATGTGTATATACAACAAAATCGACATTATACCTAAATATATGTTTACGGAATTCTTCCAAATGCACTGGCGTTATACCGTTAGGGCTTTATGTAAACCTTCAGTAAGATAAAGAAGGTTCATTAATCTAAATATGCTTAACCAGTTATTTGAAGCATTTCGATATCGATTGCTAAATGTGTATGTACAAGAGAATCGATTTCATACCTAAATATAAGATTACGGAATTCACCCAAATATACTGCCGTTATGCCGTTGCGGCTCTATGTAAACTTCAATAAGATAAAGAAGGTTAATTAATCTAAATATGCTTAACCAGTTATTTGAAGCATTTCGATATCGATTGCTAAATGCGTATATACAACAAAATCGACTTTATGCCTACATATAAGACTACGGAATTCATCCAAATGCAGTGCCGTTATGCCGCCATGGCTTTACGTAAACTTCAGTAAGAAAAGAAGGTAAATTAACTTAAATATGTTAAACTAATGAGTTGAACCATCTCGATAGCGATTGCTAAATGTGTATATACAAAAAAATTGCCTTTATACCTAAATATAAGATTACGGAATTCTTCTAAATGCACTGTCGTTATGCCGCCATGACTTTAAGCCAACTTCAGATCGTTAAAGAAGGTTTATTAACTTAAATATGTTAACTAATGAGTTGAACCATCTCGATATCGATTGCTAATGTGTTTATACAAAAAAATTGCCTTTATACCTAAATATAAGATTACGGAATTCTTCCAAATGCACTGCCGTTATATCGTTATGGCTTTACGTAACTTCAGTAAGAAAAATAAGGTTAACTAACTTAAATATTTTAAACTACTGATTTGAAGCATCTCGATATCGATTTCTAAATGTGTAAATACAACAAAATCGACATTAGACCTAAATATCAGTATAAGGAATTCTTCCAAATGCACTGCCGTTATACTGTTATGGCTTTATGTTAACTTCAGTTCGTTAAAAGAAGGTTTATTAACTTAATATGTTAAACCAGTTATTTTAAGCATTTCGATATCGATTGCTTAATGCATATATAAAGAAAATCGACTTTATACCTGAATATAAGACTACGGAATTCTTCCAAATGTACTGTCGTTATGCCGCCATGGCTGTATATCAAAATTTCAATACGTTAAAGAAGGTTAATTAACTTAAATTTGTTAAACTAATGATTTGATGCATTTCGAGATCGCTTGCTAAATGTGTATGTAAAAGAAAATCGAATTTATACCTAAACATAAGATTACGGAATTCTTCCAAATGTACTGCCGTTATGCCCGCCATGTCTTTATGTCACCTTCATTACGGTAAAGAAAGCTAATTAACTTAAATATGTTAAACTAATGATTTGAAGCATTTCGTTATCGATTGCTAATTGTGTATATACAAGAAATCGACTTTATACCTAAATATAAGATTACGGAATTCTTCTAAATGCACTGCCGTTATGCCGCCATCGCTTTATGCCAACATCCGTTAGTTAAAGAAGGTTAATTAACCTAAATATGTTAAACTAATGATTTGAAGCATTTCGATATCGACTGCTAAATGTGTATGTACAACAAAATCTACTTTATACCTAAATATAAGATAACGGAATTCATATAAATATACTGCCGTTGTGGCTTTATGTAAACTTCAGTAAGATAAAGAAGGTTAATTAACTTAAATATGCTAAACCAGTTATTTGAAGCATTTCGATATCGACTGCAAAATGTGTATATACAAGAAAATCGACTTTATACCTAAATATAAGATTACGAAATTTTTCTAAATGCACTGTCGTTATGCCGCCATGGCTTTATATCAACTTCAATACGTTAAAGAATGTTAATTAACTTAAATATGTTAAACTTAATGATTTGAAGCATTTCGTTATAGATTGCTAAATGTGTATATACAAGAAAATCGACTTTATACCTAAATATAAGATTACGGGAATTCTTCTAAATGCACTGCCGTTATGCCGCCATGGCTTTAAGGTAACTGCAGATCGTTAAAGAAGGTTTATTAACTTAAATATGTTAAACTAATGAGTTGAACCATCTCGATATCGATTGCTAATGTGTATATACAACAAAATTCGACTTTATACTAAATATAAGATTACGGAATTCTTCCAAATGTACTGTCGTTATGCCGCCATGGCTTTATATCAACTTCAATACGTTAAAGAAGGTTAATTAACTGAAATATGTTAAACTAATGATTTGAAGCATTTCGTTATCGATTGCTAAATGTGAATATACAAGAAAATCGACTTTATACATAAATATACGATAACGGAATTCTTCTAAATGCACCGCCGTTATGCCGTTATGGCTTTATGTTAACTTCAGTTCGTTTAAAGAAGGTTTATTAACTTTAATATGTTAAACCAGTTATTTGAAGCATTTCGATATCGATTGCTTAATGCATATATAAAAGAAAAGCGACTTTATACCTAAATATAAGACTACGGAATTCTTCCAAATGTACTGTCGTTATGCCGCCATGGCTTTATATCAACTTCATTACGTTAAAGAATGTTAATTAACTTAATATGTTAACTAATGATTTGAAGCATTTCGTTATAGATTGCTAAATGTGTATATACAAGAAAATCGACTTTATACCTAAATATAAGATTACGGAATTCTTCTAAATGCACTGCCGTTATGCCGCCATGGCTTTAAGGTAACTGCAAGATCGTTAAAGAAGGTTTATTAACTTAAATATGTTAAACTAATGAGTTGAACCATCTCGATATCGATTGCTAATGTGTATATACAACAAATCGACTTTATACCTAAATATAAGATTACGGAATTCTTCCAAATGCACTGCCGTTATATACCGTTATGGCTTTACGTAAACTTCAGTAGGAAAAATAAGGTTAATTAACTTAAATATTTTAAACTAATGATTTGAAGCATCTCGATGTCGATTGCTAAATGTGTAAATACAACAAAATCGACATTATACCTAAATATAAGTATAAGAATTCTTCCAAAATGCACTGCGTTATACCGTTATGGCTTTATGTTAACTTCAGTTCGTTAAAGAAGGTTTATTAACTTTAATATGTTAAACCAGTTATTTGAAGCATTTCGATATCGATTGCTTAATGCATATATAAAAGAAAAGCGACTTTATACCTAAATATAAGACTACGGAATTCTTCCAAATGTACTGTCGTTATGCCGCCATGGCTTTATATCAACTTCAATACGTTAAAGAATGTTAATTAACTTAAATATGTTAAACTAATGATTTGAAGCATTTCGTTATAGATTGCTTAAATGTGTATATACAAGAAAATCGACTTTTATACCTAAATATAAGATTACGGAATTCTTCTAAATTGCACTGCCGTTATGCCGCCATGGCTTTAAGCCAACTGCAGATCGTTAAAGAAGGTTTATTAACTTAAATATGTTTAAACTAATGAGTTGAACCATTTCGTTATAGATTGCTAAATGTGTATATACAAGAAAATCGACTTTATACCTAATATAAGATTACGGAATTCTTCTAAATGCACTGTCGTTAAGCCGCCATGGCTTTATATCAAATTCAATACGTTAAAGAAGGTTAATTAACTTAAATTTGTTAAACTAATGATTTGAAGCATTTCGATATCGCTTGCTAAATGTGTATGTAAAAGAAAATCGAATTTATACCTAAATATAAGATTACGGAATTCTTCTAAATGTACTGTCGTTATGCCGCCATGGCTTATGTCACCTTCACTACGTTAAAGAAGGCTATTAACTTAAATATGTTAAACTAATGATTTGAAGCATTTCGCTATCGATTGCTAAATGTGTATATACAAGAAAATCGACTTTATACCTAAATATAAGATTACGGAATTCTTCTAAATGCTCTGCCGTTATGCCGCCATGGCTTTAAGCCAACTGCAGATCGTTAAAGAAGGTTTATTAACTTAAATATGTCAAACTAATGAGTTGAACCATTTCGTTATAGATTGCTAAATGTGTATGTAAAAGAAAATCGAATTTATACCTAAATCAGAATTACGGAATTCTTCCAAATGTACTGCCGTTATGCCGCCATGTCTTTATGTCACCTTCATTACGGTAAAGAAAGCTAATTAACTTAAATATGTTAAACTAATGATTTGAAGCATTTCGTTATCGATTGCTAATTGTGTATATACAAGAAAATCGACTTTATACCTAAATATAAAGATTACGGAATTCTTCTAAATGCACTGCCGTTATGCCGCCATGGCTTTAAGCCAACTTCCGTTCGTTAAAGAAGGTTTATTAACTTAAATATGTTAAACTAATGATTTGAAGCATTTCGATATCGTTTTCTAAATGTGTATATACAAGAAAATCGACTTTATACATAAATGTAAGACTACGGAATTCTTCCAATTGTATTGTCGTTATGCTGCCATGGCTTTACATCAACTTCAATACGTTAAAGAAGGTTAATTAACTTAAATATGTTCAACTAATGATTTAAGGCATTTCGATATCGATTGCTAAATGCGTATATACAACAAAATCGACTTTATACCTAAATATAAAATTACGGAATTCTTCTAAATGCACTGTCGCTATGCCGCCATGGCTTTACGTAAACTTCAGTCAGATTAAGAAGGTTAGTGAACTTAAATATGTTTAAACTAATGATTTTGAAGCATTTCGATATCGATAGCTAAATGTGTATATACAAGAAAATCGACTTTTTACCTAAATATAAGATTACGGAATTCTTCTAAATGCACTGCCGTTATACCGTTTTGGCTTTTATGTAAACTTCAGTAAGATAAAGAAGGTTAGTTAACTTAAATATGTTAAACTAATGATTTGAAGCATTTCGATATCGATTGCTAAATGTGTATATACAACAAAATCGAGTTTATACCTAAATATAAGATTACGGAATTCTTCCAAAACTACTGCCGTTATGCCGCCATGGCTTTATATCAACTTCAATACGTTAAAGAAGGTTAATTAACTTAAATATGTTAAACTAATGATTTGAAGCATTTCGATATCGATTGCTAGATGCGTATATACAAAAAAATCGACTTTATACCTAAATATAAGATTACGGAATTCTTCTAAATGCACTGTCGTTATGCCGTCATGGCTTTATATCACCTTCATTACGGTAAAGAAGGTTAACTATCTTAAATATGTTAGACTAATGATTTGAAGCATATCGATATCCATTGCTAAATGTGTATGTACACACAAAATCGACTTTATACCTAAATATAAGATAACGGAATTCATATAAATATACTGCCGTTATGCCGTTATTGCTTTCTGTATACTTCAGTAAGATAAATAAGGTTAATTAACTTAAATATGCTAAACCAGTTATTTGATGCATTTCGATATCGATTGCTAAATGTGTAAATACAAGAAAATCGACTTTATACCTAAATATAAAATTATAACATTACGGAATTCTTCTAAATGCACTGCCGTTATACCGTTAAGGCTTAATGTAGACTTCCGTAAGCTAAAAAGCGTTTATTAACTTAATATGTTAAACTAATGATTTGAAGCATTTCGATATCGATAGCTAAATGTGTATGTACAAGAAAATCGACTTTATACCTAAATATAAGATAACGGAATTCTTCTAAATGCACTGCCGTTATGCCGCCATGGCTATATGCCAACTTCAGATCGTTAAAGAAGGTTTATTAACATAAATATGTTAAACTAATGAGTTGAAGCATCTCGATATCCATCGCTAAATGTGTATATACAAGAAAATCGACTTTTTACATAAATATAAGACTACGGAATGCTTCCAAATGTACTGTCGTTATGCCGCCATGGCTTTATATCAACTTCAATACGTTAAAGAAGGTTAATTAACTTAGATATGTTAAACTAATGATTTGAAGCATTTCGATATCGATAGCTAAGTGTGTATATACAAAAAAATCGAATTTATACCTAAATATAAGACTACGGAATTCTTCTAAATGCACTGCCGTTATGCCCGCCATGGCTTTATGCCAACTTCAATACGTTAAAGAAGATTAATTAAC
The DNA here is from genome assembly GCA_027475135.1 of Bactrocera correcta. NCBI lineage: Eukaryota > Metazoa > Arthropoda > Insecta > Diptera > Tephritidae > Bactrocera > Bactrocera correcta. The sequence continues at coordinate 55,501,700 of CM050322.1, forward strand.
TTAAATATGCTAAACTAATGATTTGAAGCATTTCGATATCGATTGCAAAATGTGTATATACAAGAAAATCGACTTTATACCTAAATATAAGATTACGGAATTCTTCTAAATGCACTGTCGTTATGCCGCCATGGCTTTATATCAACTTCAATACGTTAAAGAAGGTTAACTAACTTACATATGTTAAGCTAATGATTAGAAGCATTTCGTTATAGATTACTAAATGTGCAAATACAACAAAATCGACATCATACCTAAATATAAGTAAACGGAATTCCTCCAAATGCACTTCCGTTAATACCGTTATGGCTTTATGTTAACTTCAGTTCGTTAAAGAAGGTTTATTAACTTAAATATGTTAAACCAGTTATTTGAAGCATTTCGGTATCGATTGCTTAATGCATATATAAAAGAAAATCGACTTTATACCTAAATATAAGATTACGCAAATTCTTCTAAATGCACTGTCGTTATGCCGCTATGGCTTTATATCAACTTCAATACGATAAGAAGGTTAATTAACTTAAATTATTAAACTAATGATTTGAAGCATTTCGTTATAGATTGCTAATGTGTATATACAAGAAAATCGACTTTGTACCTAAATATAAGATTACGGAATTCTTCTAAATGCACTGTCGTTATGCCGCCATGGCTTAATATCAACTTCAATACGTTAAAGAAGGTTAATTAACTTAAATATGCTAAACCAGTTATTTGAAGCATTTCGATATCGATTGCAAAATGTGTATATACAAGAAAATCGACTTCATACCTAAATATAAGATTACGGAATTCTTCTAAATGCACTGTCGTTATGCCGCCATGCCTTTATATCAACTTCAATACGTTAAAGAAGGTTAATTAACTTAAATATGTTAAACTAATGATTTGAAGCATTTCGTTATAGATTGCTAAATGTATATATACAAGAAAATCGACTTTATACCTAAATATAAGATTACGAATTCTTCTAAATGCACCGTCGTTATGCCGCCATGGCTTTATATAAACTTCAATACGTTAAAGAAGGTTTATTAACTTAAATATGTTAAACTAATGAGTTGAACCTTCTCGATATCGATTGCTAATGTGTATATACAACAAAATCGACTTTATACCTAAATATAAGATTACGGATTCTTTTAAATGCACTGTCGTTATGCCGCCATGGCTTTATATCACCTTCATTAGGTTAAAGAAGGTTTATTAACTTAAATATGTTAAACGAATTGATTGAAGCATTTCGACATCGATAGCTAAATGTGTAAATACAAGAAAATCGACTTTTTACCGAAATATAAGATTACGGAATTCTTTCAAATGCACTGCCGTTATACCGGTTTGGCTCTATGTAAACTTCAGTAAGATAAAGTAGGTTATTTAGCTTAAATGTGTTAAACTAATGATTTGAAGCATTTCGATATCGATTGCTCAATGTGTATATACAACAAAATCGACTTTATACCTAAATATAAGATTACGGAATTCTTCCAAATCTACTGTCGTTATGCCGCCATGGCTTTATATCACCTCATTACGGTAAAGAAGGTTAACTAGATTAAATGTGTTAAACTAATGAGTTGAAGCGTCTCGATAACGATCGCTAAAGGTGTATGTACAAGCAAATCGACTTTTATATATAAATATAAGACTACGGAATTCTTCCAAATGTACTGTCGTTATGCCGCCATGACTTTATATCAATTTAAAGTCGATTTTGTTGTATATACGCATCTAGCAATCGATATCGAAATGCTTCAAATCATTAGTTTAACATATTTAAGTTAATTAACCTTCTGTAACGTAATGAAGGTGATATAAAGCCATGGCGGCATACGACAGTGCATGTAGAAGAATTTCCGTAATCTTATATTTAGGTATATAGTCGATTTTCTTGTATTTACGCATATACCAATCGATATCGAAAATCTTCAAATCATTAGTTTAACATATTTAAGTTAGTTAGCCTTCTTTATCGTAATGAAGGTGATATAAAGCCATGGCGGCATAACGACAGTGCCTTTTAAAGAATTCCGTAATCTTATATTTAGGTATATAGTCGATTTTCTTGTATTTACGCATTTAGCAATCGATATCGAAAATCTTCAAATCATTAGTTTAACATATTTAAGTTAGTTAACCTTCTTTAACGTAATGAAGGTGATATAAAGCCATGGCGGCATAACGACAGTGCATGTAGAAGAATTCCGTAATCTTATATTTAGGTATAAAGTCGATTTTTTTGTTTATACACAATTAGCTATCGATATCGAAATGCTTCAAATCATAAGTTTAACATATTAAGTTAATAAACATTTTTTAGCATACTGAAGTCTACATAAAGCCTTAACGGTATAACGGCAGTGCATTGAGAAGAATCCGTAATGTTATAATTTATATTTAGGTATAAAGTCGATTTTCTTGTACATACACATTTCGCAATCGATATCGAAACTTCAGATAACTGGTTTAACATATTAAAGTTAATAAACCTCCTTTAAGAACTGAAGTTAACATAAAGCCATAATTCCATAGTCCTTATATTTGGGCATAAAGTCGATTTTCTTGTATATACACATTTAGCAATCGATATCGAAATGCTTCAAATCATTAGTTTAACATATTTAAGTTAATTAACCTCCTTTAACGAACGGAAGTTGGCATAAAGCCATTACGGCATAACGGCAGTGTATTTAGAAGAATTCCGTAATCTCATATTTAGGTATAAAAGTCGATTTTCTTGTATATACACATTTTGCAATCGATAACGAAATGCTTCAAACCATTAGTTTAACATATTTAAGTAAATTCACCTTCTTTCGCTAACTGAAGTTTACAATAAAGCCATAACGGTATAACGCCAGTGCATTTGGAAGAATTCCGTAAACTTATATTTAGGTATAATGTCGATTTTGTTGTATAATACACATTTAGCAATCGATATCGAGATGCTTCAAATCATTAGTTTAACATATTTAAGTTAATTAACCTTATTTTTCTTACTGAAGTTTACGTAAAGCCATAACGGTATAACGGCAGTGCATTTGGAAGAATTCCGTAATCTTATATTTAGGTAGAAAGTCGATTTTGTTGTATATACACATTTAGCAATCGATATTGAAGATGGTTAAACTCATTTGTTTAAATTATCTAACCAATGCTTTATGTTCGACCCCACCTCATTCAAATAGTTTAGCCTCAGAGCGTTAGCAAAGTTGAAACAGAAATGTGACAATTGCCAAGCCCCTGATAGGAGTAAAAGAAAGAGTGAAGATTTTCCTGAGAGCTCTTTTAATTATCTAACCAATGCTTTGTGTTTGACCGACCTCGTTCCAATAGCTTAGCCGCTAGAGCGTGAGCAAAGTTGAAATAAAAATAAGACTATTGCCAAGCCCCTGATAAGAGTAGAAGAAAGATTGAAGATTTTCCCCAAGAGCTTTTTAAATTATCTAACCAATGCTTTATGTTTGACCCCACCTCGTTCCAATAGTTTAGCCGCTAGAGCGTTAGCAAAGTTGAAACAAAAATTGACTATTTCCAAGCCCCTGATAGGAGTAGAAGAAAGATTGAAGACTTTTCTGAAAGCTCTTTAAATTATCTAACCAATGTTTTATGTTTGACCCACCTCGTTCCAATAGTTTACCCTCTAGAGCGTTATCAAAAGTGAAACAAAAATGTGACTATTTCCAAGCCCCTGATAGGAGTAGAAGAAAGAGTGAAGATTTTCCTAAGAGCGCTTTAAATTATCTAACCAATGCGTTATGTTTGAACCACCTCGTTTTAATAGTTTAGCCGCTAGAGCGTTAGCAAAGTTGAAACAAAAATGTGACTATTGCCAAGCCCCTGGTAGGAGTAGAATAAAAATTGAAAACTTTCCTGAGAGCTCCTTAAATTATCTGACTAACGCTTTATGTTTGACTCACCTCGTTCAAATAGTTTAGCCGCTAGAGCGTTAGACAAAGTTGAAACAAAAATGTGACTATTGCCCAAGCCCCTGGCAGGAGTAGAAGAAAAATTAATGACTTTCCTGAGAGCTCTTTAAATTATCTAACCAATGCTTTATGTTTGACCCACCTCGTTCTAATGGTTTAGCCGCTAGAGCGTTAGCAAAGTTGAAACAAAAATGTGACCTATTACCAAGCCCCTGATAGGAGTAGAAGAAAGATTGAAACCTTTCCCCTGAGCTCGTTAAATTATCCTAACCAATGCTTTATGTTTGAAACCACCTCGTTCCAATAGTTTAGCCGCTAGAGCGTTAGCAAAGTTGAAACAAAATGTGACTATTGCCAAGCCCCTGGTAGGAGTAGAATAAAGATTGAAAACTTTCCTGAGAGCCCTTTAAATTATCTAACCAATGCTTTATATATGACTCACCCTCGTTCAAATAGTTTACCCTCTAGAGCGTTATCAAAAGTGAAACAAAAATATGACTATTTCCAAGCCCCTGATAGGAGTAGAAGAAAAAGTGAAGATTTTCCTAAGAGCGCTTTAAATTATCTAACCAATGCGTTATGTTTGAATCACCTCGTTTTAATAGTTTAGCCGCTAGAGCGTTAGCAAAGTTGAAACAAAAATGTGACTATTGCCAAGCCCCTGGTAGGAGTAGAATAGAAATTGAAAACTTTCCTGAGAGCTCGTTAAATTATCTAACCAATGCTTTATGTTTGAACCACCTCGTTCCAATAGTTTAGCCGCTAGAGCGTTAGCAAAGTTGAAACAAAAATGTGACTATTGCCAAGCCCCTGGTAGGAGTAGAATAAAGATTGAAAACTTTCCTGAGAGCCCTTTAAATTATCTAACCAATGCTTTATATATGACTCACCTCGTTCAAATAGTTTACCCTCTAGAGCGTTATCAAAAGTGAAACAAAATGTGACTATTTCCAAAGCCCCCTGATAGGAGTAGAAGAAAAAGTGAAGATTTTCCTAAGAGCGCTTTAAATTATCTAACCAATGCGTTATGTTTGAATCACCTCGTTTTAATAGTTTAGCCGCTAGAGCGTTAGCAAAGTTGAAACAAAAATGTGGACTATTGCCAAGCCCCTGGTAGGAGTAGAATAGAAATTGAAAACTTTCCTGAGAGCTCGTTAAATTATCTAACCAATGCTTTATGTTTGAACCACCTCGTTCCAATAGTTTAGCCGCTAGAGCGTTAGCAAAGTTGAAACAAAAATGTGACTATTGCCAAGCCCCGGGTAGGAGTAGAATAAAGATTGAAAACTTCCTGAGAGCCCTTTAAATTATCTAACCAATGCTTTATATATGACTCACCTCGTTCAAATAGTTTACCCTCTAGAGCGTTATCAAAAGTGAAACAAAAATGTGACTATTTCCAAGCCCCTGATAGGAGTAGAAGAAAGAGTGAAGATTTTCCTAAGAGCGCTTTAAATTATCTAACCAATGCGTTATGTTTGAACCACCTCGTTTTAATAGTTTAGCCGCTAGAGCGTTAGCAAAGTTGAAACAAAAATGTGACTATTGCCAAGCCCCTGGTAGGAGTAGAATAAAAATTGAAAACTTTCCTGAGAGCTCCTTAAATTATCTGACTAACGCTTTATGTTTGACTCACCTCGTTCAAATAGTTTAGCCGCTAGAGCGTTAGCAAAGTTGAAACAAAAATGTGACTATTGCCTAGCCCCTGATAGGAGTAGAAGAAAGATTGATACTTTCCTGAGAGCTCTTTAAATTATCTAACCAATGCTTTTTGTGTGACTACCTCGTTCTAATAGTTTAGCCTCAGAGCGTTAGCAAAGTTGAAACAAAAATGTGACTATTGCCAGGCCCCTGATAGGAGAGAAGAAAGTGTGAAGATTTTCCTAAGGCGCTTCAAATTATCTAACTAATGCTTTGTGTTTGACCCACCTTGTTCCAGTAGTTTAGCCGCTAGAGCGTTATCAAAAGTGAAACAAAAATGTGACTATTGCCACGCCCCTGGTAGATGTAGAAGGAAGATTGAAGACTTTCCTGAGAGCTCTTTAAATTATCTAACCAATGCTTTATGTTGGACCCACCTCGTTTCAATAGTTTAGCCACTAGAGCGTTAGCAAAGTTGAAACAAAAATGTGACTATTGCCAAGCCCCTGATAAGAGTAGAAGAAAGATTGAAGACTTTCCTGATTGCTCTTTAAATTATCTAACCAATGCTTTATGTGTGACTCACCTCGTTCTAATAGTTTAGCCTCAGAGCGTTATCAAAGTTGAAACAAAAATGTGACTATTTCCAAGCCCCTGGTAGGGGTGAAAAAAAAGGCTTTTTAATCTTTAAAAATTTAACAAAGTTTAGTTTAACCCTTCCTTTTTAACAACGGAAAATTGCTTATAGCCAGCCCCCGGTAAGAAGGGAAAAAAGAAGATTTCCCGAATTTTTAAATTTTTTAAAAACTTTTTGTTTGAATTTTCTTGTTTACCCCCTTTAGCAAAAGAAACAAAAATTTCTTTCCCCCAAAATAAAAAAATTAAAATTTTAAATTTTAAATTATTAACCTCTTTAGTGAAGTTAAAATTTAGCCCAGACGGCAAAGGAAAAAAAAATTGAATTTTCCAGCCCCCTTTAATAGAAAAAAAGTGGGGTTTTCTTTTAAATTTTCTAACCCAAACATTTTGAATGTTCCCAAATTTTCTTGGGTTTAACATTTTTGTTTAATTTTAACCTCTACAAACTTTTTAAAGGGGGGTTAACATAAAGCATTGGTTAAAAATTTAAAATCTTGGAAATTTCAATTTTTTTTATTTTAGGGGGTTAAAGTCCAATTTTTTTTTAATTTCAAATTAGGGGAAACAATTAAAAAAGGTGGGTCAACTCATTGGTTAAATAAATTTAAAAAATTAAAATTTTAACCTTCTTTTACCGGGGGGTAAAGCCATTTTTTTTTTGGCCCCCATTAAAAAGGCAGGGGGGCAAAAAAAAAGAAATTGTAATTTAAAATTTAGGAAAATCTTTTTTGTTTTTACCAAGGGGGTTCAATATCAATTTTTTTTCACTTTTTTAAGTTTAAAATATTTAAAGGGGGTTAAATAAACTTTTTAATTTTTGGTTAACCATTCCGATACGGCAAAATGATTAAAAAAATCCTTTAAAAATTATAAATTAGGTTTTAAAGTCCCATTTTCTTTATAAACTTAGCAGATAAAGAAATTCTTAAATATGTTAAAAAATATTTAAGTTAATAAAATTTTTAAAAAAAAACGAAGCCCACATAAAAAACTACGGTTTTAAACGGCCAGGCCCTTAAAGAATTCCGTTAAAAAATTTTTTAATTTATTTTAAGGTTAAATTTGATTTTCTTTGTATATACAAAAAAATCGCAATCCAAAAAATTTTTGGGAACTTCCCAAAAACTGGGTTTTTAACCATTTTTTAAAAGTAAATAAAAATTAAAACTAAAAGTTAACCCTTTTTTAAAACATTTCATAGTTCTAAATTTAGAAAAGTCGATTTTTCCCTTTAAATTTCAATTACCCCAAAATATCCCATGCCTTTTCAAAATTTAAAAAATTAAAAATTTTAACAAAATTTAAAGTTATTTAACTTTCGAACGATTGCTAAAGCATTACCAAAACGCATGTAAAATTTAGGAAAGAAAAATTCCGTTTTAAACTTTTTAAAATTTAAAAAAAGGAATAAATTCAAAAATTTTCTTGATTGCCCCCATTTTGCAAAAGGATAACAAAAAAAAGCTTTTCCAAATATAAAATTACAATTTTAAATCACTCCTTTCCGGCCCGATTTTACAATTAAAGAAAAAGGTTAATTTAAAAAAGCAATGATTTGAAGATTTCGTAATTTAAATTTATATAAAGTTGTTTTTTTATATTTCAACTTTAAAACATTTGTTTTCCCCCAGATTTGCCCTTTAATCTTAAAAATTTTTTAAAAAATATTTAAATTATTAACCTTCTTCTTCTAAGGTTTTACAAAAAAAACCATACCTTTTAAAACGGAATTCTTAAAGATCCGTTTTAAACTTATTTTAGTAAAAGTGAAAAAAAGGGTTTAATTAAAATTTTTAAATCGATTTGAAAATCTAATCATTTTTGTTAAATACAACAAAAAGTTTTATGTTGGAACCCAAACCTCCCTTATATTTAGGCTTTTTGAAAACGTTAAAAAAAGTTTAAATTTAAAATTTTAAACCTTTTTTTAAGCTTTTATAGAGTTAAGAAAAAAGAAAAGATTTTCCAAAAAGCTCAATTCTTCCAAAAGCTTGTTTGCCCCACTGTTTCAAATTTACGTTAAAAAAGGTTTTTCAAATTTTTTAAACAAATTTGACATTTCAACCTTTTTAAAGGAGTAAAAGAAAAGAATTTTAAAAACTTTCGGAATTTTTAAATTATCCTTTTCCCCATGTTTTATGTACCCAAATGGGTTTCAAAAAAAAAGTTTAAACCGTTACGTTGCAATTTGAAACAAAAAATGACTTTTACCAAATATAAGATTTGGGAAAAAGATGGTTTCCCCCCGAGAACTCCTTTTAAAAAGGTAAATTTAAACCAAAAAGTTTAAAGTTTGAACTTTTTAACCTCTTTTTTCCAAAATTTTTTAACCTAAATATAAAAAGGTTAAAAAAACCCTTTTGGCTTTTGAAACTTCAGAAAATAAAGAAAAATTAATTAAAAAAATTCCTTAGAAACTTTTTTTAAAATTTATTAAAAAAATGCTTTATTTTGATTCAAATTTTTCAAACAGTTTACCGCCAGGCTTTTTTCAATTAAACAAAAATGTTAATTAACTTAAAAAGTTAAACAAGATTTTAAGATTTCTTAAGATTTAAATTTATTAAAAAAATGCTTTATTTTGAAAAACCCAAACCTCCCTTTCCCCATGGTTTAAGGCGCAGACGTTAAAAAAGGGTTTTTTTTAAAAAAATGTTAAAATAAAAAACCCTGATAGAGTAAGGAAAAAAAAAACTTTTCCTTAAAAAAATTCGGTTTTAAATATCCTTTTAAACCATGGGTTTAGTTTGAAAAAATGGTTTTCAAAAATTTTAAAAAAATTTTTTAAAAACCCTTAGCAAAGTTAAAACAAAAAATGTTTAACCTTTTTTGGCCCAAAGCCCCTTTGTTTTGGAGTTTAAATTTTTAAAAAATTTTTTTAAAAATTTTCCTTAGAAACCCTTTTAAATTATAAAAAAATGCTTTTATAAAAATGACTCAATTTTTCCCAAATTTTGTTTACCCCTCTTTTTAACCTTAAAACAAAAAGGTTAAAACAAAATGTTAAAATAAAATTTTAAGCTTTGTTTTGAGTAAAGGAAAAAAGAAAAGATTTTCTAAAAACGTCAATTTTCTAAAACCCCATGCCCTTATGGTTTTGAACCATTTGTTAAAAAGGGTTTTTTAACTTAAAAGTTAAACCAGTTATTTGAAGCTTTTTAGAGTTAAGAATAAAAAGAAAAACTTTTCCTTAAAAAAACTTAATTATTCCTGACTTCGTTTATGGTTTTGACCTTTACCTTCTTTCAAATAGTTTAAGGAAGACGTTTAGCAAGGGGTTGAAAAACAAAAAATGTTGGAACCCAAAAATTTCCTAGCCCCTGGAAAAGGAGTTAAAAAAGGAAAAAATTGAAATAATTTCCTTTTTTAAGTTTAAATTTATTAAAAAAATGCTTTTTTATGTTCAACTTTTAAACCTCCGTTTCCCCCCGGTTTAAACCCTCAGACGTTAAAAAAGGGTTTAAACAAAATGTTAAAAAATTATTGAACCTTTGATAGGAAAAGGAAAAAGAAAAGACTTTTCCTAAATTTTAAATTTTCTAAATACTTGTTTGCCCCTGGCTTTAAACCCTAGACGTTAAAAAGGTTTTTTTAAAAAAAATGTTAAAAAATTATTGAACCTTTGATAGAGAAAAAATTGTATTCAAGAAAAAACTTTATACCCAAATATAAGATTACGGAATTCTTCTAAATGCACTGTCGTTATGCCGCCATGGCTTTAAGCCAACTGCAATCGATTTAAAAAAGGTTAATTAACTTAAATATGTTAAACTAATGAGTTTTAACCATTTCGTTATAGATTGCTAAATGTGTATATACAAGAAAATCGACTTTATACCTAAATATAAGATTACGGAATTCTTCTAAATGCACTGTCGTTATGCCGCCATGGCTTTAAAATCAACTTCAATACGTTAAAGAAGGTTAATTAACTTAAATATGCTTTAAAACCCGTGATTTGAAGCATTTCGATTTTAGATTGCAAAATGTGTATATACAAGAAAATCGACTTTATACCTAAATATAAGATTACGGAATTCTTCTAAATGCACTGTCGTTATGCCGCCATGGCTTTATATCAACTTCAATACGTTAAAGAAGGTTAATTAACTTAAATATGTTAAACTAATGATTTGAAGCATTTCGTTATAGATTGCTAAATGTGTATATACAAGAAAATCGACTTTATACCTAAATATAAGATTACGGAATTCTTCTAAATGCACCGTCGTTATGCCGCCATGGCTTTATATAAACTTCAATACGTTAAAGAAGGTTTATTAACTTAAATATGTTAAACTAATGAGTTGAACCTTCTCGATATCGATTGCTAATGTGTATATACAACAAAATCGACTTTATACCTAAATATAAGATTACGGAATTCTTTTAAATGCACTGTCGTTATGCCGCCATGGCTTTATATCACCTTCATTAGGTTAAAGAAGGATTAACTAACTTAAATATGTTAAACGAATGATTTGAAGCATTTCGACATCGATAGCTAAATGTGTAAATACAAGAAAATCGACTTTTTACCGAAATATAAGATTACGGAATTCTTTCAAATGCACTGCCGTTATACCGGTTTGGCTCTATGTAAACTTCAGTAAGATAAAGTAGGTTATTTAGCTTAAATGTGTTAAACTAATGATTTGAAGCATTTCGATATCGATTGCTCAATGTGTATATACAACAAAATCGACTTTATACCTAAATATAAGATTACGGAATTCTTCCAAATCTACTGTCGTTATGCCGCCATGGCTTTATATCACCTTCATTACGGTAAAGAAGGTTAACTAGATTAAATGTGTTAAACTAATGAGTTGAAGCGTCTCGATAACGATCGCTAAAGGTGTATATACAAGCAAATCGACTTTTTACATAAATATAAGACTACGGAATTCTTCCAAATGTACTGTCGTTATGCCGCCATGACTTTATATCAATATAAAGTCGATTTTGTTGTATATACGCATCTAGCAATCGATATCGAAATGCTTCAAAATCATTAGTTTAACATATTTAAGTTAAATAACCCTCTTTTTCTTACTGAAGTCTACAAACGCCTTAACGGCATAACGGCAAAGCATTTAGAAGAATTCTGTAATCATATATTTAGGTATAAAGTCGTTTTTGTTGTATATACACATTAAGCAATCGATATCGAAATGCTTCAAATCATTAGTTTAACATATTTAAGTTAATTAACCTTCTGTAACGTAATGAAGGTGATATAAAGCCATGGCGGCATAACGACAGTGCATGTAGAAGAATTCCGTAATCTTATATTTAGGTATATAGTCGATTTTCTTGTATTTACGCATATACCAATCGATATCGAAAATCTTCAAATCATTAGTTTAACATATTTAAGTTGGTTAGCCTTCTTTATCGTAATGAAGGTGATATAAAGCCATGGCGGCATAACGACAGTGCCTTTTAAAGAATTCCGTAATCTTATATTTAGGTATATAGTCGATTTTCTTGTATTTACGCATTTAGCAATCGATATCGAAAATCTTCAAATCATTAGTTTAACATATTTAAGTTAGTTAACCTTCTTTAACGTAATGAAGGTGATATAAAGCCATGGCGGCATAACGACAGTGCATGTAGAAGAATTCCGTAATCTTATATTTAGGTATAAAGTCGATTTTTTTGTTTATACACAATTAGCTATCGATATCGAAATGCTTCAAATCATAAGTTTAACATATTAAGTTAATAAGCATTTTTAAGCATACTGAAGTCTACATAAAGCCTTAACGGTATAACGGCAGTGCATTTAGAAGAATTCCGTAATGTTATAATTTTATATTTAGGTATAAAGTCGATTTTCTTGTATATACACATTTCGCAATCGATATCGAAACTTCAGATAACTGGTTTAACATATTAAAGTTAATAAACCTCCTTTAAGAACTGAAGTTAACATAAAGCCATAATTCCATAGTCTTATATTTGGGCATAAAGTCGATTTTCTTGTATATACACATTTAGCAATCGATATCGAAATGCTTCAAATCATTAGTTTAACATATTTAAGTTAATTAACCTCCTTTAACGAACGGAAGTTGGCATAAAGCCATTACGGCATAACGGCAGTGTATTTAGAAGAATTCCGTAATCTTATATTTAGGTATAAAGTCGATTTTCTTGTATATACACATTTTGCAATCGGTAACGAAATGCTTCAAACCATTAGTTTAACATATTTAAGTAAATTCACCTTCTTTCGCTGACTGAAGTTTACATAAAGCCATAACGGTATAACGCCAGTGCATTTGGAAGAATTCCGTAAACTTATATTTAAGTATAATGTCGATTTTGTTGTATATACACATTTAGCAATCGATATCGAGATGCTTCAAATCATTAGTTTAACATATTTAAGTTAATTAACCTTCTTTTTCTTACTGAAGTTTACGTAAAGCCATAACGATATAACGGCAGTGCATTTGGAAGAATTCCGTAATCTTATATTAGGTATAAAGTCGATTTTGTTGTATATACACATTTAGCAATCGATATTGAGATGGTTAAACTCATTTGTTTAAATTATCTAACCAATGCTTTATGTTCGACCCACCTCATTCAAATAGTTTAGCCTCAGAGCGTTAGCAAAGTTGAAACAAAAATGTGACAGTTGCCAAGCCCCTGATAGGAGTAAAAGAAAGAGTGAAGATTTTCCTGAGAGCTCTTTAAATTATCTAACCAATGCTTTGTGTTTGACCGACCTCGTTCCGATAGCTTAGCCGCTAGAGCGTGAGCAAAGTTGAAATAAAAATAAGACTATTGCCAAGCCCCTGATAAGAGTAGAAGAAAGATTGAAGATTTTCCCAAGAGCTCTTTAAATTATCTAACCAATGCTTTATGTTTGAACCACCTCGTTCCAATAGTTTAGCCGCTAGAGCGCTAGCAAAGTTGAAACAAAAATGTGACTATTCGCCAAGCCCCTGGTAGGAGTAGAATAAAGATTGAATACTTTCCTGAGAGCCCTTTAAATTATCTAACCAATGCTTTATATATGACTCACCTCGTTCAATGGTTTACCCTCTAGAGCGTTATCAAAAGTGAAACAAAAATGTGACTATTTCCAAGCCCCTGATAGGAGTAAAGAAAGAGTGAAGATTTTCCTAAGAGCACTTTAAATTATCTAACCAATGCGTTATGTTTGAATCACCTCGTTTTAATAGTTTAGCCGCTAGAGCGTTAGCAAAGTTGAAACAAAAATGTGACTATTGCCAAGCCCCTGGTAGGAGTAGAATAAAAATTGAAAACTTTCCTGAGAGCTCGTTAAATTATCTAACCAATGCTTTACGTTTGAACCACCTCGTTCCAATAGTTTAGCCGCTAGAGCGTTAGCAAAGTTGAAACAAAAATGTGACTATTGCCAAGCCCCGGGTAGGAGTAGAATAAAGATTGAAAACTTTCCTGAGAGCCCTTTAAATTATCTAACCAATGCTTTATATATGACTCACCTCGTTCAAATAGTTTACCCTCTAGAGCGTTATCAAAAGTGAAACAAAAATGTGACTATTTCCAAGCCCCTGATAGGAGTAGAAGAAAGAGTGAAGATTTTCCTAAGAGCACTTTAAATTATCTAACCAATGCGTTATGTTTGAATCACCTCGTTTTAATAGTTTAGCCGCTAGAGCGTTAGCAAAGTTGAAACAAAAATGTGACTATTGCCAAGCCCCTGGTAGGAGTAGAATAAAAATTGAAAACTTTCCTGAGAGCTCGTTAAATTATCTAACCAATGCTTTACGTTTGAACCACCTCGTTCCAATAGTTTTAGCCGCTAGAGCGTTAGCAAACTTGAAACAAAAATGTGACTATTGCCAAGCCCCGGGTAGGAGTAGAATAAAGATTGAAAACTTTCCTGAGAGCCCTTTAAATTATCTAACCAATGCTTTATATATGACTCACCTCGTTCAAATAGTTTACCCTCTAGAGCGTTATCAAAAGTGAAACAAAAATGTGACTATTTCCAAGCCCCTGATAGGAGTAGAAGAAAGAGTGAAGATTTTCCTAAGAGCGCTTTAAATTATCTAACCAATGCGTTATGTTTGAACCACCTCGTTTTAATAGTTTAGCCGCTAGAGCGTTAGCAAAGTTTGAAACAAAAATGTGACTATTGCCAAGCCCCTGGTAGGAGTAGAATAAAAATTGAAAACTTTCCTGAGAGCTCCTTAAATTATCTGACTAACGCTTATGTTTGACTCACCTCGTTCAAATAGTTTAGCCGCTAGAGCGTTAGCAAAGTTGAAACAAAAATGTGGACTATTGCCAAGCCCCTGGCAGGAGTAGAATAAAAATTGAAAACTTTCCTGAGAGCTCCTTAAATTATCTGACTAACGCTTTATGTTTGACTCACCCTCGTTCAAATAGTTTAGCCGCTAGAGCGTTAGCAAAGTTGAAACAAAAATGTGACTAATGCCTAGGCCCCTGATAGGAGTAGAAGAAAGATTGAAGACTTTCCTGAGAGCTCTTTAAATTATCTAACCAATGCTTTATGTTTCACTCACCTCGTTTCAATAGTCTAGCCTCAGAGCGTTAGCACAGTTGAAACAAAATGTGATTATTGTCAAGCCCTTGATAGGAATAGAAGAAAGATTGAAGACTTTCCTGAAAGCTCTTTAAATTATCTAACCAATACTTTATGTTTGACCCACCTCGTTCAAATAGTTTAGCCGCTAGAGCGTTATCCAAAGTGAAACAAAAATGTGACTATTGCCAAGCCCTGGTTGGAGTTGAAGAAAAATTGGTGACTTTCCTAAGAGCACTTTAAAATTATCTAACCAAAGCTTTATGTTTGTCTCACCTCGTTTCAATAGTTTAGCCTCAGAGCGTTAGCACAGTTGAAACAAAAATGTGATTATTGTCAAGCCCTTGATAGGAATAGAAGAAAGATTGAAGACTTTCCTGAAAGCTCTTTAAATTATCTAACCAATACTTTATGTTTGACCCACCTCGTTCAAATAGTTTAGGCCGCTAGAGCGTTATCCAAAGTGAAACAAAAATGTGACTATTGCCAAGCCCTGGTTGGAGTAGAAGAAAAATTGGTGACTTTCCTAAGAGCTCTTTAAATTATCTAACCAATGCTTTATGTTTGACTCACCTCGTGCAAATAGTTTAGCCGCTAGAGCGTTATCAAAAGTGAAACAAAAAATGTGACTATTTCCAAACCCCTGATAGTAGTAGAACAGAGGTTGAAGACTTTCCTGAGAGCTCTTTAAATTACCTAACCAACGCTTTATGTTTGACTCACCTCGTTCAAATAGTTTAGCCGCTAGAGCGTTATCAAAAGTGAAACAAAAATGTGGACTATTTCCAAGCCCCTGATAGGAGTAGAAGAAAGAGTGAAGATTTTCCTAAGAGCGCTTTAAATTATCTAACCAATGCGTTATGTTTGAATCACCTCGTTTTAATAGTTTAGCCGCTAGAGCGTTAGCAAAGTTGAAACAAAAATGTGACTATTGCCAAGCTCCTGATAGAAGTAGAAGAAATATTGAATACTTTCCTGAGAGCTCTTTAAATTATCTAGCCAATGCTTTATGTGTGTCTCACCTCGTTCCAATTGTTTAGCCGCTAGAGTGTTAGCAAAGTTGAAACAAAAATGTGACTATTGCCATGCCCCTGATAGGAGCAGAAGAAAGATTGAATACTTTCCTGAGAGCTCTTTAAATTATCTAACCAATGCTTTATGTGTGACTAACCTCGTTCTAATAGTTTAGCCTCAGAGCGTTAGCAAAGTTGAAACAAAAATGTGACTATTGCCAGGCCCCTGATAGGAGTAGAAGGAAAGTGTGAAGATTTTCCTAAGGCGCTTCAAATTATCTAATTAATGCTTTGTGTTTGACCCACCTTGTTCCAGTAGTTTAGCCGCTAGAGCGTTATCAAAAGTGAAACAAAAATGTGACTATTGCCACGCCCCTGGTAGATGTAGAAGGAAGATTGAAGACTTTCCTGAGAGCTCTTTAAATTATATAACCAATGCTTTATGTTGGACCCCACCTCGTTTCAATAGTTTAGCCACTAGAGCGTTAGCAAAGTTGAAACAAAAATGTGACTATTGCCAAGCCCCTGATAGAGTAGAAGAAAGATTGAAGACTTTCCTGATTGCTCTTTAAATTATCTAACCAATGCTTTATGTGTGACTCACCTCGTTCTAATAGTTTAGCCTCAGAGCGTTATCAAAGTTGAACAAAAATGTGACTATAGCCAAGCCCCTGGTAGATGAAATGCTGCAAATCATTAGTTTAACATGTTTAAGTTAATAAAACTTCTTTAACGAACCGGAAGTTGGCTTATAGCCATGGCGGCATAACGACAGTGGATTTAGAAGAATTCTGTAATCTTATATTTAGGCATAAAGTCGAGTTTCTTGTATATACACTTTTAGCTATCGATATCGAAATGCTTCAAATCATTAGTTTAACATATTAAGTTAATAAACATTTTTAAGCATACTGAAGTCTACATAAAGCCTTAGCGGTATAACGGCAGTGCATTTAGAAGAATTCCGTAATGATATATTTTTATATTTAGGTATAAAGTCGATTTTGTTGTACATACACATTTAGCAATCAATATAGAAATGCTTCAAATCATTAGTTTAACATATTTAAGTTAATGAACCTTTTTTATAACGAACGGAAGTTGGTATAAAAGCCATGGCGGCATAACGGCAGTGCATTTAGAAGAATTCCGTAATCTTATATTTAGGTAAAAAGTCGATTTTCTTGTATATACACATTTAGCAATCGATAACGAAATGCTTCAAATCATTAGTTTAACATATTTAAGTTAATTAACCTTCTTTAACGTATTGAAGTTGATATAAAGCCATGACGGCATAACGACAGTACATCTGGAAGAATTCCGTAGTATAGTAATATAGTATTTAGGTATAAAGTCGATTTTCTTTATATATGCCTTAAGCAATCGATATCGAAATGCTTCAAATACCTGGTTTAACATATTTAAGTTAATAAACCTTCTTTGCAAAACTGAAGTTAACATAAAGCCATAACGGTATAATGGCAGTGCATTTGGAAGAATTCCGTAATCTTATATTTAGGTATAAAGTCGATTTTCTTTATATATGCATTAAGCAATCGATATCGAAATGCTTCAAATACCTGGTTTAATATATTTAAGTTAATAAACCATCTTTAACAAACTGAAGTTAACATAAAGCCATAACGGTATAATGGCAATGCATTTGGAAGAATTCCGTAATCTTATATTTAGGTATAAAGTCGATTATGTTGTATATACACATTAGCAATCAATATCGAGATGGTTCAACTCATTAGTTTACATATTTAAGTTAATTAAACCTTCTTTAACCTTTGGCTTAAGGCCATGGCGCATAACGGTAGTGCATTTAGAAGAATTCCGTAATCTTATATTTAGGTATAAAGTCGATTTTCTTGTATATACCACATTTAGCAATCGATAACGAAATGCTTCAAATCATTTGTTTAACATATTTAAGTTAATTAACCTTCTTTAACGTAATGAAGGTGATATAAAGCCATGGCGGCATAACGACAGTGCATGTAGAAAGAATTCCCGTAATCTTATATTTAGGTATATAGTCGATTTTCTTGTATTTACGCATTTAGCAATCGATATCGAAACTCTTCAAATCATTAGTTTAACATATTTAAGTTAGTAAGCCTTCTTTAACGTAATGAAGGTGATATAAAGCCATGGCGGCATAACGACAGTGCATGTAGAAGAATTCCGTAATCTTATATTTAGGTATATAGTCGATTTTCTTGTATTTACGCATTTAGCAATCGATATCGAAAATCTTCAAATCATTAGTTTAACATATTTAAGTTAGTTAACCTTCTTTAACGTAATGAAGGTGATATAATGCCATGGCGGCATAACGACAGTGCATGTAGAAGAATTCCGTAATCTTATATTTAGGTATAAAGTCGATTTTTTTGTTTATACACAATTAGCTATCGATATCGAAATGCTTCAAATCATAAGTTTAACATATTAAGTTAATAAACATTTTTTAGCATACTGAAGTCTACATAAAGCCTTAACGGTATAACGGCAGTGCATTTAGAAGAATTCCGTAATGTTATAATTTTATATTTAGGTATAAAGTCGATTTTCTTGTATATACACATTTCGCAATCGATATCGAAACTTCAGATAACTGGTTTAACATATTAAAGTTAATAAACCTCCTTTAAGAACTGAAGTTGACATAAAGCCATAATTCCATAGTCTTATATTTAGGCATAAAGTCGATTTTCTTGTATATACACATTTAGCAATCGATATCGAAATGCTTCAAATCATTAGTTTAACATATTTAAGTTAATTAACCTCCTTTAACGAACGGAAGTTGGCATAAAGCCATTACGGCATAACGGCAGTGTATTTAGAAGAATTCCGTAATCTTATATTTAGGTATAAAGTCGATTTTCTTGTATATACACATTTTGCAATCGATAACGAAATGCTTCAAATCATTAGTTTAACATATTTAAGTAAATTCACCTTCTTTCTCTGACTGAAGTTTACATAAAGCCATAACGGTATAACGCCAGTGCATTTGGAAGAATTCCGTAAACTTATATTTAGGTATAATGTCGATTTTGTTGTATATACACATTTAGCAATCGATATCGAGATGCCTCAAATCATTAGTTTACCATATTTAAGTTAATTAACCTTCTTTTTCTTACTGAAGTTTACGTAAAGCCATAACGGTATAACGCCAGTGCATTTGGAAGAATTCCGTAATCTTATATTTAGGTATAAAGTCGATTTTGTTGTATATACACATTTAGCAATCGATATTGAGATGGCTAAACTCATTTGTTTAAATTATCTAACCAATGTTTTATGTTTGACCCACCTCGTTCCAATAGTTTAGCCGCTAGAGCGTTAGCAAAGTTGAAATAAAAATAAGACTATTGCCAAGCCCCTGATAAGAGTAGAAGAAAGATTGAAGATTTTCCCAAGAGCTCTTTAAATTATCTAACCAATGCTTTATGTTTGACCCACCTCGTTCCAATAGTTTAGCCGCTAGAGCGTTAGCAAAGTTGAAACAAAAATGTGACTATTTCCAAGCCCCTGATAGGAGTAGAAGAAAGATTGAAGACTTTTCTGAAAGCTCTTTAAATTATCTAACCAATGTTTTATGTTTGACCCACCTCGCTCCAATAGTTTAGCCGCTATAGCGTTAGCAAAGTTGAAACAAAAATGTGACTATTACCAAGCCCCTGATAGGAGTAGAAGAAAGATTGAAGACTTTCCTGAGAGCACTTTAAATTATCTAACCAATGCTTTATGTTTGACCCACCTCGTTCTAATGGTTTAGCCGCTAGAGCGTTAGCAAAGTTGAAACAAAAATGTGACTATTACCAAGCCCCTGATAGGAGTAGAAGAAAGATTGAAAACTTTCCTGAGAGCTCGTTAAATTATCTAACCAATGCTTTATGTTTGAACCACCTCGTTCCAATAGTTTAGCTGCTAGAGCGTTAGCAAAGTTGAAACAAAAATGTGACTATTGCCAAGCCCCTGGTAGGAGTAGAATAAAGATTGAAAACTTTCCTGAGAGCCCTTTAAATTATCTAACCAATGCTTTATGTTTGACTCACCTCTTTCGAATAGTTTAGCCTCAGAGCGATATCAAAGTTGAAACAAAACTGTGACTATTGCCAAGCCCCTGGCAGGAGAAGAAGAAAAATTAATGACTTTCCTGAGAGCTCTTTAAATTATCTAACCAATGCTTTATGTTTGACTCACCTCGTTCAAACAGTTTACCCGCTAGAGCGTTATCAAAAGTGAAACAAAAATGTGCCTATTTCCAAGCCCCTGATAGTAGTAGA
>CM050322.1:55522791-55552293 GCA_027475135.1 Bactrocera correcta
TATACGCATTTAGCAATCAATATCGAAATGCTTCAAATCATTAGTTTAACATATTTAAGTTAATTAACCTTCTTTAACGTATTGAAGTTGATGTAAAGCCATGGCAGCATAACGACAGTGCATTTAGAAGAATTCCGTAATCTTATGTTTAGGTATAAATTCGATTTTCTTTTACATACACATTTAGCAAGCGATATCGAAATGCTTCAAATCATTAGTTTAACATATTTAAGTTAGTTAACCTTCTTTAACGTATTGAAGTTGATATAAAGCCATGGCGGCATAACGACAGTGCATTTAGAAGAATTCCCTAATCTTATGTTTAGGTATAATTTCGATTTTCTTTTACATACACATTTAGCAAGCGGTACCGAAAAGCTTCAAATCATTAGTTTAACATATTTAAGTTAGTTAACCTTCTTTAGCGTACTGAAGTTGATATAAAGCTATGGCGGCATAACGGCAGTGCATTTAGAAGAATTCCGTAATCTTATATTAGGTATAAAGTCGATTTTCTTGTATATACACATCTAGCTATCGATATCGAAATGCTTCAAATCATTAGTTTAACATATTAAGTTAATAAACATTTTTTAGCATACTGAAGTCTACATAAAGCCTTAACGGTATAATGGCAGTGCATTTAGAAGAATTCCGTAATATTATAATTTTAAATTTAGGTAAAAAGTCGATTTTCTTGTATATACACATTTAGCTATCGATATCGAAATGCTTCAAATCATTAGTTTAACATATTTAAGTAAGTTAACCTTCTTTAACGTAATGAAGGTGATATAAAGCCATGGCGGCATAACGACAGTGCATGCAGAAGAATTCCGTACTCTTATATTTAGGTATAAAGTCGATTTTGTTGTATATACGCATTTAGCAATCGATATCGAAATGCTTGAAATCATTAGTTTAACATATTTAAGTTAATTAACCTTCTTTAACGTATGGAAGTTGATATAAAGCCATGGCGGCATAACGATAACGACAGTGCATTTAGAAGAATTCCGTAATCTTATGTTTAGGTATAAATTCGATTTTCTTTTACATACACATTTAGCAAGCGATATCGAATCATTAGTTTAACATATTTAAGTTAATTAACCTTATTTAACGTATTGAAGTTGATATAAAGCCCATGGCGGCATAACGGCAGTGCATTTAGAAGAAGTCCGTAGTCTTATATTCAGGTATAAAGTCGGTTTTCTTGTATATACACATTTAGCAATCGATATCGAAATACTTCAAATCATTAGTTTAACATATTTAAGTTAGTTAACCTTCTTTAACGTAATGAAGTTGGGTTAAAGCCATGGCGGCATAACGACAGTGCATTTAGAAAAATTCCGTAATCTTATATTTAGGTATAAAGTCGATTTTCTTGTTTCATACACATTTAGCAAGCGATATCGAAATGCTTCAAATCATTAGTTTAACAAATTTAAGTTAATTAACCTTCTTTAACGTACTGAAGTTGATATAAAGCCATGGCGGCATAACGACAGTGCATTTAGAAAAATTCCGTAATCTTATATTTAGGTATAAAGTTTGATTTTCTTTTACATACACATTTAGCAAGCGATATCGAAATGCTTCAAATCATTAGTTTAACATATTTAAGTTAGTTAACCTTCTTTAACGTATGAAGTTGATATAAAGCCATGGCGGCATAACGACAGTGCATTTAGAAGAATTCCGTAATCTTATATTAGGTATAAAGTCGATTTTCTTGTATATACACATTTAGCAACGATATCGAGAAAACATTAGTTTAACATATTTAAGTTAATAAACCTTCTTTAACGTATTGAAGTTTGGGTTAAAGCCCCTGGCGGCATAACGGCAGTGCATTTAGAAGAAGTCCGTAAACTTATATTCAGGTATAAAGTTTGATTTTCTTGTTTTATACACATTTAGAATCGATATCGAAATGCTTCAAATCATTAGTTTAACATATTTAAGTTAGTTAACCTTCTTTAACGTAATGAAGTTGATATAAAGCCATGACGGCATAACGACAGTCCATTTAGAAGAATTCCGTAATCTTATATTTAGGCATAAAGTCGATTTTCTTGTATATATGCATTAAGCAATCGATATCGAAATACTTCAAATCATTAGTTTAACATATTTAAGTTAATTAACCTTCGTTAACGTACTGAAGTTTACATAAAGCCATGGCGGCATAACGACTGTACAATTGGAAGAATTCCGTAGTCTTATATTTAGGTATAAAGTCGATTTTCTGAATTACATGCATTAAGCAATCGATATCAAAATGCTTCAAATAACTGGTTTAACATATTTTAATTAATAAACCTTCTTTAACGAACTGAAGTTGGCTTAAGGCCATGGCGGCATAACGGCAGTGCATTTATAAGAATTACGTAAGCTTATATTTAGGTATAAAGTCGATTTTCTTGTATATACACATTTAGCTATCGATATCGAAATGCTTCAAATCATTAGTTTAACATATTAAAGTTAATAAACCTTCTTTAACGAACGGAAGTTGGCTTAAAGCCATGGCGGCATAACGGCAGTGCATTTAGAAGAATTCCGTAATCTTATATTTAGGTATAAATTCGATTTTCTTTTATATACACATTTAGATATCGATATACTTCAAATCATTCGTTTAACATATTTTAGTTAGTTAACCTTCTTTAACGTAATGAAGTTGATATAAAGCCATGGCGGTATAACGACAGTCCATTTAGAAGAATTCCGTAATCTTATGTTTAGGTATAAATTCGATTTTCTTTTACATACACATTTAGCAAGCGATATCGAAATGCTTCAAATCATTAGTTTAACATATTTAAGTTAGTTAACCTTCTTTAACGTATTAAAGTTGATATAAAGCCATGGCGGCATAACGGCAGTACATTTAGAAGAATTCCGTAATCTTATATTAGGCATAAAGTCGATTTTCTTGTATATACACATTTAGCTATCGATATCAAATGCTTCAAATCATTAGTTTAACATATTAAGTTAATAAACATTTTTTAGCATACTGAAGTCTACATAAAGCCTTAACGGTATAACGGCAGTGCATTTAGAAGAATTCCGTAATCTTATGTTTAGGTATAAATTCGATTTTCTTGTATATACTTATTTAGCTATCGATATCGAAATGCTTCAAATCATTCGTTTACCATATTTAAGTTAGTTAACCTTCTTTAACGTAATGAAGGTGATATAAAGCCATGACGGCATAACGACAGTGCATGCAGAAGAATTCCGTAATCTTTTATTTAGGTATAAAGTCGATTTTGTTGTATATACGCATTTAGCAATCGATATGGAAATGCTTCAAATCATTAGTTTAACATATTTAAGTTAATTAACCTTCTTAAACGTATTGAAGTTGATATAAAGCCATGGCGGCATAACGACAGTACATTTGGAAGAATTCCGTAGTCTTATATTTATGTAAAAAGTCGATTTTCTTGTATATATGCATTAAGCGATCGATATCGAGATGCTTCAACTCATTAGTTTAACATATTTGTGTTAATAAACCTTCTTTAACGATCTGAAGTTGGCATACAGCCATGGCGGCATAACGGCAGTGCATTAAGAAGAATTCCGTTATCTTATATTTAGGTATAAAGTCGATTTTGTTGTATATACATATTTAGCAATCGATATCGAGATGCTTCAACTCATTAGTTTTACATATTTAAGTTAATAAACCTTCTTTAACGAACTGAAGTTGGCATAAAGCTATGGCGGCATAACGGCAGTGCATGTAGAAGAATTCCGTTATCTTATATTTAGGTATAAAGTCGATTTTCTTGTATTTGCACATTTAGCAATCGATATCGAAATGCATCAAATAACTGGCTTAGCATTTTTAAGTTAATTAACCTTCTTTAACGAACTGAAGTTGGCATAAAGCTATGGCGGCATAACGTCAGTGCATGTAGAAGAATTCCGTTATCGTGTATTTATGTATAAAGTCGATTTTGTTGTATATACACATTTAGCAATCGATATCGAATTGCTTAAAATCATTAGTTTAACATATTTAAGTTAATTAACCTTCTTTATCTTACTGAAGTTTACATAAAGCCAAAACGGTATAACGGCAGTGCAAAAATTTAAACTTATATTTAGGTAAAAAGTCGATTTTCTTGTATATACACATTAAGCTATCGATATCGAAATGCTTCAAATCATTCGTTTAACATATTTAAGTTAGTTAACCTTCTTTAACGTAACGAAAGTGATATAGAGCCATGGCGGCATAACGACAGTGAATTTAGAAGAATTCCGTAATCTTATATTTAGGGGATAAAACCGATTTTGTTGTATATACGCATTTAGCAATCGATATCGAAATGCTTCAAATCATTAGTTTAACAGCTTTAAGTAAATAAATTTTTTTTATCTTACTGAAGTCTACAAAAGCCTTAACGGCATAACGGAAGTGCATTTGGAAGAATTCCGTAATCTTATATTTAGGTGTAAAGTCAGTTTTGTTGTATATACACATTTAGCAATCGATATCAACATGCTTCAAATCATTAGTTTAACACGTTTAAGCTAATTAACCCTCTTTATCTCACTGAAGTTTACATAAAGCCATAACGGCATAACGGCAGTGCATTTAGAAGAATTACATAGTCTTATATTTAGGTATAAAGTCGATTTTCTTGTAAATAGTGATTTAGCTATCGATACCGAAATGCTTCAAATCATTAGTTTAACATATTAAAGTTAATAAACCTTCTTTAACGAACTGAAGTTGGCTTAAGGCCATGGCGGCATAACGGCAGTGCATTTATAAGAATTACGTAAGCTTATATTTAGGTATAAAGTCGATTTTCTTGTATATACACATTTAGCTATCGATATCGAAATGCTTCAAATCATTAGTTTAACATATTAAAGTTAATAAACCTTCTTTAACGAACGGAAGTTGGCTTAAAGCCATGGCGGCATAACGGCAGTGCATTTATAAGAATTACGTAAGCTTATATTTAGGTATAAATTCGATTTTCTTTTATATACACATTTAGATATCGATATCGAAATGCTTCAAATCATTCGTTTAACATATTTTAGTTAGTTAACCTTCTTTAACGTGATGAAGTTGATATAAAGCCATGGCGGTATAACGACAGTCCATTTAGAAGAATTCCGTAATCTTATATTTAGGTATAAAGTCGATTTTCTGATATACATGCATTAAGCAATCGATATCAAAATGCTTCAAATAACTGGTTTAACATATTTTAATTAATAAACCTTCTTTAACGAACTGAAGTTGGCTTAAGGCCATGGCGGCATAACGGCAGTGCATTTATAAGAATTACGTAAGCTTATATTTAGGTATAAATTCGATTTTCTTTTATATACACATTTAGATATCGATATCGAAATGCTTCAAATCATTCGTTTAACATATTTTAGTTAGTTAACCTTCTTTAACGTAATGAAGTTGATATAAAGCCATGGCGGTATAACGACAGTCCATTTAGAAGAATTCCGTAATCTTATGTTTAGGTATAAATTCGATTTTCTTTTACATACACATTTAGCAAGCGATATCGAAATGCTTCAAATCATTAGTTTAACATATTTAAGTTAGTTAACCTTCTTTAACGTATTAAAGTTGATATAAAGCCATGGCGGCATAACGGCAGTACATTTAGAAGAATTCCGTAATCTTATATTAGGCATAAAGTCGATTTTCTTGTATATACACATTTAGCAATCGATATCGAGATGGCTCAACTCATTACTTTAAATTATCTAACCAATGCTTTATGTGCGACCTACCTCGTTCAAATAGTATACCCGCTTGAGCGTTATCAAAAGTGAAACAAAAATGTGACTATTGCCACGCCCCTGGTAGATGTAGAAGACAGATTGAAGACTTTCCTGAGAGCTCTTTAAATTATCTAACCAATGCTTTTTGTTTGACCCACCTAGTTCCAATAGTTTAGACGCTAGAGCGTTAGCAAATTTGAAACAAAAATGTGACTATTGCTACGCCCCTGGTAGATGTAGAAGAAAGATTGAAGACTTTCCTGAGAGCTTTTTAAATTATCTAACCAATGCTTTATGTTCGACCCACCTCGTTTCAATAGTTTAGCCACTAGAGCGTTAGCAAAGTTGAAACAAAAATGTGACTATTGCCAAACGCCTGATAGGAGTAGAAGAAAGATTGAAGACTTTCCTGAGAGCTCTTTAAATTATCTAACCAAAGCTTTATTTGTGACTCACCTCGTTCTAATAGTTTAGCCTGAGAGCGTTAGCAAAGTTGAAACAAAAATGTGACTATTGCCAAGCCCCTGGTAGATGAAGAAGAAAAATTGGGGACTTTCCTGAGAGCTCTTTAAATTATCTTACCAATGCTTTATGTTTGACCCACCTCGTTCCAATAGTTTAGCCGCTAGATTGTTAGCAAAGTTGAAACAAAAATGTGACTATTGCCAAGCCCCTGATAGAAGTAGAAGAAAGATTGAAGACTTTCCTGAGAGCTCTTTAAATTATCTAACCAGTGCTTTATGTTCGACCCACCTCGTTCAAACAGTTTAGCCTTAGAGCGTTAGCAAAGTTGAAACAAAAATGTGACTATTGCCAAGCCTCTGGTAGGAATAGAAAAAAGATTGAAGACTTTCCTGAGAGCTCTTTAAATTATCTAACCAATGCTTTATGTTTAACTCACCTCGTTCAAATAGTTTACCCGCTAGAGCGTTATCAAAAGTGAAACAAAAATGTGACTATTGCCACGCCCCTGGTAGATGTAGAAGAAAGCTTGAAGACTTTCCTGAGAGCTTTTTAAATTATCTTACCAATGCTTTATGTTAGGCCCACCTAGTTCTAATAGTTAAGCCTCAGAGCGTTAGCAAAGTTGAAACAAAAATGTGCCTATTGCCAAGCCCCCAGTAAGAGTAGAAGAAAAATTGGGGACTTTCCTGAGAGCTCTTTAAATTATCTTACCAATGCTTTATGTTTGACCCACCTCGTTCCAATAGTTTAGGCGCTAGATGGTTAGCAAAGATGAAACAGAAATGTGACTATTGCCAAGCCCCTGATAGAAGTAGAAGAAAGATTGAAGACTTTCCTGAGAGCTCTTTAAATTATCTAACCAATGCTTTATTATCGACCCACCTCGTTCAAACAGTTTAGCCTTAGAGCGTTAGCAAAGTTGAAACCAAAATGTGACTATTGCCAAGCCCCTGGTAGAAGTAGAAAAAAGATTGAAGACTTTCCTGAGAGCTGTTTAAATTATCTAACCAATGCTTTATGCTTTAATCACCTCGTTCAAATAGTTTACCCGCTAGAGCGTTATCAAAAGTGAAACAAAAATGTGACTATTGCTACGCCCCTGGTAGATGTAGAAGAAAGATTGAAGACTTTCCTGAGAGCTTTTTAAATTATCTAACCAATGCTTTATGTTCGACCCACCTCGTTTCAATAGTTTAGCCACTAGAGCGTTAGCAAAGTTGAAACAAAAATGTGACTGTTTCCAAGCAACTGGTAGGAGTAGAAGAAAGATTGAAGACTTTCCTGAGAGCTTTTTAAATTATCTAACCAATCCTTTATGTTCGACCCACCTCGTTTCAATAGTTTAGCCACTAGAGCGTTAGCAAAGTTGAAACAAAAATGTGACTATTGCCAAACGCCTGGTAGGAGTAGAAGAAAAATTGAAGACTTTCCTGAGAGCTCTTTAAATTATCTAACCAATGCTTTATGTTTGACCCACCTCGTTCCAATAGTTTAGCCGCTAGAGCGTTAGCAAAGTTGAAACAATACTGTGACTATTGCCAAGCCCCTGATAGGAGCAGAAGAAAGATTGAAGACTTTCCTGAGAACTCTTAAGGAAAAGTCCCCAATTTTTCTTCTACTCTTACTAGGGGCTTGGCAATAGTCACATTTTTGTTTCAACTTTGCTAAGGCTCTGAGGCTAAACTATTAGAACGAGGTGAGTCACACAATATGCATTGGATAGAGAATCTAAAGAGCTCTCAGGAAAGTCTTCAATCTTTCTTCTACTCCTACCAGGGGCCTGGTAATAGTCACATTTTTGTTTCAACTTTGCTAATGCTCTGAGGCTAAACTATTTGAACGAGGTGAGTCACACATAAAGCATTGGTTAGGTAGGTAGGTAGGTAGGAGTGCAGCCCTATCGGGCTCAATTAGCACTGATGTGCCATTTTGATACACTATTCGTAGAACCTCCTGTATCTGCTGTTACGTTCCACCCTCTCTTTCAAACCATTTTGAGGTTTCGATGAAACTACTTATGTCCGATATGCTTTTGGTGGAAATCCATTCAAGGTTTGGTGCTTGGTGGATTCCGAGTGTTTTGTGTCGTATCTGTGCCAGAGCCGGGCATTCGCAGAGAAAGTGGAGGATTGTTTCCTTGTTCCCTGCTACTCCGCAGCTTCGGCAGATGTCGTTGTAGGGCATACCCATTTTGGACGCATGTACCCCAAATGGCCAGTGCCCTGTTGTAGTAGCTGTTATTCTGTAAATACTTTTTCTTGACCTATTTAATAGGTCGTTGGTTCTTTTCCTGTCGTATGTTAGCCATAATTGTTTAGTTATGACGCATTTTGTACTGTTTTTCCACCTGTTGTTTGCAATTTGTTGAAATTGTTTATTGATCACTCTTTTGATCGATCCTAGCGGGCTCGGTATGAGCTCCGCCTCGGATTCATTGAGGAAAGCTCCTGCCTTTGCCAACTCATCTGCTTTTTCGTTACCGAAAATGTTCCTGTGGCCGGGAACCCAGATCAAGTTTAGCTGGAGCTTGTCTTTTATTGTGCTTAGTGCTCTCTTGCAGTTGTGAACTATACTGGAATTTGTCATGGGTGAAGACAATGCCAGGAGGGCCGCCTGGCTATCCGTAAATATAGTTGCATTGCGTATATTCCCGTGATTTTCTAATAGAACTTCGCAGGCTTTTTCTATGCCTAGTACTTCTGCTTGGAAGATGCTAGCCGAGTTCGGTAGACGTATAGAGAGAGATATGCCCAGATCAGCGGAGAATACCCCCGTGCCCACTCCGCAGTCCATTTT
The DNA here is from genome assembly GCA_027475135.1 of Bactrocera correcta. Lineage (NCBI taxonomy): Eukaryota > Metazoa > Arthropoda > Insecta > Diptera > Tephritidae > Bactrocera > Bactrocera correcta. Next base: position 55,531,846 of record CM050322.1, read on the forward strand.
GGACCCATCGGTATAGACTGAGGTGGTACCCTCCTCTGCAACTGAGCCTCTTCTCCATTCTCGTCTAGATGGTATCCTCACCTGGAAGTGTCTATTGAAATCCAGCTTTGGGAGAATGTAGTCTGATTTATTAATAGTGAGCTTATTCAGGATTACACTATGTCCGTAGTTCTGCTGATTCCAGCCTCCCGATTCTTTTATTCTTATCGCCGCAATAGCTGCTGTTTTTTGAATAAAAATGTCCATTGGTAGTTGATGCAGGATCACATTGAGCGCATCAGTCGGACATGACCTGATTGCGCCCGTAACACCCGCACATGCTGCTCTTTGTATTCCATTTAATTTTCTAATGTTGTACTGTTTATTTAGCGCTGGCCACCATACCAGAGCTCCATATGTGAGTATGGGTCTTATGACCGCCGTGTACATCCACATGATTATACTTGGTTTGAGGCCCCAATTCCTGTTGACGATTTTCTTACAAGTATAGTAGGCCATGTAAGCTTTGTTTAATCTTTTTTCTATATTTATTTTCCAGGACAGTTTGGCGTCAATCTCCACCCCCAAATACTTAGCTGTTGGGGATAGAGTGAGTGTTGTGCCGTTTAGTACCGGAAGTTGAAACTGAGGTATTTTGGTTCTGCTAGTGAATAGCATCAGTTCTGTTTTATTCGGGTTAACTCCTAGACCATTGCTTTTAGCCCATAGGTTTAACCTACGAAGTGCTCTTTCCATAATCTCGCTGACTGTAGAAGGAAACATTCCTGATACCAACAACACTATATCGTCTGCATATGCTACTGCTTTCACTCCTCCACCGTTTAATTGGAGGAGTATTTCGTTCAGCGCTACAACCCATAGAAGCGGAGAGAGGACCCCCCCTTGAGGCGTCCCTCTACTCACATAACTTGTTTGTGTTGCAGCGCCGTTTGAAGCTATAATCTTCCTATTCTCAAGCATCGATAGTATCCATCTGCACACAGTGTCATCTATGCCCCCATGCGCCAGAGAATTAACTATCGAATTTACTTTTATGTTATTGAAGGCGCCCTCTATGTCTAGAAAGGCAGCCATGGTGTATTGTTTGTGGTGTAGTGATTTTTCAATTACACTTATCACCTCGTGAAGGGCGGTTTCGGTTGATCGGCCCTTTATGTACGCATGTTGGGACTTCGATAACTTCTCCGCCATTATTGTTCTTACGTGTATATCTATTAGCCTTTCTAGTACCTTCAGCATAAATGAGGTAAGGCTAATAGGTCTAAAATCCTTGGCATTCTCGTGTGTTCTTCTGCCTGGTTTCGGAAGGAACACAACTTTGCTCCTTTTCCAACTTCTTGGGATGTAAGATAGTTGAATGCTTGCTTTGTAAATATTTTCAAGCCTCAGAACCATGGGTTCTACCAGTTTCTGCAGCATTATGGGCATAATCCCGTCAGGACCTGCCGCTTTAAATGGTGCAAAACTATTTATGGCATATTTGATTTTCCTTTTGTCTATTATTTGGCTTCGATAGTCAGCTGCTTTCACCGGTGGTTCCGGTTGAACCCTCGTTGAAGGTGCTTGCTGACTCCCGGGGAAGTGTGTTGTGATTAGTACCTCCAGAGACTCTTTTGCCGAGGAGGTCCAATCACTACCCTCCGCCCTAATGTAGGCAGTATTAGTATGGTCTTTGGATAGCATTTTACTCAGCCTAGCGGCTTCTCTGCAACTTTCAATCGATGTGCAGAAAGTTCGCCATGAGTCATTTTTAGCTTTCCTGACTGCTTTTTTGTATTCCTTCATAAGGTCTTTATATGGCTGCCAGATTTTGGTTCTAAAACTTTCATTGAAAGCTTTCCTTAGTTGTGTTCTCAACTTCTTGAGTTCACTGTTCCACCAAGGGAGAGACTTTCTCTTTTTCAAAACTGTTAGCGGAGTAGATTTATTAAAAGTTGTGATTAGGATTTTTTCCAACTTTTCAACTTCTGAATCTAGTTCCTCTGAATTTCTGATACTCTTATTGCCTCTCTTTTCGAGGCATTTTGTTGCTATATTGGTAAATTTTCCCCATGCCGTTCTTCTAGGGTTCCGGTATGTGAGAGGCGCACTGTACCTCTCTCGGATGCTGAAGAGTATCCAGGAGTGATCCGACATGGAAGGCTCGTCGGATACCCTCCAGTTATCCACAACGAGACTGTCTGTGTCTGTTGATAGCGTGAGGTCAAGAACCTCCTCCCACCCCGGGAACCTATCTGAGCTTGGGAAAATAAAAGTTGGCTTATCGCCCTTGTTGCAAATACTTAGATTACTATTCAGAATATACTGCAAGAGTGACTCACCTCTGGCGTTTATGCTGGAGCTACCCCATACGGTGTGCCTTGCATTTGCATCACACCCTATTAGGACATCATCCTTCTTGTTCTCCTCTACTAGCCTGGTGAGTGGGGCCGGTGGTATGTCTTCGTCATGGGCCAAGTAGGCCGAGACCAAGAAGAAGGGCTTTTCTTTCTGTTCCACCTTCACCACTGTGATATCTGCTGTGCTGTAATTAGGACAAAGAAATGCATTTATACTTTTATTGATAAGAATGCATGCCCTAGGTTTACCTCTGTTCCGCGTGTAAAACAGGTTATAATTGCTGCTGTTTAGCCCTTTTATGGAATCTTCATTGACCCAGGGCTCCTGTATTAGGCTGATGTCGATGCCTCCCTCGTTCACGAGGGTTGTCAGATTAGCTGTAGCACTCTTCGAGTGCTGCAGGTTAATCTGTACACACCTCATGCTGTTATTGTTGGACATCCCGGGGTTCTTCAATGCCCACATTCCTTAGCAACTGGCTGGCGTCGTCGACATCTTCCGTGTCGTCTTCGTCAGCCGCTTTGTCGCCTTGGAAGATTTTTAATCTGGCCTTGCGTATACCGAAGCTGATTTTGTTGTCAGTCTTCTTCAGAGCCTCAATGGACTCCTCACAAATGGCCACTAGTATTGGCTTGCTTGATTTGTTTGGGTTTTCCTCCTTGATAAGCTGCCACTCATCTATACCAGGTATAGATTTGTTTTGCAGCTTAATACACCTCAGGAGTTTTTCGCCTGGCTCCTCTAGTGGGGGTAGCCAAATGCGAGCCCGAGGCCTCTTCGGAATATCGCTGGCGGGTAAAAGCCTCAATTGGAGGCCTTCAAAGGCGTTGCTAATTTTAGCAACACTACCCGTCAGGAAATCTAACGAGGCCTGGTCCGCGCACTTGATGACCCTGTAGCCCCTGAGGGTCTCAGAGGAGTCAAACTCCGGGTGGGGACCCGCAGGATTGTCGAGTACATAGCTTAGCACCATACTCGACAATCTGACGTCGATCTCCACCCATCTCTCCTGTATAGTGTTCGGAGAGGAGGATTTCCCGTCTATAATGGCCACCTGCAGGCTATCTCTGGCTACATCGCTGAAATGCCTTGCCGTTGTTGTGCTGCTGTGCTCTCCTTCGCTCCTCCTCGGTTTTTTGGGCTGAGCTCCGGGTACTTCTGTTGTGGAGCGATTTCTCTTCTGAGAAGTGCACTCTTTTTTGCACTGTTCTTGAGGTTGTGATTGCTTCCTTTTCAGGTAGCTTTCATATTCCTCTACGATAGATTTAAGGCGCTTCGTTTCAGCCTCATCAACTGGGATACCGGCCGCCTGGTCTTTGGCTATCTTCCCTAGTATGAAGACCGCCCTCTGGTACCGGTTTTTCCTCAGCTGATTCTGAGATTTTTTTCGTTTCTTTTTACTGTCTCCTTTAGCCGCCAGTGCACTTTGGTTGGTGCTCATAGCAGTCTTGGAGGTAGTTGGTGTATCTGATGCTTTGTCTGCTGTATCTACCGGTGTACTCTGGTTGGTACGTCCGGTAGTACTCTTACTTGTCTCCTGGCTGGAGGCAAGCAGTTCGTCCTCTTCGGATTCCGTTATACGATTCCTGTAGCTCATGTCCGTGGCCGTCGCTGTTGTCGTCGTCATGGTTGTTGTTGTTGTTGTTGTTGTTGTTGTTTTGTTATTCATGTTTTGGTCCCACGAGTAATCCGGAAAGGGTTGGTCACTCGTCCGCAGAGCCGGTATACGGAGAGAAGGCGATTTATACCTCCGACCTCGCCCGGGCATCGGAGGGGACCGTTCGCGATCAGCTATTTATTACCCCCCGCTGACCATTCAGCCCTTGGCACGGGTACCTCGACACCTTGGCTTAGGGTGGTGTTGGTTCGGGTATCCTCACAATTCCACAATAGGGGGATGGGCGTAAAACCTAGGGTTTATTCACCCATATCACTATTGTGGGAAATTATGAAGTGTCCCTCTTAGTTCGTAAGATTAGAGTGCGTTTCCTATGGGATGCACACTTTACTCTTACTTAAGCCCCTTCGCCACGGCAAGGCGACCAACGTCAAAGAGGAAAGCATTGGTTAGGTAATTTAAAGAGCTCTCAGGAAAGTCTTTAATCTTTGTTTTACTACTATCAGGGGTTCGGAAATAGTCACATTTTTGTTTCCCTTTTGATAACGCTCTAGCGGGTAAACTGTTTGAACGAGGTGAGTCAAACATAAAGCATTGGTTAGATAATTTAAAGAGCTCTCAGGAAAATCTTCCCCCTTTTTTCTACTCCTATCAGGTCCAACAGGGGTTTGAAAATAGTCACATTTTTCTTTCACTTTTGATAACGCTCTAGCGGGTAAACTGTTTGAACGAGGTGAGTCAAACATAAAGCATTGGTTAGATAATTTAAAGGGCTCTCAGGAAAGTCATTAATTTTTCTTTTACATCTACCAGGGGCTTGGGAATAGTCACATTTTTGTTTCAACTGTGCTAACGCTCTGAGGCTAAACTATTGAAACGAGGTGAAGCAAACATAAAGCATTAGTTAGATAATTTAAAGAGCTCTCAGGAAAGTATTCAATCTTTCTTCTGCTCCTATCAGGGGCTTGGCAATAGTCACATTTTTGTTTCAACTTTGCTAACACTCTAGCGGCTAAACAATTGGAACGAGGTGGGTCAAACATAAAGCCTTGGTTAAATAATTTAAAGAGCTCTCAGGAAAGTCTTTAATCTTTGTTCTACTACTATCAGGGTCTCGGAAATAGTCACATTTTTGTTTCCCTTTTGATAACGCTCTAGCGGGTAAACTGTTTGAACGAGGTGAGTCAAACATAAAGCATTGGTTAGATAATTTAAAGAGCTCTCAGGAAAGTCTTCAATCTTTATTCTACATCTACCAGGGGCTTGGCAATAGTCACATTTTTGTTTCAACTTTGCTAACGCTCTGTGCCTAAACTATTGGAACGAGGTGAGTCAAACGAAAAGCATTGGTTAGATAATTTATAGAGCTCTCAGGAAAGTCATTCAATTTTCATTTTACATCTACCAGGGGCTTGGGAATAGTCACATTTTTTGTTTTCAACTTTGCTAACGCTCTGAGGCTAAACTATTGAACGAGGTGGGTCAAACATAAAGCATTGGTTAGATAATTTAAAGAGCTCTCAGGAAAGTCTTCAATCTTTTTCTACTTCTATCAGGGGCTTGGCAATAGTCACATTTTTGTTTCAACTTTGCTAACACTCTAGCGGCTAAACTATTGGAACGAGGTGGGTCAAACATAAAACATTGGTTAAATAATTTAAAGAGCTCTCAGGAAAGTCTTCAATCTTTGTTCTACTACTATCAGGGGCTTGGAAATAGTCACATTTTTGTTTCACTTTTGATAACGCTCTAGCGGGTAAACTGTTTGAACGAGGTGGGTCAAACATAAAACATTGGTTAGATAATTTAAAAAGCTCTCAGGAAAGCCCCAATTTTTCTTCTACTCCTACCAGGGGCTTGGCAATAGTCACATTTTTGTTTCACTTTTGATAACGCTCTAGCGGGTAAACTGTTTGAACGAGGTGGGTCAAACATAAAACATTGGTTAGTTAATTTAAAAAGCTCTCAGGAAAGCCCCAATTTTTCTTCTACTCCTACCAGGGGCTTGGCAATAGTCACATTTTTGTTTCAGCTTTGCTAACGCTCTGAGGCTAAACTATTGGAACGAGGTGAGTCAAACGAAAAGCATTGGTTAGATAATTTATAGAGCTCTCAGGAAAGTCTTCAATCTTTATTCTACATCTACCAGGGGCTTGGCAATAGTCACATTTTTGTTTCAACTTTGATAACGCTCTGTGGCTTAACTATTAGAACGAGGTGAGTCACACATAAAGCATTGGTTAGATAATTTAAAGAGCTCTCAGGAAAGTATTCAATCTTTCTTCTACGACTATCAGGGGCTTGGAAATAGTCACATTTTTGTTTCACTTTTGATAGCGGGTAAACTGTTTGAACGAGGTGGGTCAAACATAAAGCATTGGTTAGATAATTTTAAAATCTCTTATAAGTCTAAGTGTACGGTCAACAATCGAGTGTGCTCCTCAATTTGTGTTAACTTACGTGAATTCCAGACTGTGAAAGCTTACAGGCAGATCGCTGGAGATCCTCATCATCGTTGGCACCTCGCGTACAACAATTTGCTTGGTGCGTTGGTGTTTGGAACCCATAAATATTTGATTTTAAAATCCTAGACTTATAAAACAACAAAAAAAAAAAAAAAAAAAAAACACTCAATTAATTTTTGCGGAAAAATTCTCCTTCGCATACCTGAAGTGCTTATCAGCAAATCATCTGTCTACGCAGAGTTGTAAGTGGTCAGGATCATTTGTACACCCACAGTCGGTAAAGCAGTTGATAAGGCAGTTCATATAACTTAACGTAACCTGAGAACGTTAACGTTAAACACAAAGAAACACTTACGTGTATCTTAAAATAAATAAAAAAATAAAATAAAAAAATAAATAAAAAATAAATAACTAAAAATATTAAAATTATATATATAAAAACAATACTAATAATAATAAATAAATAAATTATAACCAAAAAAAAAAAAAAAATTAAATGATTCAATGATCATGAGCCAAAGCGATATCCGTGCACAGAGACAACGCGAACAAGATGCACGCCGGCTCTCCGTTTAGCGCAACAACGCATACTTTTCGATCAGGTCTCAGAGTGACAGTGAAAGCGCAACATCAAACTCATCGTCCACGCTTCAACCCCCTCCAAATCTAAAAGTCCGATCTTGTTCAATGTCAACGATTCCAACGCCAGAGCTCTTTATGGCTGATGTTCTACAAGTTGAGGTCGGTGCATGCTCTGACTCCGGCAACAAAGCGCAAGATAAGAAAACCCAAACACCTAAAAAAGTGGCTATACAAACCGGAATGGATCGGTACATTACCATTAAGCGTAAGCTTAGTCCGCAAAACTCAACAAACGCTAAGCAAAAAATAAGCCGAGGAAATGCATCTGAGCCATTAAACTCAAATCGATTTGCGCTTTTAGGTGACAACGTTGACGGTGAGAGTAACAAAACTCCTGAAAGTCCTACAAAAGTCACCAAACCTCCGCCAATATACGTAAGAGGGGAAAACTCTGGCGCTCTCGTTAAAATATTTACTGAACTTATCGGCAATAATAACTTTCATATAGTTCCGCTGTCGAAGGGAAACATTCGAGAAACGAAAGTGCAAATATACTCCGAACATAACTTTCGTACATTGTCAAAATACCTAAATGAGAAAAAGATTAAATTCTACACTTATCAACTTAAAAGTGCGAGAGGCCTGCAAGTTGTTATTAAAGGTATTGAGCCAAGTATAGAACCCATGGAAATTCACGAAGCACTTAAGGATCACGGTTTTAACCCCAAAAATGTTGCAAATATTTTTAATAAAAAGAAAATCCCACAGCCTATGTTCAAAGTTGAGTTAGAACCAGAAAACAAACAACTTGGAAAAAATTGTGTGCACCCCATTTACAAACTACAATATTTGCTACATCGTAGGATGACGGTGGAGGAACCGCATAAAAGAAACTTCCCTGTACAATGCACCAATTGCCAAGAGTATGATCACACCAGGTCTTACTGCACACTTCGCGCAGTATGTGTAGCTTGTGGAGAGTTGCATGATTCTGCCACCTGCACGTCAAACAAAAAAGACCCAAATGCAAAAAAGTGTGGAAACTGCGGTGGAAACCACACAGCAAACTACAGAGGATGTCCAGTCTACAAGGAGCTAAAAAATCGGATCAACCAACGCGTAGTCTCCGAACGCAATCATAATGTATCGAACGTTGGGGGAATGTTTAGTATAGTATCTCATTTTGAGGAGCTTTTGTGCAAAGGGGGAGCGGGCTGGGGGCTTGCTACCCCCCTCATTTGAAAGGTAATGAATGGAACTTTTGAATAATAGCACCCTTCCCCCCCTAGGACCACGGGGGCTCTAGGGCAGCCTCCTGAAAATGGTGTAAAATCGTAGTTTTTCCATACAATTTTCACTAATTATTATAAAATTTATGTATTTTTACGCATAGAGTGACTCTATGTTTATTATTTTTATCATTTCAATGAATTAAAGAGGAAATCCACTTTAATTAAATAATAAAAACACTAAAAATTAAAAATTGTATATGTATCGGTAATAATGCTTACAAGTAGTTGAAGTACCAAGATAACCCAACCAACCATTTATACAAGACCCCCTAAATAATAAAATTGGGTTTAAATTTGTATGTTTTAGTTTTTTATTTTATGTTATACACATATTTGATAGCACCCAGTAGCGAAATAAATGGGTCTGTATGTTTTTTTTGGATTTCTCGCCTCCATAAAAATTCGACTACAACATCAGCAAAGTTTGCCGGATTGTTATAGTTTTCTTTATAAAAAAACCGCTTTACTACACGCCAATGAGACTCAATTCTTTGCGTGTGAGTGCCATCCTCGGCGATAAACGGATTTCCAGGGTCGCTATGGTTAACTTTTTTATGTATGTAACCATAATCATGGAGGCAACCATACGCGCGCCAAAAATCCGTCCTTATAGTTGTTCCCTCGAGAACATGTTTCTGTATAAGAGGGATGAGGACCTCAGCGGAACGTACATTGTCCGGGCATACCTCCAGTCTGAGGTCCTCACTGCCATCCTCTATCATACCGAGCACCCAATGCCCTTCTACGCGTCTTCCTGAAAAAAAGAAAAGTATTTGAATAAACATAATTGCATTATATATAAATTATTATTATTACCTTTGTTATATTTGCGTTTCCCGAATTTACTTTCGTCAATCTGCACTACCTTTCCTGGACCACCAATCTTCCCATTGAATTCTTGGTGGTCTAACTGAAATATAACTACTGCTTCCCTGCAGTAGCTATACCAGTCGGAGATAGTGGCAGATGACAATTTCTTTCCAACGCTGGCATAGTCTTCTCTATGAATGCTTTCCCGCGTAAAGCGGTGGGCAAAACAATACATCAGGTAAAATACTTGTGGAAAGCTTAATCTGATGCCTTCGAACCACGTGCCCGCTGCCCTTGAAATAAGGGACTTCGTCCTACAGTTGCCCCTTGAACATTTAAAGAACCCTGCTGGGTGGCGTTTGTGCAATGCCATTTGTGTTTTGTGTATGGCACAAAGCCGGCTTTTTGGCAACAGCCCGTTTTCCTCCGCAAATGCTACACATAATTCATGTGAGCCCAAGTATTTTAACATTTTCACAATATTCCACTGCTGCGGCATTGTAGCATCATGACACGTTACTACTGCAGCGCTCGTGGATGGAATATCATCTTCTTTGAAAAAAATTAAATATTATTTTATATAATATTGTTTTCAAAGAATATTTTAAAGCTCCCTGAAAAGCGCCGCAGGCGAAAATTTGTAATAAAAAATCGGCCGATTTTTTATTACAAATTTTCATTATATTTTCAGTATAATATATTACATTGAAACAAGTGCCGCAGGCGATCGCGCGATTTTTTATATATATATTGCCCACTTTTCAGAGAGCTAAATAACGTATTATATTTACCTGATTGGTTATTTGACATCATTATTAAGTTATTTTATTTAATTATATTACAAATTTTCAATTGCGAAAACACGTTTTAATAAAGGCACGCGAATATAGTATAATAAAAATTTGAATTCCATTGAAATCAATATACCGTTAATACAGAAGTAACCCAACCAACATTTTTTCCATAATACTAAAGTATTACTCCATTATTAAAATATATAGCTTAACCTTAATTGAGCGTGGCCCTAAGGATCCACCACCCCACCCCCACCTCACCCCTTTTCACATGTGTAAATACTTACAACCATCGATCCGAAACGAGTCCTATGTAAATTAACCTAAATGTATATAAGACCTACCATTTTGATTCGTTGGGTTATTACTGTCTTCCTTTAGTGCTTATTTTCTTCGTCGTTTGACAGTTCATATTCAGTAATTTTGCTTACATTTCAAGGAACAGTATAACACGTAATTGAAAGCTCTTTTATTTATTAAATTGTACATAATATTGTAACTTAAAATTCATAATTTATCATTAAATCAATTAAATATATTTCAAAGAATGTGTGTGTGTTAAATTGGTTTAATTTTTTGCAAGCAGTGCAACAAAAACGTCAAAACAAGAGAGCCATTGTTTGAGCAAATGTGAAAATTTGCGTTTTTTGCTTACTTATATCTAAAAAACAAATTAACGTTTAACAATAAATTTACATTTAAACCAAAGTTTAATTCATTGGCTATCCGTGCAATATAAATTTAAAAAAATCCGTGCACGCATTTAAGAGAAATAAGCAGTGAAAATGAGATACTAAACTAAACCCAACCCGAACGTTGTATCCTCCAATATGAATCCGCTGACAGCTCCATCAAAAACCGTCACGGGCGTATCGTTTGCAAACGTCCTAAAATCAGGCCTAGGAAAACCCATAACTACAGCAACAGCGAGTCTTATTGAGCCGCAAGAACAGCAGCCCCACGTTCAATCTGGTAGTCAATCGAATATCGAAGCAATGATAGCGTCAATGCAAAATAGCATGATGAACTTCATAACATTCATGCAGAACACAATGCAAGAACTCATGCGAAATCAAAACACATTGCTGCAACTGCTTGCTAACCAAAGTTCAAAATAATGAGCTCGCTTAAAATTGTTTTATGGAATGCAAATGGTATACCTCGCCATAAACTGGAGCTGGCAAAATTTCTCAAAGACAAGGAAATAGATATAATGCTTCTTGCAGAAACTCACCTAACCAATAAATACAACTTTAATGTATCGGGATATACCTTCTATTGTACGAATCATCCAGATGGAAAGGCGCATGGTGGAACTGGTATCTTAATCAGAAGTCGCATTAAACACCATTCTTTAACTGGAACTGCTGAAAATTATCTGCAAGCAACATCAATATGCGTGCAGACAAAGCAAGGTGACATTACTTTGTCCGCCGTTTATTGTCCCCCACGTTTCCCGATTACAGAAAAGCAATTTATAGATTTCTTCAGCTCGCTGGGAGAGTGCTTTCTTGCTGCAGGTGATTATAACGCGAAACACCCTCACTGGGGTTCCCGGTTATGTAATCCTAAAGGCAAGCAATTATATAACGCCCTTATATGTAAAAGAAACAAACTGGACTACGTATCTCCTGGAAAGCCTACATATTGGCCGACAGACCCGAACAAGCTGCCAGATTTAATTGACTTCGCAGTAACTAGGAAAATTCCTCACAGCCTTCTTACTGCAGAAACAAGAGCAGACCTCTCATCAGACCACTCACCAGTTCTCTTCACTTTGCGGCATCAGTCACACTATAAAGAGCTACCTTATATGCTCACGTCAAAAGCTACAAACTGGTTAAAGTACAAAAAATACATCAGCACACACATAGAACTCGAACCAAAGTTAGATACACCGGTCGATATTGAAAATACCATCGCAGCATTCGAATCAACCATTATAACAGCCGCCAAAATTTCAACTCCTCAAAAAGGTTACCTGGAAAACAAAAAGCATAGCTTAACTAATAGGGAAATTGAAATACTCGTATTACAAAAACGACGCCTACGAAGGGAGTGGCAGGTTCATAGATCACCAGCCTCAAAACAACTGTTGAAAGCGGCCACACATGCACTGACGAGAGCCCTCAGAAGTGAGGAACAGCGTGCGCAGTACCAGTATATTCAAAAGCTGTCACCGACTAGTACAAAGCACCCATTGTGGAAAGCACATCAAAATCTAAGTGCGCCAATAGAGTGTGAAATGCCAATACGTGACAATAATGGCAAATGGGCTCGGAGTGATGCAGAAAAGTCAGCAACTTTCGCTGCTCATCTAAAAAATGTCTTCCAGCCAAACCCAGAAACTAATGACTTTACACTTCCAACCGTACCCTATGTGATGGAATCTGAGCCAGTGAAATTCGTACCTGAAGAGATATCAAAAATAATTATGGAGAAATTAAATCCAAGAAAAGCTCCTGGGCACGACTTAATTACTCCAAAAATGATTATTGAGCTACCAAATTGTGCTATAATCTGTATATGTATGTTTTTCAATGCAATCATAAAACAAGCTCACTTTCCGCAACAATGGAAAAAGTCAACTATAGTGATGATACCTAAGCCTGGAAAGGACAAAACGCAGCCATCCTCCTATAGGCCCATCAGCTTGTTATCGTGCATGTCGAAATTATTTGAAAGACTTCTTATGCTCCGCATTAAGCCACATCTTGAAACCCACAACATAATACCATCTCACCAATTTGGCTTCAGGGAAAAGCATGGAACGATCGAGCAAGTACATAGGATCACATCTGAAATTCGAACAGCTTTTGAAAAAGGGGAATATTGTTCTGCAATATTTCTTGATGTCGCGCAGGCTTTTGATCGAGTATGGTTAGATGGTCTTATGTACAAAATAAAAACGCTACTCCCGCAAAACACCCACGAACTGTTTAAGTCCTACCTTTATGATCGAAATTTTGTAGTTCGATGTAACACCACTACATCTGAAGCCCAAACGATTGAAGCTGGTGTACCACAAGGCAGTGTTCTTGGCCCAATGCTATATGTTTTATACACTTCAGATATCCCAGTAAGCGACCGCTTGACTATGTCTACTTTTGCCGATGACACTGCAATAATCAGCCGCTCCAAGTGCCCAATTCATGCAAATGCGCTGCTAGGAAATCATATCGTAGCTGTGGCCAACTGGCTCGCAAACTGGAGGATAAAGGTTAACGAGCAAAAATGTAAGCACGTTACATTTACCCTAAACAAGAGCAGCTGTTCGCCTTTGACACTGAACAACGTACAAATACCACAAAGCAATCATGTTACTTACCTAGGGGTCCATCTGGATAGGCGACTTACTTGGCGAAACCACATAGAGGCTAAAAGGACTTACCTTAAGTTAAAGGCACGTTTTTTGCAATGGCTTATTAACTCTCGCTCAGCCCTGAGTCTGGAGTATAAAATCATTATATACAACACTGTTTTAAAACCAATCTGGACCTATGGGTGTGAGCTGTGGGGCAACGCGAGTAGCAGCAACATCGAAATTCTTCGTCGTGCGCAATCAAAAATTCTTCGTACAATCACCGGAGCACCGTGGTATATCCGAAATGAGAACATCCAACGCGACTTAAGAATTCCAGACGTACGAACTGAAATAGAGCAACGAAGCGCGAAGTATGCATTAAAACTTTCGGTTATCCCAAACCAACTAGCAAGATCGCTATTGCGTGTGAACAGGAGCTCAAGATTACGTAGAAACGACTTACCAGCCCATACGTGATATAACTTAGGCCCAGTTTAAAGAAATAATCACCCATGCAGGGTGTAAATTAAGTGAGTAGTTTAAGATTCGAAAACTTATTGTTAGGCTCTTAAGTAGGGTAGATTCAATAAATAAGAGGAAAGCTAATAAAAAAAAAAAAAAAAAAATCTTTCTTCTGTTCCTATCAGGGGCTTGGCAATAATCACATTTTTGTTTCAACTTTGCTAACACTCTAGCGGCTAAACAATTGGAACGAGGTGGGTCAAACATAAAGCATCGGTTAAATAATTTAAAGAGCTCTCAGGAAAGTCTTTAATCTTTGTTCTACTACTAGCACGGGCTCGGAAATAGTCACATTTTTGTTTCCCTTTTTATAACGCTCTAGCGGGTAAACTGTTTGAACAAGGTGAGTCAAACATAAAGCATTGGTTAGATAATTTAAGGAGCTCTCAGGAAAGTCTTCAATCTTTATTCTACATCTACCAGGGGCTTGGCAATAGTCACATTTTTGTTTCAACTGTGCTAACGCTCTGAGGCTAAACTATTGAAACGAAGTGAGTCAAACATAAAGCATTGGTTAGATAATTTAAAGACCTCTCAGGAAAGTCATTAATTTTTCTTCTACATCTACCAGGGGCTTGGAAAAAGTCACATTTTTGTTTCAACTTTGCTAACGCTCTGAGGTTAAACTATTAAAACGAGGTGAGCCAAACATAAAGCATTGGTTAGATAATTTAAAAAGCTCTCAGGAAAATCTTCAATCTTTCTTCTACTCCTATCAGGGGCTTGGCAATAGTCACATTTTTGTTTCAACTTTGCTAACGCTCTAGCGGCTAAACTATTTGAACGAGGTGAGCCAAACGTAAAGCGTTGGTTAGATAATTTTAAGAGCTCTCAGGAAAGTCTTCAATCTTTGTTCTACTACTATCAGGGGCTTGGAAATAGTCACATTTTTGTTTCAACTTTGCTAACGCTCTGAGACTAAACTATTTGAACAAGGTGGGTCGAACACAATGCATTGGTTAGATAATTTAAAGAGCTCTCAGGAAAGTCTTCAATCTTTTTCTACTTCTATCAGGGGCTTGGCAATAGTCATATTTTTGTTGCAACTTTGCTAACAATCTAGCGGCTAAACTATTGGAACGAGGTGGGTCAAACATAAAGCATTGGTTAGATAATTTAAAGAGCTCTCAGGAAAGTCTTCAATCTTTGTTCTACGACTATCAGGGGCTTGGAAATAGTAACATTTTTGTTTCACTTTTGATAACGCTCTAGCGGGTAAACTGTTTGAACGAGGTGGGTCAAACATAAAGCATTGGTTAGATAATCTAAAAAGCTCTCAGGAAAGCCCCAATTTTTCTTCTACTCCTACCAGGGGCTTGGCTAACGCTCTTAGGCTAAACTATTAGAACGAGGTGAGTCACACATAAAGCATTGGTTAGATAATTTAAAGAGCTCTCAGGAAAGTCTTCAATCTTTCTTCTACTCTTATCAGGGGCTTGGGAATAGTCACATTTTTGTTTCAACTTTGCTAACGCTTTAGCGGTTTAACTATTGGAACGAGGTGGGTCAAACATAAAGCATTGGTTAGATAATCTAAAGTGTTCTTAGGAAAGTCCCCAATTTTTCTTCTACTCCAACCAGGGGCTTGGCAATAGTCACATTTTTGTTTCAACTTTGATAACGCTCTGAGGCTAAACTATTAAAACGAGGTGAGCCAAACATAAAGCATTGGTTAGATAATTTAAAAAGCTCTCAGGAAAGTCCCCAATTTTTCTTCTACTCCAACCAGGGGCTTGGCAATAGTCACATTTTTGTTTCAACTTTGCTAACGCTCTGAGGCTAAACTATTAAAACGAGGTGAGCCAAACATAAAGCATTGGTTAGATAATTTAAAAAGCTCTCAGGAAAGTCTTCAATCTTTCTTCTACTCCTATCAGGGGCTTGCCAATAGTCACATTTTTGTTTCAACTTTGCTAACGCTTTAGCGGTTTAACTATTGGAACGAGGTGGGTCAAACATAAAGCATTGGTTAGATAATTTAAAGTGTTCTTAGGAAAGTCCCCAATTTTTCTTCTACTCCAACCAGGGGCTTGGCAATAGTCACATTTTTGTTTCACTTTTGATAACGCTCTAGCGGCTAAACTATTTGAACGAGGTGGGTCAAACATAAAGCATTAATTAGATAATATAAAAAGCTTTCAGGAAAGTCTTCAATCTTTCTTCTATTCCTATCAAGGGCTTGACAATAGTCACATTTTTGTTTCAACTGTGCTAACGCTCTGAGGCTAAACTATTGAAACGAGGTGAGTGAAACATAAAGCATTGGTTAGATAATTTAAAGAGCTCTCAGGAAAGTCTTAATCCTTCTTCTACTCCTATCAGGGGCTTGCCAATAGTCACATTTTTGTTTCAACTTTGCTAACGCTCTAGCGGCTAAACTATTGGAACGAGGTGGGTCAAACATAAAGCATTGGTTAGATAATTTAAAGAGCTCTCAGGAAAGTCCCCAATTTTTTCTTCTACTACTATCAGGGGCTTGGAAATAGTCACATTTTTGTTTCACGTTTTTATAACGCTCTAGCGGCTAAACTATTTGAACGAGGTGAGGGCAAACATAAAGCATTAATTAGATAATATTTAAAAGCTCTTTAGGAAAGTCTTCAATCTTTATTCTACATCCCACCAAGGGGGTTGACAATAGTCACATTTTTGGTTTTAACTGTTTCTAACGCTCTGAGGCTAAACTATTGAAACGAGGTGAGTCAAACATAAAGCATTGGTTAGATAATTTAAAGAGCTTCAATCTTACTTCTTCTCCTATCAGGGGCTTGGCAATATCACATTTTGTTTCAACTTTGCTAACCTCTAGGGCTAAACAATTGAACGAGGTGGTCAAACATAAAGCATGGTTAAATAATTTAAAGAGCTCTCAGGAAAGTCTTAATCTTTGTTCTACACTACCAGGGGCTTGGCAATAGTCACATTTTTGTTTCAACTTTGCTAACGCTCTGAGGCTAAACTATTGAACGAGGTGAGTCAAACATAAAGCATTGGTTAGATAATTTAAAGAGCTCTCAGGAAAGTCTTCAATCTTTTTCTACTCTATCAGGGGCTTGGAAATAGTCACATTTTTGTTTCACTTTTGATAACGCTCTAGCGGGTAAACTGTTTGAACGAGGTGAGTCAAACATAAAGC
Organism: Bactrocera correcta; assembly: GCA_027475135.1. Classification (NCBI taxonomy): domain Eukaryota; kingdom Metazoa; phylum Arthropoda; class Insecta; order Diptera; family Tephritidae; genus Bactrocera; species Bactrocera correcta. The sequence continues at coordinate 55,548,709 of CM050322.1, forward strand.
ATTGGTTAGATAATTTAAAGAGCTCTCAGGAAAGTCTTCAATCTTTCTTCTACATCTACCAGGGGCTTGGCAATAGTCACATTTTTGTTTCAACTTTGCTAACGCTCTGAGGCTAAACTATTGAAACGAGGTGAGTCAAACATAAAGCATTGGTTAGATAATTTTAAGAGCTTCAGGAAAGTCTTCAATTTTCTTCTACTCCTATCAGGGGCTTGGCAATAGTCACATTTTTGTTTCACTTTTGATAACGCTCTAGCGGCTAAACTATTTGAACGAGGTGAGTCAAACATAAAGCATTGGTTAGATAATTTAAAGAGCTCTCAGGAAAGTCTTCAATCTTTTTCTACTCTATCAGGGGCTTGGACAATAGTCACATTTTTGTTTCAACTGTGCTAACGCTCTGAGGCTAAACTATTGAAACGAGGTGAGTCAAACATAAAGCATTGGTTAGATAATTTAAAGAGCTCTCGGAAAGTCTTCAATCTTTTTCTACCCTATCAGGGGCTTGGCAATAGTCACATTTTTGTTTCAACTTTGCTAACGCTCTAGCGGCTAAACTATTTGAACGAGGTGAGTCAAACATAAAGCGTTGGTTAGATAATTTAAAGAGCTCTCAGGAAAGTCTTCAATCTTTCTTCTACTCTATCAGGGGCTTGGAATAGTCACATTTTTGTTTCACTTTTGCTAACGCTCTAGCGGCTAAACTATTTGAACGAGGTGAGTCAAACATAAAGCATTGGTTAGATAATTTAAAGAGCTCTCAGGAAAGTCTTCAATCTTTGTTCTACTACTATCAGGGCTTGGAAATAGTCACATTTTTGTTTCACTTTTGATAACGCTCTAGCGGGTAAACTTTTGAACGAGGTGAGTCAAACATAAAGCATTGGTTAGATAATTTAAAGAGCTCTCAGGAAAGTCATTTAATCTTTATTCTACATCTACCAGGGGCTTGGCAATAGTCACATTTTTGTTTCAACTGTGCTAACGCTCTGAGGCTAAACTATTGAAACGAGGTGAGTCAAACATAAAGCATTGGTTAGATAATTTAAAGAGCTCTCAGGAAAGTCTCAATCTTTTCTACTCACTATCAGGGCTTGGAATAGTCACATTTTTGTTTCAACTTTGCTAACGCTCTAGCGGCTAAACTATTTGAACGAGGTGAGTCAAACATAAAGCATTGGTTAGATAATTTAAAGAGCTCTCAGGAAAGTCTTCAATCTTTTTCTACATCTACCAGGGCTTGGAAATAGCCACATTTTTGTTTCACTTGTAACGCTCTAGCTAAACTTTGAACAGGTGAGTCAAACATAAAGCATTGGTTAGATAATTTAAAGGAGCTTCAATCTTTATTCTACCATCTGGGCTTGGCAATAGTCACATTTTTGTTTCAACTTGCTAACGCTCTGAGGCTAAACTATTGAAACGAGGTGAGTCAAACATAAAGCATTGGTTAGATAATTTAAAGAGCTTCAATCTTTCTTCTACTCCTATCATGGGCTTGGCAATAGTCACATTTTTGTTTCAACTTTGCTAACGCTCTAGCGGCTAAACTATTTGAACGAGGTGAGTCAAACATAAAGCGTTGGTTAGATAATTTAAAGAGCTCTCAGGAAAGTCATTAATTTTTCTTCTACATCTACCAGGGGCTTGGCAATAGTCACATTTTTGTTTCAACTTTGCTAACGCTCTGAGGCTAAACTATTGAAACGAGGTGAGTCAAACATAAAGCATTGGTTAGATAATTTAAAGAGCTCTCAGGAAAGTCTTAATTCTTCTACTCTATCAGGGGCTTGGCAATAGTCACATTTTTGTTTCAACTTTGCTAACGCTCTAGCGGCTAAACTATTTGAACGAGGTGAGTCAAACATAAAGCATTGGTTAGATAATTTAAAGAGCTCTCAGGAAAGTCATTAATTTTTCTTCTACATCTACCAGGGGCTTGGAATAGTCACATTTTTGTTTCAACTTTGCTAACGCTCTGAGGCTAAACTATTGAAACGAGGTGAGTCAAACATAAAGCATTGGTTAGATAATTTAAAGAGCTCTCAGGAAAGTCTTAATTTTCTTTTACTCTACCAGGGGTTGGAAATAGTCACATTTTTGTTTCACTTGTAACGCTCTAGGTAAACTGTTGAACGAGTGAGTCAAACATAAAGCTTGGTTAAATAATTTAAAGAGCTCTAGGAAAGTCTTAATTTTCTTTACTCTACAGGGCTTGGCAATAGTCACATTTTTGTTTCAACTTTGCTAACGCTCTGCGGCTTAACTATTGGAACGAGGTGGGTCAAACATAAAGCATTGGTTAGATAATTATAGTGCTCTTAGGAAAGTCCCCAATTTTTCTTCTACTCCAACCAAGGGGGTTGGCAATAGTCACATTTTTGTTTCAAATTTTTATAACGCTCTTTGCGGCTAAACTATTGAAACGAGGTGGGTCAAACATAAAGCATTGGTTAGATAATTTAAAAATTTTAGGAAAGTCCCCAATCTTTTTTTCTTTCTTTCCCATCAAGGGATTGACAATAGTCACATTTTTGTTTCAAATTTTTTATAACGCTCTTGAGGCTAAACTATTGAAACGAGGTGAGGGCAAACATAAAGCATTGGTTAGATAATTTAAAAAGCTTTTTTAGGAAAGTCTTCAATCTTTGTTCTACTACTATCAAGGGATTGGGAAAAAGTCACATTTTTGTTTCAAATTTTTTATAACGCTCTGAGGCTAAACTGTTTGAAAAGAGGTGAGTCAAACATAAAGCATTGGTTAGATAATTTAAAGAGCTCTCAGGAAAGTCTTCAATCTTTATTCTACTCTACCAGGGGCTTGGAAATAGTCACATTTTTGTTTCAAATTTTTTATAACGCTCTGAGGCTAAACTGTTTGAAAAGAGGTGAGTCAAACATAAAGCATTGGTTAGATAATTTAAAGAGCTCTCAGGAAAGTCTTAATCTTTCTCTCCTACAGGGGCTTGGCAATAGTCACATTTTTGTTTCAACTTTGCTAACGCTCTAGCGGCTAAACTATTTGAACGAGGTGAGTCAAACATAAAGCGTTGGTTAGATAATTTAAAGAGCTCTCAGGAAAGTCTTCAATCTCTGTTCTACTGCTATCAGGGGTTTGGAAATAGTCACATTTTTGTTTCACTTTTGATAACGCTCTAGCGGGTAAACTGTTTGAACAAGGTGAGTCAAACATAAAGCATTGGTTAGATAATTTAAGGAGCTCTCAGGAAAGTCTTCAATCTTTATTCTACATCTACCAGGGGCTTGGCAATAGTCACATTTTTGTTTCAACTGTGCTAACGCTCTGAGGCTAAACTATTGAAACGAGGTGAGTCAAACATAAAGCATTGGTTAGATAATTTAAAGAGCTTCAATCTTACTTCTACTCCTATCAGGGGCTTGGCAATAGTCACATTTTTGTTTCAACTTTGCTAACGCTCTAGCGGCTAAACTATTTGAACGAGGTGAGTCAAACATAAAGCGTTGGTTAGATAATTTAAAGAGCTCTCAGGAAAGTCTTCAATCTCTGTTCTACTGCTATCAGGGGTTTGGAAATAGTCACATTTTTGTTTCACTTTTGATAAC
>CM050322.1:55553293-55578293 GCA_027475135.1 Bactrocera correcta
TTCCATGACATATTTGCGTCAAAATTAAATTCGAGGGGTAAACTTGTTATTATTTCCCATTTGATTAGTGCTTCACTATTAAATGACCGGATTTTTATTGAGTTATTTAATAGTATTCTGTTATACTTCATTAATTTTCTATTGTCGATAAGGGACGTAGTAGAGCCTGAGTCGATTAGGCATGTAATCTTTTCATTTTTTATTGTTAATTCTACTAACGGAAGATAGTTTTGGTATGGTCCAAGGGAAAATTTACTTCTTGGTTTATATGGTCTACTTCCATTGGAATTTCATTCCTATAGTTGGTACTTCTTTCACCGTTATAATTGTTATGGTTTTGGTAAGTCCGTCTGAATGAGCTTGCTGTGTTATTACTTTGGTTTTGATTATAGAAACGATTACTGTTTAATCGTGTTTGTTCTGTATTTCCTTGTCTAGGATTCGTCCTTGTTCTTTCGCTGTTGAGTTTATTATTAGAATTGTTAAAATTATAAAACCTATTATTTGTTTGATTATGATCCCCAGGTCTTTGATTGTTTATTTTATTTCCTACTTGACCATAATAGCTTCTATTAGTAAGTCCTGTTTCTTCTAATACGTAAAATGCTTCCCTTAATGAGTTAATGTTCCTACCGTAAATTATTGCCGATAAATGAGGCGGAATATTATTTAAAAATGTTTTTAATATTAATGACTCGTTAGTCTTAGGAGAAAATTCTGTCGGCTTATTTTCGTCTAAATTATATTTTGAGTTAAGTTTATCTAATATGTTTTTTAAGTTGTAATAATAATGACTTACATTATACTGCCTGGTTGTGATGGCCTGGTGGAAGAGTTGGTGGTAGCTTTCCCTTATTCCGAAGTTCCGTATCAGTTCTGTCTTCACTTCATCCCACGATGAGTCTCTGTTTAGTGTCCGTATTGTCTGGAGCGCCTCTCCTTGGATCTTGGTCTTTATGTGTCTCTCCCACACATAATTTTTGACCGCTTGGTTCTCGTCGAACAAGGGCAGGATCAGTTCCACCTCTCCAATGAATGAAGATATGTCGTAGCTCCCGTCGCCTCTGAACTCTTTGATTTTCGCAGCTTCCTTAAGGAGGTCCGACGCTGATATCCGGTTTAGATCGTTGTTGGTGATTGCCATTGTGGTAGTTAAATGTGTAGAATTGTGTTTTTTTTTTTTTTTTTTTTTTTCGAGAAGTTAGTTCTTTTATATTTATAAAATGATGTAACACTGTTTGAACCCGCAAGCAATAGTAAGTTTCTTATAAATGATTCTATGACTTTTGGCAGTTAGATTTCGTAATATGTCAGAAGTTCACTCTAAAATATTTCTTTATGTAACTTTTATTATAAAAATTTCAATTGTAAAATTATATTTATATTAAGTCTTGTCTTTTCAGTGGCCTTTAAATCATTTGACGTTTTTACTTTTCACTTTAATAAGTACGTTTAAGGGGTTTACATGTTGTGTCAGGCTCTTTTTCTTTGTCTAAGGGCAAAGTTCCGTCGACTGCGCCAGTTGTGGTTATTGAACCCGTGTTTTAATACTAGATCAACTTATTGACCGATGAATACTGAACTTTAGTGCAAATATTCTTATCAACACTAAACTTCAGTTTACTGAATCGCTAAGAGAAAACCACAACTTGTCGGATTAACCGTCAGAATTTTTCTGTTCATTTATTTCCAATATTTTCTTAAGCTAAGTTCTATTTTCTGATACAAAATACATTATTTCTTTTCTTATTATTATTTTGGCGCAACCGCTTGTAGTTGCGACAATATTTGTCAAGTGGCCTACTTCTCACATTACATCAATTGCATTCCCTCAAATATTTATGTTGTACTATTTATTGTGACGTTAATTGCTATCGCAATATTCGTTTGAACATATTAAATGTGCAGCGGAAATGCAATGTGATCCAATGTAAGTGCCCTGGTTTGTTTCAAAATATGATATGCATATTTCGTGTGGTCGCAATATTGTTGCGGTAACAAAAAAGGGAAAATATTTAAGTAGACCAGTTAAGGGTTGGGTTTAGTTTAGTATCTCATTTTCACTGCTTATTTCTCTTAAATGCGTACACGGATTTTTTTAAATTTATATTGCACGGATAGCCAATGAATTAAACTTTGGTTTAAATGTAAATTTATTGTTAAACGTTAATTTGTTTTTTAGATATAAGTAAGAAAAAAAACGCAAATTTTCACATTTGCTCAAACAATGGCTCTCTTGTTTTGACGTTTTTGTTGCACTGCTTGCAAAAAATTAAACCAATTTAACACACACACATTCTTTGAAATATATTTAATTGATTTAATGATAAATTATGAATTTTAAGTTACAATATTATGTACAATTTAATAAATAAAAGAGCTTTCAATTACGTGTTATACTGTTCCTTGAAATGTAAGCAAAATTACTGAATATGAACTGTCAAACGACGAAGAAAATAAGCACTAAAGGAAGACAGTAATAACCCAACGAATCAAAATGGTAGGTCTTATATACATTTAGGTTAATTTACATAGGACTCGTTTCGGATCGATGGTTGTAAGTATTTACACATGTGAAAAGGGGTGAGGTGGGGGTGGGGTGGTGGATCCTTAGGGCCACGCTCAATTAAGGTTAAGCTATATATTTTAATAATGGAGTAATACGTTAGTATTATGGAAAAAATGTTGGTTGGGTTACTTCTGTATTAACGGTATATTGATTTCAATGGAATTCAAATTTTTATTATACTATATTCATGAGCCTTTATTAAAACGTGTTTTCGCAATTGAAAATTTGTAATATAATTAAATAAAATAACTTAATAATGATGTCAAATAACCAATCAGGTAAATATAATACGTTATTTAGCTCTCTGAAAAGTGGGCAATATATATATAAAAAATCGCGCGATCGCCTGCGGCACTTGTTTCAATGTAATATATTATACTGAAAATATAATGAAAATTTGTAATAAAAAATCGGCCGATTTTTTATTACAAATTTTCGCCTGCGGCGCTTGTTTCAATGTAATGTATTATACTGAAAATATAATGAAAATTTGTAATAAAAAATCGGCCGATTTTTTATTACAAATTTTCGCCTGCGGCGCTTTTCAGGGAGCTTTAAAATATTCTTTGAAAACAATATTATATAAAATAATATTTAATTTTTTTCAAAGAAGATGATATTCCATCCACGAGCGCTGCAGTAGTAACGTGTCATGATGCTACAATGCCGCAGCAGTGGAATATTGTGAAAATGTTAAAATACTTGGGCTCACATGAATTATGTGTAGCATTTGCGGAGGAAAACGGGCTGTTGCCAAAAAGCCGGCTTTGTGCCATACACAAAACACAAATGGCATTGCACAAACGCCACCCAGCAGGGTTCTTTAAATGTTCAAGGGGCAACTGTAGGACGAAGTCCCTTATTTCAAGGGCAGCGGGCACGTGGTTCGAAGGCATCAGATTAAGCTTTCCACAAGTATTTTACCTGATGTATTGTTTTGCCCACCGCTTTACGCGGGAAAGCATTCATAGAGAAGACTATGCCAGCGTTGGAAAGAAATTGTCATCTGCCACTATCTCCGACTGGTATAGCTACTGCAGGGAAGCAGTAGTTATATTTCAGTTAGACCACCAAGAATTCAATGGGAAGATTGGTGGTCCAGGAAAGGTAGTGCAGATTGACGAAAGTAAATTCGGGAAACGCAAATATAACAAAGGTAATAATAATAATTTATATATAATGCAATTATGTTTATTCAAATACTTTTCTTTTTTTCAGGAAGACGCGTAGAAGGGCATTGGGTGCTCGGTATGATAGAGGATGGCAGTGAGGACCTCAGACTGGAGGTATGCCCGGACAATGTACGTTCCGCTGAGGTCCTCATCCCTCTTATACAGAAACATGTTCTCGAGGGAACAACTATAAGGACGGATTTTTGGCGCGCGTATGATTGCCTCCATGATTATGGTTACATACATAAAAAAGTTAACCATAGCGACCCTGGAAATCCGTTTATCGCCGAGGATGGCACTCACACGCAAAGAATTGAGTCTCATTGGCGTGTAGTAAAGCGGTTTTTTTATAAAGAAAACTATAACAATCCGGCAAACTTTGCTGATGTTGTAGTCGAATTTTTATGGAGGCGAGAAATCCAAAAAAAACATACAGACCCATTTATTTCGCTACTGGGTGCTATCAAATATGTGTATAACATAAAATAAAAAACTAAACCATACAAATTTAAACCCAATTTTATTATTTAGGGGGTCTTGTATAAATGGTTGGTTGGGTTATCTTGGTACTTCAACTACTTGTAAGCATTATTACCGATACATATACAATTTTTTAATGTTTAGTGTTTTTATTATTTAATTAAAGTGGATTTCCTCTTTAATTCATTGAAATGATAAAAATAATAAACATAGAGTCACTCTATGCGTAAAAATACATAAATTTTATAATAATTAGTGAAAATTGTATGGAAAAACTACGATTTTACACCATTTTCAAGAGGCTGCCCTAGAGCCCTCCGTGGGCCTAGGGGGGGAAGGGTGCTATTATTCAAAAGTTCCATTCATTACCTTTCAAATGAGGGGGGTAGCAAGCCCCCAGCCCCCTCCCCCTTTGCACAAAAGCTCTTCAAAATGAGATACTATACTAAACATTCCCCCCAGTTAATTCTAAGTGTTTTGGGGTAGGTTGTTAACGTTGACGTCGGCATTATTTCTTTGTTGCAGTTCTTATGAATTGCAGTTGCATTCATATCGGTCATGCCGATAGTGGTTGGCATCGACGTCGACGTAACTCCTCCCCCCCTTGATTGAGCTCTCTCCTGGGAGATCACATTAGTAATTTTGAAATTCTTTCTCTTGTTTTTACAATAAATGATTATCGAAAGACTGACTATAATTACAATTGATATTGTATATATGCTTATATGTATGTATTGTTGTCGTTTTTGGTATTTAACTTCATCTATAAAGTTTATATTTTCTATTTGTTGTAATATAATATCATCAAATATAAGTTTCTTATTTATATCTTTAATGTTGTCTATATCGCTTGCTAATACAATGCCACTTTTAATTATTTTACTTTTTGTTGAAAATGTTTTATTATTAATTGTTATGCTACAATTGTAAAAATGTATTAAATAGTTTCCGCTTAAGGGAGAGCTGTTGTTTATAATGCAGTCACTTTCTACACTAGTATTTTTAGTATTTTTTACAAATATAATTCCTTCGTTAATGTTTATAATTTCGGAGGCGTTATTAAAAATTTTCATACAGTTTCTTTTTATCAAACAATTATTAATTGGCTTAAGACGTTGTAAATCTATATTATCATTAAATTCGTACAATTCATTGTTATATCTTAGTGCATATACTTGTTGAAACATTAACTCAAAGTTGCTTATATCTCCTAACGACAATATTATAGATGTGTGTAGTGTTATTATTTCTGTTGGAATTTTGATAGCGAAAATAATATTATGGTTTTTGTCTGTAAGGGATCCTAATTTTATTTTTTTTAATTTTTGTGAGTCTAAGTTGTATTTTGTTATTTCTTGGTCGGTTATCATGTTGCTATGTAAAATTCCTAAACCACTTGCTGCTATATTGTCTTGTATGTGTTCTACATTGTCCTGTAATATTTTCAGTTTTAGAGAAAAGTCGAGGTATAAAATTTCGTCTTGGGTCCTTTTACTTATGTTCCCTATGGAGTTTAGTTTTGCAGATATCATATCCCTAGCGTTATGCATAAGTCTTTTTAATTCAAGAAACGTTTTATTGAAATTAGTATTAATATCTATTTGTTTGTTTATTGTTTCGATAGCCTTGTGGTTGTTTGTGTCGATGATGTTGAGGTGTTGTTCAAGGTCTTGTCTATCATTGTCGTCCATGGTACCGTAAAGCCATTTTTGTACAGTTCCTACAGCATTTAGTAGGCCTCTTTTTTGTCTGTGGGGTGTGATAGTATTTATCTTGCTTCTAATAAATTTAATTTGCATGTTTAGTATTGCTTGTCCTACTTGCAGATTTGCCGATTTTATATTAGATTCTATTTCATTAAGTAAATTTGATATTTCTAGTGGATTTATAATGTGTAGTATTGTAACATATGACTTAACTATATCTGCATCGCCTGTTTGTATTTCTATATATCCTTTGTTGCTTTCTATTTTATCTATTGTTACTTGTCCCAGCCCCAGGGTCCAAATTGCTGTCAGGATCTAAAGTTTCAGGATCCATTGCCCCTGCAAATTTGTATTTCCGTTTAACGTTGTTTAAATGTATATCGTTTAGATTTGTTTTTATAAACTTCGGTTGTTCCTTATGCCTAACGCTTTTGTAATTCTTTACGTAACCTATATTTCTTTCTTCTACATAGTGTTCTCTGTTTTCGTTACTCTTATTTATTCGCTTAGATTTTTCTTTGAATATTCTGTCATAAATTGTGCTCTTGTTACACTTACCTTCCTCAATATTTATGGGTTTTTCTTTTGTAACTGAGTGGTAGCTGTTATTATACCATTCTATAGCTTTGCTCATTTTATTTGTTATACTAGAGTTTTTATTTTCTATACCTAATACTCTAATTTTTTCTCCTAGTGTATTGTGTAGGCGTTCTACATCAGAATTGCCGGTGTGGTTATTTGGTTTAACGAGATGTAGTTCAATATTTTCGTTTCTGAGGAAATCTTTAACATTAATGCTTTTAAATTCGTTATCAGCAATAATTTTTTTAAAATGTCCTCTTTGCGACTTATATTGGTTTATTTTTTCGATTATAGTTTGGCTGGTCCTATCTTCAAGAAAAAATGCTGTGGCGAATTTAGAAAACCTGTCTATAAAAGTTAGAAAATTCGCTTTTGAATTAGTGTAGCAGTCTATGTGAATTATTTCTTTGCAATCTTTCGGTGTTTCCGTTAAATTAAATTTTGCTCTTATAGGTCGCCTATCATATTTGACTCTGTTGCATGTATCGCAGTTGTTTACGAATTTGTGTACCAGTTTTTTCAAATTTGGGAAGTAGATATGTCTTTTAACTCCTTCGTAGTTCTCCGATATTCCTGTGTGTCCTGTTTCAAACTTGTGATAATTTTGGATATGTCTGTAGACTTTTTCTTCGCTATTTATCTTTAGCGTGATATGAACATTTTACAAATTTAATGTTGTCGAATCCATCAAATAACTCGATGATTTTTTGTTGTAATTTATTATATTCATGGTCGTTAACTTCGCTGTATATGCCAATTTTGACTGAAGTGATATGTCTTCTGAGGATATCAGAAATATTGTTGTCGAGATCTACTGGTGTTACGTATATTTTTTTATTGTTGTGTTTTATTTCGAACTCCAATTGTTTGCTATCTGTTAAAATTATCTGAATTTTAAACCGATTGACTATGGTGTCCAAAATGGGTATATGGTTGTTCAATTGCTCCTCCTGAGAGTGTATTGTATTTACATCGTTTTCGTCTAAATTATTTTCTATAGATAGATTGCTACCTGTTTCCATAAAATTTATTAAATTGTTTTCCTTTCCTTTTATATAATTTACGTTCATGTTGTATTCTCCTAATTTTATTATCCATCTTTGTAGTCTAGGATTTATATCTTTACAATGAGCCTTCGTGTATAGCCATTTTAATGGTTGATGATCTGTTAATAAATCAAATTGGACGCCATATAAGTAAGGCCGGAAGTAGTTTGTGGCCCAAACGATTGCTAAAAACTCCTTTTCCGTTGTAGAATATCTACGTTCGTGGTCGTTGAGTGTTCTACTCGCATAACATACAGGATGTTCATTTTGTTGTAATACGGCACCGATTGCGAAATTGCTTGCATCCGTAGTTAATGTAAATTTCTTTTCGAAATCTGGATAACTTAGTACTGGAGCTTCTGTCATTATTTGTTTTAATTTTTGAAATGAGTTTATATATGTAGAGTCGTTAATATTAATTTTAACATTTTTCTTTAGAAAATGTGTCATAGGTTGTGCTACTTTCGTGTAGTCTTTTATAAATTTCCGATAGTATCCCGTAGCTCCTAGAAAAGACTTTATTTGTCTTGTTGTTTTTGGTAATTTTAGATCTTGTATTTTATTTATTTTCTCGAAATTCGGTTTAACTCCTTCAGGTGTTAAAACGTGGCCTAGAAATTGTGTTTCTTTGGCACAAAAATTGCACTTGTCAAATTGTAACTTAAGGTTATGCTTCTTTAGTGCATTGAAAATTTTTGTTAGGCTTTGTATATGCTCTTCTAATGTTGTACTGAAAACGAGAATGTCATCCATGTATACTACGCATATTTTATTTATGTATTCTCTAAGAACACAATTCATCAGCCTTTGGAAGGTTGATGGAGCGTTTTTGAGACCGAATGGGATTCTAACGTATTCGTAATGACCAAAAGGGGTGGAAAACGCGGTTTTCTTTCTATCTTTCTCTTTTACTAAGATTTGGTGGAATCCTTTTGCGAGATCGAGTGGGAATTTGTCATCGATTGTGATATCATTTAGTTTTCTGTAGTCTATCACGATCCGCCATTTCTTTGTTTGGGAGTTATCTGATTTTTTTGTACTATCCATAAAAGACTATTGTAAGGGGAATTACTATTTCTTATGATTCCTTGTTTTAACATTTCTTTAATTTGTTTAGTTATCTCTTCTTCGTGTATCTGTGGGTATCTGTAAATTTTCGAATATACTGGAGTGTCTGTCGTGGTCACTATCTCGTGTTCAATAGCTGATGTACTAGTAAGGTCATCTCCTTCTTTATAAAATAGGTTCTTGTAATTTTTTATTAACTTACTAACTAAAAATTTCTCTTTGTAAGTCCCTATTTTCCGTACTTTCTAATTGATAAATTTCATTAAAATTATATGGGCAAGAATTCATAAATTTTATCACTTCGTTATTAATTGTTAAGGTATCGTTTCTCATATCAATAACTGCTTGTAATGGTTTTAGTATGTTTTGCCCGAGGATTGCATCGAATCCTTTATTATGTAAATCAGTTAATTTCCATGACATATTTGCGTCAAAATTAAATTCGAGGGGTAAACTTGTTATTATTTCCCATTTGATTAGTGCTTCACTATTAAATGACCGGATTTTTATTGAGTTATTTAATAGTATTCTGTTATACTTCATTAATTTTCTATTGTCGATAAGGGACGTAGTAGAGCCTGAGTCGATTAGGCATGTAATCTTTTCATTTTTTATTGTTAATTCTACTAACGGAAGATAGTTTTGGTATGGTCCAAGGGAAAATTTACTTCTTGGTTTATATGGTCTACTTCCATTGGAATTTCATTCCTATAGTTGGTACTTCTTTCACCGTTATAATTGTTATGGTTTTGGTAAGTCCGTCTGAATGAGCTTGCTGTGTTATTACTTTGGTTTTGATTATAGAAACGATTACTGTTTAATCGTGTTTGTTCTGTATTTCCTTGTCTAGGATTCGTCCTTGTTCTTTCGCTGTTGAATTTATTACTAGAATTGTTAAAATTATAAAACCTATTATTTGTTTGGTTATGATCCCCGGGGCTTTGATTGTTTATTTTATTTCCTACTTGACCATAATAGCTTCTATTAGTAAGTCCTGTTTCTTCTAATACGTAAAATGCTTCCCTTAATGAGTTAATGTTCCTACCGTAAATTATTGCCGATAAATGAGGCGGAATATTATTTAAAAATGTTTTTAATATTAATGACTCGTTAGTCTTAGGAGAAAATTCTGTCGGCTTATTTTCGTCTAAATTATATTTTGAGTTAAGTTTATCTAATATGTTTTTTAAGTTGTAATAATAATGACTTACATTATACTGCCTGGTTGTGATGGCCGGGTGGAAGAGTTGGTGATAGCTTTCCCTTATTCCGAAGTTCCGTATCAGTTCTGTCTTCACTTCGTCCCACGATGAGTCTCTGTTTAGTGTCCGAATTGTCTGGAGCGCCTCTCCTTGGATCTTGGTCTTTATGTGTCTCTCCCACACATAATTTTTGACCGCTTGGTTCTCGTCGAACAAGGGCAGGATCAGTTCCACCTCTCCAATGAATGAAGATATGTCGTAGCTCCCGTCGCCTCTGAACTCTTTGATTTTCGCAGCTTCCTTAAGGAGGTCCGACGCTGATATCCGGTTTAGATCGTTGTTGGTGATTGCCATTGTGGTAGTTAAATGTGTAGAATTGTGTTATTTTATTTTATTTTTTTTTTTTTTTTTTTGTTTGCGAGAAGTTAGTTCTTTTATATTTATAAAATGATGTAACACTGTTTGAGCCCGCAAGCAATAGTAAGTTTCTTATAAATGATTCTATAACTTTTGGCAGTTAGATTTCGTAATATGTCAGAAGTTCACTCTAAAATATTTCTTTATGTAACTTTTATTATAAAAATTTCAATTGTAAAATTATATTTATATTAAGTCTTGTCTTTTCAGTGGCCTTTAAATCATTTGACGTTTTTACTTTTCACTTTAATAAGTACGTTTAAGCGGTTTACATGTTGTGTCAGGCTCTTTTTCTTTGTCTAAGGGCAAAGTTCCGTCGACTGCGCCAGTTGTGGTTATTGAACCCGTGTTTTAATACTAGATCAACTTATTGACCGATGAATACTGAACTTTAGTTCAAATATTCTTATCAACACTAAACTTCAGTTTAGTGAATCGCTAAGAGAAAACCACGACTTGTCGGATTAACCGTCAGAATTTTTCTGTTCATTTATTTCCAATATTTTCTTAAGCTAAGTTCTATTTTCTGATACAAAATACATTCTTTCTTTTCTTATTATTATTTTGGCGCAACCACTTGTAGTTGCGACAATATTTGTCAAGTGGCCTACTTCTCACATTACATCAATTGCATTCCCTCAAATATTTATGTTGTACTATTTATTGTGACGTTAATTGCTATCGCAATATTCGTTTGAACATATTAAATGTGCAGCGGAAATGCAATGTGATCCAATGTAAGTGCCCTGGTTTGTTTCGAAATATGATATGCATATTTCGTGTGGTCGCAATATTGTTGCGGTAACAAAAAAGGGAAAATATTTAAGTAGACCAGTTAATTCTAAGTGTTTTGGGGTAGGTTGTTAACGTTGACGTCGGCATTATTTCTTTGTTGCAGTTCTTATGAATTGCAGTTGCATTCATATCGGTCATGCCGATAGTGGTTGGCATCGACGTCGACGTAACTCGCGCGAATTGACCGGCTTGCTGAACAAAATTTCAGAACCTTCCAAATATGCGCTTGAGAGGCGAGTGGCTAAATAACTCGAAAATAATTCTGCTTTTTATACCCTAAACAGGGTATATTAAGTTTGTGACGAAGTTTGTAATACTTAGAAGAAAGCGTCGGAGACTTTATAAAGTATAATAAAAATGTATCAATTATTATTACTTGTCCCTAAAAACTTTGGGTTAAGTTTATTATGTATTTAACATTGGAATATTTTGATTTTGAATTAGAATATTTCGAAAAAGAAATACATATATTATAGTTTAGGTCCATAGTGAACTCTATTCTGCAAGCAAAAGAACTATGAACACTCCGGTGTTAGCCCGACCAGGGTTTGTTTTTTGATGAGCGGCCGAAGGCCGCTAGTTCAGAGAGAAGTTGAACACAAAAAACTATAAATTCCCGTGTGTTGGACCAACCAGGGTTATTTTTAGAATATTAAAATGAAGAACGAATATCAAGGCGTTCCTTGTAACGTATGTATTTCTTATTTTTGGCAATTCTCTTTAAGTCTCGAATATCGAGAGTATCGATATTTCGAAACCGATCATTGCTTGTGTCAACAGTGCCCAATCGAATTTCAAACAGTGGTCTCATGTATAATGTGTATATCGTGCGTAATCTTGATCTTATAGTTTTGCTGCTTTTTTTTTTTACGAAAAACAAAAATAGGACATGCGGTCTATTTATTTTTTATGTAGATTTAAAAACAAAAATTTTGAGATATTTCCCAATAAAATTGGACCTTGTTTTCAGAAAAGCCGCTCTGGTGAACATTTACCAAAAAAAGAAGTAGGTGTTTCAGATATTATCGGTTCAAAGTTCGGAACAGAAATTGTATCGGCTTTGGGTGATTGTGTTGTTAGAAACAAAGCAAGAAGATAGTCACTGATAGATTTGAAAAGTAAGAAATCAATTTATTTTATTGTTACGAATTAATTTATTTTTATTTCTGTGGGGAAAAACATAAGATTAAACAACAAAATGTCATAATTATTGAGATTAAATGGAAAAATGCAGACAAATTAAGAGTATTTCCAAAACGTAATTTAACGCTCAAATGCGTCTGGATGGCAACTCTGCTTGTTAAAAGAGTGAATAATTGTGCGTGCTAAAAAAAATATTTATTTTGGGTGAAAAAAGCAGAAAATTTAGAAAATCTGCTCATCAATCCGGAGAATAAAAAAGGGGCATTCAAGTGTATTGGAGAGCAGAACCAGCGCCCCAGGGATAATGGGATGCCCAACTTATTCCAGTGTGAGAGCACCTCAAAATAAGCGTTTTTTATAACATTTTCCATTATGGCCAGATCGAATAAAATAAGAATTTTTGGGCATTTTAAATTAAAACACCCAACATTTATTACGATTACAAATTGTTATATATTGAACTTGTAATATATGGCGAAACTACTTAAGTCCTTTTTTATGATTTTATGGTATATTAACACAACTGACTTTCGATCTTTCAGTCCTTAATAAGGTGAATTAAGCCTGTTTTTATTCATTTGTAATTGAAAATTAATTCTAATGTGCATCAAATTACAAAACGCTTTATGAAATATATTTAAATTTCGGATTTTCTTTGATTTTCATTGTTTTAAATTTTTATTAGCGATCTTGAACGGCGGCAACAAATTCCTCCGCTCAGAAATATTTTTGGCATAATTTCAATCTGGCCGTTCCAGTGATTCCAATTACAAAACGTCAAAACCTCCTCAATCCAGTCAACTGTCAAGCTTAGGTGGTTTTGACGTTTAGCAATTGTTGGACATCTCTTTATCTCTGCAGCGACCTACAACCACTAACTAATTTGGATTGGAAGGTTTGTCATTTCGTCGATATCAATTTTCATTGGACACAGAGGAGAAAAACATCAGCTATTTGGGAGACTTTTTTGGCGCCACAAAAAATTCTTATATTACCTTAGCCTAAAAGTATACCAAAAATTCAACAATTATTTCTAAGGCATTTGTAAGGTTGCCAATTATTGTTTATTTTATATTTATATCTTTAATTGTTTATATGAATATAATTATAAGCAAATTTTAAAGCCAATTATGCCAATTATCAAGACACCACCTCCAGGAGGGGGTAAATTAAGTAAAACTGCCAAAAAATATGTCACAATAGAAGAACTAACAAAAAAGCTAGAGGAAATGGAAGAAATGTGTAAAAAACTCTCCAGCGAAGTAAATACTTTAAAAGCCGAAAATATAAAGCTTAAGTCCACTGATGTGAAGAAAATCCAGAATTTGGAAAATAAAGTCGAATTCTTAACGGATGAGGATGAACTAGCTAGAGAAACGGAATGGATTCTAAAAAAAAGACTAGCCTGATCTTCAGGAAAAAGCAAACAACGCCATATCAAAGCCGCTTACCCCAAAAAATAGTACGGGGCCTCCACCAATTATGGTGTCTGGAGATGCCAACGGAAATAATTATCAGCAACTATATGCTATTGCTAAATCAGAAGCAAAAATCAGTTTTACTATTAAACTTTTGAATAATGAAATATATAAAGTAAATTTTTTCTCCGTAGAGGACTATAGATGCATATCGAAAGCGCTTTCGTGTAGAAATATATCTTGGTATAGCTTTGAGAATAAGCAAACGCGGCCAATTAGAGTTATTGTAAAAAACTTGCACAATTCTTATGACCCAAAATCGATTATTGATGACTTAAAAGAGCAAAGATTAAATGCACTGAGTGCTGTCAATCGTCTTCAATGGAAAACTAAAACTCCCCTCGACATGTTTTTGGTAACATTCGATCCCATGGCGAACATAAAAAAGATTTACGAAACTAAAACTATATTAGATTCATTGTTTCTATTAAACCGGTAAAACTGCCGAAGGTGATACCACAATGCAAACATTATTAGTCTTTTGGCCACACACAAAACTATTGTGGCAAACAACCAAGATGCGTTTAGGGCACCGGTAAGCATAAAACATCTGAGTGTTCAAAACTAGAAAACCAGCAGCCTAAATGCTGTAACTGTGGGGAAGCACATCCAGCTATCGAGGGTGCCTTGTTGCCAAAGAATTACAGAAAATACGAGCTAACACAATAGGCCACAAAAAAGATGATGGTCTAGCCCAAAAAGTAAAAGGTCCTGTAGACTTTAGAACACAACACAATGAACATCAACAACAAGAAGATCCAAAAAAAATACAGCTGAAACATCAAAAAAATTTACTTTTGCCCATGTTCTAAAAAAAAAAATAATAATGATAATACTCGTATATCCAATAACAGCATTTTATCACAGATCTTACAGAAACTTAATGAACAAGAGCAATTCAACTTTCTTTACAAAATCTCTTAAGCATGCTTGAAAATATCTTTTTAATACCAAAGATGTCTAAATCTATAAAAATTCTTCTATGGAACTCAAATGGATTAATCAAACATAAGAATAAAATCGAAATTGTACTGAACTCAGAAAATGTTGACGTATGTATGGTATCGGAGACACATTTTACGTCACAAACCTATTTTAAAATTAAAAACTATGAAACTTACCATACAATTCATCCTAGTAATTGCGCCCGTGGCGGAAGCGCAATACTGAACAAAAGTACAATCAAACATTTTGAGGAAGAAAAACTTTCAACTGATAAGTTTCAAGCTACAACAGTGACTATTTACGGAGTTAAAGGTCCACTCTCACTTACCTCTGTATACAGTCCTCCAAGGCATTAAATCCAATTTGAAAAGTACCAACACTTAATAAACAGACACAGATATAGATTTATAATGGGTGGAGATTTCGACGCAAAGAACACGCTCTGGGGCTCAAGGCTTACGACTACAAAGGGGAGAGAACTCTATAAAGCACTGCAGTCAACCGGAAGTTACGCATTCTCGACGAACTTACCATCATATTGGCCATTAGATAATCAAAAGATTCCAGACCTGATAGATTTTTTCATTGTTGGCAAAATATCCCGGGATTATTTCTCGATCAATCAGGGTTATGATCTTAACTCGGATCATTCCCCAATCTATTTAAGCTATAGTGAAATCGTCATCTTTAAAGACAAAACAGCGGCTTTATATAATAAACGTACAAATTGGGAATATTTTAGAACAATGATGGAATGTTCCGAAAGTAAATATGACTCTATATGAAATATAGCCCAGATGGAATCTGAAATTTTACACTTTACAACAAGTATACAACACGCAGCTCGGAAAAGTACACCGGAATTAAAGGAAATTGCTGTAAGCTCTCAATATCCCAATTATATAAGGGAAACAATTAAATTAAAGAGAAAGCTACGACGTAAGTGGCATCAAACTCGTTGCTCAGCTGATAAATCTATTTTAAATAAAATCTCTTAAGATCTTAATCGGAAAATTAAGGTTCAAAAATGAAAGTTTCACAAAATATCTTCGTTTCCTAAGCAATGGAAAAAATTCCGACTACTCTCTTTGGAAAAGCTATAAAAGACTACAAACACCAGAAACTCAAGTATGTCCCATTAAAATAAGTGCTGATAGCTGGGCCAGAGACGATTCAAAAAAGCAGAAGTATTTTCGGATTATTTAGCAAAAATATTCTCCCCATATGAAACACACGTTGATTATCCTACTGCTTCCAGTCAAGAAAACGAAAAAATCCCATGTTGCACAAGTAGTGAGCTAAGTGAGGAAATCAAAAACCTTAAAAACAAAAAATCCCCCGGTTACGACCTGATTACTGCCGAGGTCCTAAAACAGCTTCCTCAAATAAGTGTAGTAAAAATTACCAACATTATTAACGCAGCTTTTCATCTTAAATACGTGCCAACTTATTGGAAAGCCATGAAAACCAAGATATGATGTATCTTCTTACAGGCCCATATCACTTCTACCGATAATATCGAAGTTATTTGAGAAAATTCTCATAAAACGTATCAATAAAATCGTTGAACGAAAAACCATAATTCCAGCGCATCAATTTGGGTTTCGAGCCAACCATTCTACGATTGATCAAATCCACAGGATAACACACGTTATTGAAAAAGCCTTTGAGGAAAAAAAATTCTGTTCAAAAGCGTTCGATAAAGTTTGTCACAAAGGACTGCTTTCGAAACTGAAACTAATTTTGCCGAAACAGTATTATGACATCATAAAATCGTATTTATCTGATCGCTGCTTTCGCGTTAAACAAGGAGAGAAATATTCTGATCTTAGGGAAATAAAAGCAGGAGTTCCGCAAGGTAGTGTGTTGGACCCCTCTTCTTTATATTCTATTCACGCACGACCTGCCAATAAACTGCAATTATACAACAGCCACATTTGCAGATGATACCGTGTTGCTTGCTGTTGGTAGTAATAAACGCGAGTTCACTAATAATCTCCAAAAAGTTGTAAATAAAGTCGTACAATGGGCAAAGAAATGGCAGATAAAGCTGAATGAAGCTAAGTCTGTACACATTGTTTTCACATACAACAAGATACAGTACTTACCAATTTTCATAGACGGTGCTCGAATACCGTACTTTAATTCCGTCGTACAATGGGCAAAGAAATGGCAGATAAAGCTGAATGAAGCTAAGTCTGTACACATTGTTTTCACATACAACAAGATACAGTACTAACCAATTTTCATAGACGGTGCTCGAATACCGTACTTTAATTCCGCTAAATACTTAGAAATGACGCTTGACACTAAGCTACGGTGGAAAGTTCACGTAAAAAACAAACGTAAGGAGCTGGACACGCGACTCAAAAATTACAGTTGGTTAATCGGTAACAAATCAGTGTTATCCATCGAAAATAAGTTACTTATCTATAAACAAATAATCCGACCGAAGTGGAGCTATGGTGACTAATTCTCAAAGGTAACGAAGAAGTAGCTATGTTAACTTCCGGAGATGGTCCACCAGACGACTCAAACGCCTCAAACCCAGCAATCTTTTAAATTAGCCAATACTCTTATAGTAGTTTTGTGATTTTGTAATTAAACGTTTAAGTCATATTCAAGTTGCTTGTTAGTCCTTTCTTTTATTTGAACTAGTTGCAATGTATGAACAAAAAAAAAATGCGTCTGTATTCAGTCTATAATCTATATATGTAACCTGGTCTACGAAAAAGGAGCTAACGTGCGAAAACTAGTTTTCTGGGAAACAGCTGTTAAAAATAAACAACTCGTTTAGTCAGTTTCTCGTTATATCATTAATTGTTCTCCTTTCCAGAGGCTTCAAGGAGGTCCAGTAAATGTTGTTTTTGGTCGGAATATTAGTTCATCGTGTAAGTTGCTAGTGTGGAACATTTAAAAAAGCAACACTGAAGAAGTGACGTTTACTCTAATACCGCGCAGCTGCTGTTGTCTTGTTTTCATTCGTCTCTCTTTCCGGATGTTCTGCTATCACATTTGTGTAAGTTATGACTTTTTGGATTCTATCATGTGAAAAAGCATCTCATCTTCCATCCGAATCAACTAAAAAGTGAAAATTGATTTTTTGACACCTAAGCCCCCTCTCCGTAGACCAGGTCAGATATATAAAAATAAGTCCGTATATGTACGTCGCCGAACTAATCATAAACGCGTCGTGCGATTTCAAACTTATACACTACGTAAGCAGTGGCCCATATATGGTTTATATGAAGTTTGGTTGAAATCCGATAACGCATGTGTGTGCGGTGCGTATGTGAAGTGAGTGTATTTTTCCGCAAGCAATTTTTGTACCGCATACAGCATTCATTAGTATTGAATACATTTTGGTCGTTTGTGTATTGGAGAGCATTGCACGGAGTGATGCAAATAGCAATTTGTTATCATTTCTCTTTTCTCTTTGGACGTCATTGGTGATTGATCTTATCATAATCGATTTTTGAAAATATTAATTTCTTCGCATTTTTTGGTGAGTATTTTGATAAAAATAAATTAGTTTTCGTTATAATCATCGTTTTAATTTGAATATTTTGTAAAAAAAAAATAAAAAATAAAAACAATGATTAATGAGATAAAAATCGATTGTTTTCCTAAACAAGTTTTCTGATTGATTTTGTGACATAATCTCAATATTGATATTTTGTGAAAAAAAAATTAAAAAATTGAGTGAATTTTTTTTGTTTAATGTCCGATCAACTTGAATTTTTTGGCCAATTTTTAACTGAATTTTGTCACATTTTCAGCAGATTTTCGTGTCTATTCGTCACTTTTTGGTGCTTTTCGAGTGCTAACGATCTCGAGCGTTTCATTTTCGCTTCCGAACGGTAAGACGAAAATTATTTCGCTTTTTTGGCCAATTTTTAATTGAATTTTAACACATTTTTAGCATATTCTTAACAATTTTCCTGTCTTTTCGTGACTTTTTGGTGCTTTTCGAGTCCAGAATTTGCTGGATTTCATCAATTAATTACTGAAGTTCTTTATTATCTTTAGTTTAGTAGTAGGATTTAGATGTAATCACGCAATTGATTACAGTTTGCATAAGTTTGTGGTGCACTGAATTTTCATAATGAAACACCTGGTATGTGTTGTGCCAGTGGCAAAATTAATTTCAGCAACAACGCCGCAATCGAAACATTTTTTGGATAATATCCAAATGTATAATTCGTGCCTTAAAATCACTTCCTTTGGAGCGACGAATATAATACGAAATAATTTCATACCGACATTTAAGGTAATTTCGGCTCTGAGAATTTCGATGTGTTTAATATACTCTTCCAATTTTGTTTAACAAAAATTAGTATGAAATGATTTGAATTTCCATTTGTTTTTTTCTTCTCTTCAGAACGTGAAGTCAATAAAATGTCCGCGCTATGAACTATTATGCACATAGAGTTATGATACGACAAAATCAAGAAAATCATATTTTGAAATGTCGAAGACTCTTTCATCAATATGTCGTAGACATGTATGCAAAGATAGAAACAGAGCGTTTGAACTTTATTCGATTCAATCAACAGAAGTTGCGATCAGAAAAGTATATACATCTCCGCGATGCAATCAATAATGATGGAAATGTTGACAATGTTGGACAAGTTGTTATTTTACCAGCAAGTTACACATGCAGTCCAAGGCCCATGCATGAATATGCACAAGATGTCATTTGCTATGTTCGTTTATATGGTCGACCAGATTTGTTTATTACATTTACATGTAATCCACAAAGGGACGAAATCAAGCAATATATTCATATATGAAGGGCAATCTTCTACAGACCGTCATGACATAACTGCACGAGTATTTAGACAAAAGCTGAAGTCATTGATGGATTTTATTGTTAAACATCAAGTTTTCGGCGAAGTTCGATGTTGGATGTATTCGGTGGAATGACAAAAGAGAGGATTACCACATGCCCATATTTTGGTATGGTTAGTCAACAAAATTACAAGCGATCAAATAGATGACATCATCTCAGCAGAAATTCCTGATCAGGAAATCGATCCAGGTTTATTTGATGTTGTTACAAAACGTATGATTCATGGACCATGTGGTGTTCTAAATATTAATTCGCCATGTATGAAAGATGGGAAATGCACAAAGCGGTATCCCAAAGATTTGATTTCCGAGACAATTAATGGAAATGATGGTTACCCATTGTATCGCCGACGCTCAACAGATGATAATCGCAAATCAATCAATCTACGAGCCAATAATCAAGATATTACAGATGATAATAGGTGTATTGTCCCCTATTTGCCAATACTATCAAAAGCATTCAAAGCTCATATGAATGTAGAATATTGCAATTTGGTTAAATCGATTAAATATATCTGCAAGTATGTAAATAAAGGCAGCGACATGGCTGTGTTTTGTGTTGCAGAGAACCGAAATAATGCAATAACACAATATCAAAACGGAAGGTATATCAGTAGCAATGAGGCAGTTTGGAGAATATTATTGTTCCCAATTCATGATCGAAATATGGCAGTTATTCATTTGGCAGTACATTTGGAAAATGGACAACGTGTATATTTCACAGTTAATACTGCACAGAAAATTGCAGAGAATTAAAAGTTGAATAACAGGGAACTAAACTAACTTTATTAAAGACAAGTGTGTTTATTTTTCTTATTTTGTTTTGCCGTGCGAAGCAGGCACCGGGCCGGCTAGCATTATATAAAAAAAGATAAACTAAGCATGCATACGAACATACAAGTAAATGCAAACTAAATTTCAAATGCGAATCGCTTGGTCCACCAATTGCACAACTGCGATCTGTTAAAATCTTACTTTTAATCTGTTTGTTTCTTTTTTCTTCCAATAAAATTCTACTTCTTCTCAATTGGCGTAGACACCGCTTAAGCGATTATAGCCGAGTAAACAACAGCGCGCCAGTCGTTGCTGCTTTTCGCTACGTGGCACCAATTGGATATTCCAAGTGCAGTCAGGTCGTTCTCCACTTGGTCCTTCCAACGGAGTGGAGGCCTTCTTCTTCTTCTGCTTCCCCCGGCGGGTACAGCGTCGAATACTTTCAGAGCTGGAGTGTTTTCATCCATTCGGACAACATGTCCTAGCCAGCGTAGCCGCTGTGTTTTAATTCGCTGAACTATGTCAATGTCGTCGTATATCTCGGACAGTTCATCGTTCCATCGAATGCAATATTCGCCGTGACCAATGCGCAAAGGACCGTAAATCCTTCGCAGAACCTTTCTCTCGAAAACTCGCGACTCATCGGTTGTTGTCATCGTCCAAGCCTCTGCACTATTAAACAGGACGGGTATTACGGCTGACTTATAGAGGTTGGTTTTTGTTCGTCGAGAGAGGACTTTACTTTTCAATTGCCTACTCAGTCCGAAGTAGCACCTGTTGGCAAGAGTTATCCTGCGTTGGATTTCCAGGCTGACATAGTTGGTGGTGTTAATGCTGGTTCCTGAATAGCCGAAATTATCTACAACTTCAAAGTTATGACTGCCAACAGTGACGTGAGAGCCAAGTCGTGAGTACGACGACTGTTTGTTTGATGACAGGAGATATTTCGTCTTGCCCTCGTTCACTGCCAGACCCATTTGCGTTGCTTTCTTGTTCAGTCTGGAGAAAGCAGAACTAATGGTGCGGGTGTTGAGGCCGATGATATCAAACAGTCCGCATACGCCAGCAGCTGTACACTCTTATAAAAGATTGTACCTGCTCGATTAAGCTCTGCAGCTCGAATAATTTTCTCCAGCAGCAGATTAAAGAAGTCGCACGATAGGGAGTCGCCTTGTCTGAAACCTCGTTTGGTATCGAACGGCTCGGAGGGGTCCTTCGCGATCCTGATGGAGTTTTTGGTGCTGCTCAACGTCAGTTTACACAATCGTATTAGTTTTGCGGGGATACCAAATTCAGACAGCGCGGTATAGAGGCAGCTCCTGTTCGTGCTGTCGAAAGCAGCTTTGAAATCGACGAATAGGTGGTGCGTGTCGATTTTCACGGGTCTTTTCCAAGATTTGGCGCATCGTGAATATCTGGTCGGTCATTGATTTGCCAGGTCTAAAGCCACACTGATAAGGTCCAATCAGTTTGTTGACGGTGGGCTTTAATCTTTCACACAATGCGCTCGATAGAACTTTATATGCGATATTGAGGAGGCTAATTCCACGGTAGTTGGCGCAGATTGTGGGGTCTCCTATTTTATGGATTGGGCATAGCGCACTTAAATTCCAATCGCTGGGTATGCTTTCGTCCGACCATATTTTACAAAGAAGCTGATGCATGCTCCTTATCAGTTCTTCGCCGCCGCCCCTTCGCTTTGTTGTTCTTCAGGCGGGTAATTGCTATTCGGACTTCTTCATGGGCGGGCAATGAAACGAATGCTGAATCGTCATTGATTAGGGAATCGGGTTCACCTTCTTCTGGCGTTGTACTTTCACTGCCATTCAGCAGGTTGAAGAAGTGTTCCCTTCGTAATGTTTCTGCAAGAGCATGCTCCGGTCTCGAAACCTTTTGTTGACTGCAACAAGAAACTGGTCCGAGTCGATGTTAGGACCTCGGAGCGCACGCACATCTAAACACTGGAGAAATGTCTTCCGTCTATCACAACATGATCGATCCGGATACAGCCAGGTAGCTTGATGTACATATTTTCTTGTGCTGGAATCTAGTACTACAGATAACCATATTTCGGGCCCCGGCGAAGTCGATCAGCCTCAACCCATTTGGGGATGTTTCGTCGTGGAGACTGAATTTACCGACGGTAGTGCCAAAGATACCTTCTTTGTCTACCCATGCGTTATAGTCGCCAAGCACGATTTTGACATCGTGGCGGGGGCAGCTCTTATAAATGCGCTCCAGGCGCTAATAGAAGGCATCTTTGGTCACATCGTCCTTTTCTTCCGTCGGGGCGTGGGCGGAAATCAGCAATATGTTGAAGAACTTCGCTTTGATGCGGATTGTGGCTAGACATTCATTCACCTCTGTGAATAATAGTACTCGGCGACGGAGTCTCTCTCCCACCACGAATCCCACACCAAACTTGCGCTCCTTTATATGCCCAGTGCAGTAAATGCCACAAGGACCTACTCGTCTCGGTCCTTGTCCCATCCATTGCATTTCTTGGACGGCTTGTTGTTCCTTTTCATTGGTATGATTTTTTACGTGGCGGGTCTCAAACCCAGCGCACAACCCTGCGGAGGGGATGTTTCGCGTTCTCACTTTAGCTCGCCTTCAAACGGATATTCTAAGGCTACCCAGAAGATACTTGGTCAAAGTTCGGATGTCGTGAGCTACTTGAGTCATATAGAAAAGAATCGTTTCTGGCTACTCCCAAGTGAATGGCAATCAGAGAACTTATCATAGAATTGCTTCCAAATTTATTCATTAAATGTTCGAAAATACGAAAATATAATCAGATTCTGTTCGGATACACCCGATCATCATTTCCTTACTTGTGCCGTGCGAAGCAGGCACCGGGCCGGCTAGCATTATATAAAAAAAGATAAACTAAGCATGCATACGAACATACAAGTAAATGCAAACTAAATTTCAAATGCGAATCGCTTGGTCCACCAATTGCACAACTGCGATCTGTTAAAATCTTACTTTTAATCTGTTTGTTTCTTTTTTCTTCCAATAAAATTCTACTTCTTCTCAATTGGCGCAGACACCGCTTAAGCGATTATAGCCGAGTAAACAACAGCGCGCCAGTCGTTGCTGCTTTTCGCTACGTGGCACCAATTGGATATTCCAAGTGCAGTCAGGTCGTTCTCCACTTGGTCCTTCCAACGGAGTGGAGGCCTTCTTCTTCTTCTGCTTCCCCCGGCGGGTACAGCGTCGAATACTTTCAGAGCTGGAGTGTTTTCATCCATTCGGACAACATGTCCTAGCCAGCGTAGCCGCTGTGTTTTAATTCGCTGAACTATGTCAATGTCGTCGTATATCTCGTACAGTTCATCGTTCCATCGAATGCAATATTCGCCGTGACCAATGCGCAAAGGACCGTAAATCCTTCGCAGAACCTTTCTCTCGAAAACTCGCGACTCATCGGTTGTTGTCATCGTCCAAGCCTCTGCACTATTAAACAGGACGGGTATTACGGCTGACTTATAGAGGTTGGTTTTTGTTCGTCGAGAGAGGACTTTACTTTTCAATTGCCTACTCAGTCCGAAGTAGCACCTGTTGGCAAGAGTTATCCTGCGTTGGATTTCCAGGCTGACATAGTTGGTGGTGTTAATGCTGGTTCCTGAATAGCCGAAATTATCTACAACTTCAAAGTTATGACTGCCAACAGTGACGTGAGAGCCAAGTCGTGAGTACGACGACTGTTTGTTTGATGACAGGAGATATTTCGTCTTGCCCTCGTTCACTGCCAGACCCATTTGCGTTGCTTTCTTGTTCAGTCTGGAGAAAGCAGAACTAATGGTGCGGGTGTTGAGGCCGATGATATCAAACAGTCCGCATACGCCAGCAGCTGTACACTCTTATAAAAGATTGTACCTGCTCGATTAAGCTCTGCAGCTCGAATAATTTTCTCCAGCAGCAGATTAAAGAAGTCGCACGATAGGGAGTCGCCTTGTCTGAAACCTCGTTTGGTATCGAACGGCTCGGAGGGGTCCTTCGCGATCCTGACGGAGTTTTTGGTGCTGCTCAACGTCAGTTTACACAATCGTATTAGTTTTGCGGGGATACCAAATTCAGACAGCGCGGTATAGAGGCAGCTCCTGTTCGTGCTGTCGAAAGCAGCTTTGAAATCGACGAATAGGTGGTGCGTGTCGATTTTCACGGGTCTTTTCCAAGATTTGGCGCATCGTGAATATCTGGTCGGTCATTGATTTGCCAGGTCTAAAGCCACACTGATAAGGTCCAATCAGTTTGTTGACGGTGGGCTTTAATCTTTCACACAATGCGCTCGATAGAACTTTATATGCGATATTGAGGAGGCTAATTCCACGGTAGTTGGCGCAGATTGTGGGGTCTCCTATTTTATGGATTGGGCATAGCGCACTTAAATTCCAATCGCTGGGTATGCTTTCGTCCGACCATATTTTACAAAGAAGCTGATGCATGCTCCTTATCAGTTCTTCGCCGCCGCCCCTTCGCTTTGTTGTTCTTCAGGCGGGTAATTGCTATTCGGACTTCTTCATGGGCGGGCAATGAAACGAATGCTGAATCGTCATCGATTAGGGAATCGGGTTCACCTTCTTCTGGCGTTGTACTTTCACTGCCATTCAGCAGGTTGAAGAAGTGTTCCCTTCGTAATGTTTCTGCAAGAGCATGCTCCGGTCTCGAAACCTTTTGTTGACTGCAACAAGAAACTGGTCCGAGTCGATGTTAGGACCTCGGAGCGCACGCACATCTAAACACTGGAGAAATGTCTTCCGTCTATC